>VZTB01009507.1:300188-562392 GCA_013397245.1 Thryothorus ludovicianus
TGAGCTTGAGAAATACCTCATCATTAATCTTCCAGCATCTTGCCTGTATGCTCTCATTATCAGGGTACTTAACCAAACCAGTTATCATCTAATTCTGTGGTTGACAGAAAGATAATCCAGTGGTACTTAGCAAAGTTCCCAGTTTGATAAGAGTTTTGAGAAGACCTGTTTGATGTAGCTCAGCTGTCATTAAAATTTTCCGATGAGAACATGACTTGCATGAAAGCAAATAAGGGACAGCCTGTTTCCTTCTGGGAAGAGATGCCTGGGGCCTGAGTAGAAACACAACCTTTAAGATGCTTGAGAGCTGCCAGAGTTAAAATGATGCATCTCAAAGAGCATGAAGTAGTGCCTGAGTCTGGATAAAATGGAGATATCACCTCACTGTGCAGGGAAGGAGAGATTATTAAGATCATGAGCATAACTTTGGCCTCCAGAACCATAATGAACCATAATCACAAAGACTGAGCAAACTGACATGGTACAAACAAAATGAGTGGTCTGGGGACAGCTCCAAGGAATAGATGCTGGTATGACAAGGTCCAAAAACCTCAGAAGAAGTGAGAAGATAGATATTCAGAAAATTACATTAGCAGAGGTAGCAGATCAATTAGTTAGGAGAGCTTTAAAAGGAGGTAATAAGGAGAAAAATTCTGAACTCTCAGCGGAAAAATAAAATAAAAACATGACATACCGTCCTTTCATATTAACCCAGGCCTGTTGAGGGACAAAAAGTGCTACTTAGACTTTTTCTTTTGTCCTCAGAAGACTGTTTCTGTACTCTTAATAAATCTTGTAGCTTGGATTTTTTTCTTTTTTTTATTAGATCCTTTGATGGAGAGTGCTCAGCAAATGAACCATCTTGCTGTTCAGAATTGTCTTTGTTTCTATTTTTTATTTATCTATTATTTCTCTGGTTTTTTTTTCCTCTTTACTCAGTGTGTGGCCTCACACTCTTGTGCATTGCATTGCACTCAGAATATTAGTTTTCTTTAGGAGCTTTTTTATTGTGTGCATTACTTCAGAAAATAAAGCTTTCTAACTTTCACAAATTTGCAAGCAACCTAGTGAGATATCCTTATTTTACAGGTAAGAAACTAAAGTAGAGCAATTTGTCCCCAAAATGCTTACTGATGGGTGAAGTTCTTTAGTTCTAAATCCTTCCATTTTTCCTTTTTCTGCTCTCCAGTTGTGTTGGCTTTCCACTTGTTACATTACAAGTTTTACAAGATCAATTGCCTCCCTCATCTTTTTGCCTTGTCAGTGCTGAATAAACAATGTGGGATGATAGAAGATAATTTTTTCCCACACAGAATGAGAAAGAATTTGCGGTTTTGGCCATCTTGCCAGGCACATGTCAAGTATTGGTTAGTTAAACAACTGTTTGGGGAAGAGAAGAAATATTGGACTCCCAGTACTCCCCTTTTCCAAATCAGTTCTCTAGCCTATGCAACATACAGGCAGATTCAGTTCACAAGGGAATTGCTTTAGGGAATATGTGCTCTCTCCAGCCCAGAAGTGCGTGTACTTCTCTAGACTAAACATAACAGATATACTTCCCTAGCACTTGCAGAGCCTTTGCAGTTTTCAAAGTTGACTGTCCCAGAGGCTCCAGTCTCTGTACAATGTTAAGTGACCCAAAATGCCAGAAGAAAATATGCAATGTATATTATTATTTATTGAATTTCAAGCATGCAAGTTCATATTATTAAAGTTTCAAAAAATGCTATTGTGTGCAATAAGCCTTCTAGTGCCAGACAAATGGTTTCATACAATGTCCTGTGTCTTAGGGCAGACAGTGAAAAAACAATAAGAAAACAGCAAGAGTCTTAGGGATGCCTCTGCATAATAATCTTCCAGCATCTCACCATTGGTGGCCAGGGAGTCCCTGAGAGTTAGTCATGTTTTTTAATACTTAAGAGGTTTTGCCTTCCATTGATTGTCCATCACTATAAGAGCCATGTAGGATTTCAGTGTCTTCTACCTCCATGCATAAGAAATTCTACAGCTGAACTATAGATGAAAAAATATTTTCTTTGCCCACCTAAGATCACTTACCAGTTTCATCTAACTTCTCCTATTTATTATTTTAGAAGTACAATTGTTATGTACTAATTTTTAACATGGCACTTAAGATTTTGAAGACCTGTATGTACCCTTCTCCCCAAAGATGTGTTTCTTCCAGGGTGATAACCTCCAGTTCTGCTATTAGCTCTTTCTCAAACTGATTGCACTTTTCTGTTCCTCTCCCAGGTATTCTATAACCTTTTTGAATAGGATGGATGCTCTGTAGCACTGGCTCTAAAGAGACTTGACATTGATTCTAAACTATGTAATTCAAATATATATAAGGAACAAAGTTTTACATAAAAGAAACTGAGAATTTTAAGACTAAGTCAAGCATATTTTTATAATCATCTGACAATTGTTAATTTTACTCAGATTTAACCAGAAAAATAACCGTTTGATGAATAAACCCAAGGAAAAATACTGTAATGTGTGTAAAGGCTGAAAAAATGAAAAAATGTCACACTGTAGGTCAAAGTTATGAAACAAAATGAATATGAATAACAAAAGAATAGCTTAGGGTTTTGTGTTTCATCAGGAGCTTTTTGTTTGTTTTTTAATGTTGACTAGACTAAGAAGATATGCATCAATATTTAAGTAATATTAAATCTGGAAGTGACAAAACAAAGTTGATTTGGAATTGTTAAAAGGTGCAGTGACCTAAGTTCCCAACATTTTGGATGGTAATAAGTGTCTTAGCTAAATCCTATCAAGAATACTACTTACTAAATGATGGTACAGTGTAGCCTAATGGGAGAAGAAAATAAAGAAAATACAAAGGAAAGAACACAAAGAAAACCCTAGAAATAATGTCCTAAATGTAGACAGAAACTGGAAAGGGACATTATTGTATAAGGGTGATACTTGGGGATCTCCTGTAAGAAGGTGAGGAATGAATTTGTGAGGAGATAGTGAGGACAGAAATGTTACTGTCATCTGGGAAGGAGTGGCAGTTTGACAGCCTCCAATCACAGCTGCATAGAAGAAAAATAACTAAACACAGAGTGGCAAAGAGAGGATAATGGATAAGCTTTAATTGCCTCAACAGAGCTGGTTTTAAGCATATCTGAATACAAATCAGAAAGGTCATCTGAAAGAATGTGAAGCTGCTAAGAAACAAAGGAAAATGGAAAACAAATTCTCAAATAAAGAGAAATGGGAATAAGGAGAGGAAGAATTCCCAGTCCTTATCATTATTAAACGGAATTTTGTTGAGTTTAGTTCTGTAATACATTCAAACATAACAAACAATCCACCAAAAATCATAAAAAACAAGGATCAGGCTGCTGTAGAAGTTTGTAGAGTCATTCATCAGGCCTGAGTCCTAAAATTGACCAAAAGTTGCAGGCAGGAGGAGAAAACTTTAAAATGCTTCAGCAAAGCTGGCTTAAGGACTGCCTTGGATATCTCTATCTTTCCCTTGGCATGAGAGTTTTTTGCAAAGCCAGAAATTTGTCAAGGGTTGTAAGACTATGAAAGTCCTCAAATGATATTTATGCTACAATTGTTATGAAGCCATACAAAGTTTCACAGGGCAAATCATACTGGGAAAAATTCGGATCAGACTCTAATGCAATAAACTTCATAACAGGGAGGTCATCCTAGGGGAGAAAGCAACACAACGAAGTCTCATTGAATTTCAAAATGCAGTTCAGATCCAGAAAAAAGAGTGGGTTTGTCCTCCAAAGGAATAAAGTTAATAGAAGCCATTGTATGAAAAGTCTCTATTGTTATGAAGGAGGAACTGAGACCTCCTTGGAACTGCTCTGAATCTCATTTGCATTCAGTGTCATCTTCTAATCCATATGTGCAGGTGGGAAAAGGAGTGAGAGCAGCCTTCAGAGGCTCCTGGAGATGGAAACCTGTAAGTCTGAGTCTGCACCAAGCAAGTCATCTGGGACAAGACATCAGCAAAATGTTTCTGTGACTTATGCCTTCTTATTTCTGGGTTTTTTTTCAAAAAGCTGTTTCTAGTTTCATAGTGAAGAACTGTGTTTCTTGCTTTTTTACAAAATTACTGATTGTATTTTGATTTCCATTTAAAGTGAACTTAGGTGAATCTTACCTGTAAAAGACATTTTACTTTTTGTGGGGCAATCAATTGCAGTAAAATATTGCTGTAGATGTGTCCCTCTGTTTCATGTAATACCCACTGCATGCCAAATCTTTATTGCAGTGACAGAGGATATAATCATAGCACAAGTGGCAGGAACGTGCTGTGACGTGGCAGAAGGCAAGTGACAGCTTTTTTAATATCAGAATGTGTCAAGGGAGAGCCAGCAGGAGGAAAAGAGCAAGTTGTTCCCTTCTTCACTCCCCATAAAAGAATCATTTATTGTGTCCCTGATGCTACCCTTAAGGTGTTGTAAAGCATTTTACATTCAGAAAAACTTGGCAGGTAATAATAGTGGTTATGTATCAGTTCCCTTCTTGTCGACAGAGATTCCTACAAGTCATTATGCATATTTTTTTTTTCCAACAATAGGCTTCTCAGGAAACACCTCTTCTATCATTATTTATATCTTCACATTTTTCAAAAAGATTGGTTTCAGAGATCATTTCTTACTCTGTTTCCACAGCTAGCTCCATTATTTTACTTGCTGTGTAGTATTGGAATTATTTGCTTTTGATTGGAAGCAAAGAGTGCTTAAATCACAGTTTCCAAAGTACGATGCCTAATTGTAATTTACAGAGATCCAATTTAGAAGTCCTGTCAAACCTGAGAACGACAGGCTGGGGATTTCAACAGCAACTACTTCTCAAAAAAGCAGTCTGTCCTTTAGAAGCAATGTACAATTAAGGTCATCCTGCCTAACTTTTGGAGTGTCACATATCAAAGGACTTTATCCAGCAATTTCTACAGTGTAGAAGTACTTTATACTTGATGATGTTCCTTAAAGATACTCACTCTCATTTAAACACTCACATGATAAGTAAAAAATCTTCCACTGCCATAGTTCTTAGTAAATTATTAACTGTTCAAGTGTTTCACTCCATTCTCAATCTGAATTGATTTGTCGTCAATTTCTTGAGACTGGCAGACATACCTTGTTCTCTTAAGTCAAAGAATATGTGCTGACAGATTTATTGTCTTCTGTCAGTACATTCAAAAGGCACAGCATTGTAATATTTCCATTTGCAAATAAGTTAGGCTTAGTTACCACATCTGAAACCAAACTTCAAATCTCTCACTTCTTTTCAGAATGCCTAGGAATTTCTTGACACTTTTTTTTTAAAGAAATTAAACAGATCTAGTAAAAATATTCCAGTAGTGGTCTTCTCTGTTCTGCACATGACTATAGCATCACTTCTTTTTTCTAGCTAAAGATCCTGTGATGGTAGATCTAAGTACTCTGTTTATCTTCAGCTACAACATCACACCTAAGTTTGCACTTGATTTGCTATAGATCATGTCCCAGCTCCTATCACAGAATCATTTTTCCAAGGGACAGTTTCTTACCATATGTATATGGCCTTTTTCCTTGACTCTCCACATAACCTTATTAAGAAACAAATTATTCATAGGTACACTGCAAATGCAGCAGTAGAAACCTATTGATACAATTGACCTGTCTTCCAACTTTCATGTTATTTGAAAACTACATGTATGCTAATTTTTTTTTTTTCTTTTTGAGCCATATTAGCCAGCTCACATACACTGGCCAAGACTAACACAAAGAAAAGTCAGATGCTTGCTGATTTGTTTAAGGAAAATACAAATCACAAATATGCTGCACTCACAAGCATGAGTGTAGTTTCAAGTAATTAACATTTGTAAATATATACAGGTATCATTGCTTTCCTGGAGACAGTCTTAGCAAGATAATAAACTTACCCACAGAGCAATTTAGAGGACTAAGTATCTGGAGTATTCCTGCCTCAAGATTTAGGGTGTTTAGATATTACAATTACTTGAAGTTTAAATATTGTTATGAAGATTTTAAACTCAAATAAGAGAAGAGGAAACAGCCAAAGAGCAGAAGAAAAACAGTCATCAGTCATTCCAACTGAGATAAACAAAAATTGAATAACTTCACTTCAGTGCCTTTTTTTTTTTTCCCTGGCAAGATTTTCTGGTTCTAGTTTGCCAGACAAACTTGTTGATTTTTTGAATCTTTTTTTTCATATTTGCCTGTCTGGAGAGAACTGCACATGAACCTAAGGGAAAAGGAGATGTACTCAAAACAGTAGCACGGCATAAAATGTTCAGACACTGGATAGGGATGACCTCATCCTATTTTGCCTGAGTTGACTGGCTGTAAGAAATGAGCTTGCTATTAATGTGTTCCAAAAATTCTTTGGGGAGCTGAAGTTCAACATAAAGAGGCTTAATGCTGTTCCTCTTCATCCACAGTAATATAGTAGATATTTTGGAAGTTTAAAATGAAAAAAAAATGAAAGGAAACTGAAAGGTTAGTTCTCCCAAAGAAATATTAAAGAGGAATTATGATTAACCTCATAAAGGAATATATCACAGCATGGACGGTAAGCAGTAAGAGAAATTATTCAAGATATTGTTTTGCAGTAGGGAAAATCCTGAACAAATTAGAGAAAATAACTTCTCTCCTGAATGCTTGTACTCTTGTTATGACACCATTTAAAAAGAACATGGATTTTATTTCTCTCTTCTAAGAAAAACTAAGGAAAAAGCTGCTTTCACATAAAAAATGAAACTGAAATGTAAATTATCTAATCTAAAAGCTATTTTCTAGTGAGACAATCTCTGCAAGCTCATCTCATGCTGTTCATATTCCTATTTTCTGTCCTCCAGAATGCCTAAATGAGTTTCCTAAACCTACAAAGCTGCACACATTATTCAGCTTTATTATCACTCTCCATAAAATCAATCTTGTCACATTAGTCAAAGTCTGAACATCTCAGTCTACTTTTCTCTTAGTAGTTTATTAAGTTCCAGGAAACAAGCTGTGTTCCTCACGTGCTTACCAACAAAAACCTTCTCAGAATAACCAGGACTATCTTTCTAGCAAACTGGGAGTAGACGATACGTGGCCCCAGTGGAAGCAAACTTCTTAGTTGTGGTTAGGCACATCCAGAACTATGTCATCTACTTAGACACATTGACTCCAGAACACAAATGTGTTTCCCCATCAAGCTTGGACATAGATTTTCTCCTTTTCTGAAGGAAATAAGAAACACTAGGGCTTCAGACTGTAACAAGTCTGCATCTATCTCCTTGTTGAAGAGAGGTGTGTGTGCACACAGACACAGAGATAACCTCTCTCCAATGTTTTGAAAGAACACAGCAACAAAACTTATTTCCTCAAACCATATAGGTTTCTGCAATTCATATTTTCTGTTAAAGGAACAAATTAAAATTACTTCTATTCATAGAGGCACTTATTTGGGGATTGTGGGATTTTCTTTTAATCTAGACAACATTGCATGGCCTATAAATGATTTTTTCTTGACATTTCTTAACACATGAATCACCTACTAGACTATAAAGCAGAAAGCATGATGGTTTCCTCCAAAGAAAACAGAGAACAGCTTATCCAAAATGTGCAGCCTTGTTAAAGTATTTTCTCCCAGTAGGGCAATAAAACAGTTCTGAGAGGTCCTAGAAGGAAAGGAAATGTTTTAATCTCTTTTTGCCTTTGCTTCAGAAATAGCATCTGTGCCAAAGACATGAAGGGATGGATAAGAAGTATTCAGAAGTGGAAAAATGAGCAGATTTAGGCTGCTCTAATTCAAACTGTAATAGAGGAAAATCAGAACTACCATATAGAGACACAGAATTACGAATACGAATTAAAGAATTTTATATATAATTATTTTATTGAGAAGCATTATGTAATGAGAGGGAAACTTGCTTCCTAAACACTCATGAGCATTAGGCACCTTGATACACAATTACAGGAATTTCTATATTATAAGCAGTTTAGTTGCTTCACAGAGATGCTATCCTCACCCCTTAACCTTGCAAAGGTGTGAAGAGTGGGCATGGAATCATTTCCACCTCTCTTCATCTCCCAGGAGGAAGTATCATGTCTCAGTGTAGTGGCTGCAGTGCTGTATTGAGGTATGTCAATTTGCTTTCCTCCCACTGCTCTCTACCACCAGGCAGATTCCATGTCCAGTGATGCTCTTGTTTTAAATCTCTGATATTCACACATACAAATCTAAGGAGCTTTTATACACTGAACATAACTCTTCTTCCTGAAAGACATCATTAAGTTGTTTTTAAAAGGAGAATTCGAGTTGTGCTTTCTCAGCTATGGGAGGAAAATTATAACTTTCTACAAGGCTGGCAGACAGAATTTTTAAGATAGATGTCTATGAAAAGAAGTCACAATCATCTGTTTGGAGCAGAAAACATAATTTTGCATTGAATTGACTTTATATTACAGTGGACACAGTCTTGCCACTGCCCAATAATGGAAAATTATATCCAGAAGTCATCCATTAACTAACAACAGAGGACAAGCTAATTAGCAGAACATAAATATTTCTCATTATTCAAGTGAAGATAAAACAGTCTGAAATGTGTAAGAAATTGAATGACACAGTAATGAAGAATAGATCATGTACAAGAATAAAGGGAAAATGACAATTTTCAGAGTTGTCAGATAGTCTTGTGCTCTGTCAAAATCAATCCATTTTCAGTCTGCTGAAAAAAACAACATGACTGGAAGGAACCTCTTCAATCGATGTACTCAGACCTTTGAGGAACCTCTTGGAATTTTATTTCATCAACTGATTACATTATTTATTAAAATTCATTCTAATTTCAGTTCTGCTCTTCTCATTACTATTGAGTGATCATCATACAGCTTCATTCTTCAGACCCTAGATACTTTCTTTTGCTATCTAGCTTAAATATATTTACGCTCCCCAAAATCTGTCCTGAACTTGCTCCGATATTCTCTTTCAGTTTAATTTTTGTTTTTCTAGTTCTTCCTGTTCAACACTATGACCTGTCGACTCAAACTCTGCTTTGATAAGCCAAATATAGAACAAGGATATTTTCTGGGGTGGTCTGAAGTCTTGCATCCCACATGTGTACCAAGGGTGAGTTATGACTCTTTCCTGGAAAGAGACCGCAGTCACAGACAAGTTTCCAGAGCCTTGGTCAATAACATTGATAGTTCCTTCTCTCTGGTAGAAACATGTTGTTCAATACATCACAGTATTTTGTTTGTTGTTTTGAAATTCTTTACTGAAACCAAGATAAGGGAAATTTATTGTGTCTCTTTTTTTAGCAAAACCCAGAACTCTTATCAAGAAAATGTTTGGGGTTTTGGCTGTTTGTTCTTGGGAAGTGCACGTTGCCTTTTCTCCATTTTTCAAACACAGTTCATAGGTAAAGGATTTTCTCCTTCAAATTACATTATAAAGTCTTTCATACAATCAGTCTAACATAATTTGATTATGTTTTATCCTCTCTATAAGCTGCATTTAGCTTCTATCCTCTCTTCCCCCACCATTTGGCTGTAAATCTCACTAATATATTCATGTTTAAAGCTATCAAAATATCAGAATTCTGGAATGAAATATATCTCCCTCTCCCCATATATACACTTTCTCCCTTGGATGATAAGAATCTTGAGATGAGCTTCCACTTCAGTTCTGGCAATTTTTAATCAAGATATTGTTTGAATGGAACTTCAGATCTGGTCGTTTGCGAGATAATACCCAAGCTCCTACTTAGAATTTCTGCTAAAAGGAAAATAAATGTTTCTTGTGTTAGGGAGCAGCAAGAGCAAGGCCATTGCATATGAGAAGATGAGCTGGGAGCTGCAGATGATCACAGCAGAGGTTTGCTGCAAGACCCAGATATCTGAACATACCAGGATATTGATAACAGCTGTTTTGTTGGCAATCCCAGACAACAGAAGGTGATGAATCCAGTCCAACATGTGTCTAAGGGGTCCAGAGAGGCCAGAGAAAGGCTGGAGACAAGACAGAGACAAGCCAACAAGATAAGAGACAAGACTAGGAATGCATACAGTGTAGATTAGGCAAGGTGCAGTAACAACCCCAGCTTAAGCAGAGCTCCTGGAGAAAAAGATAGAGGACAGGGAGTGGAGGTCAGTCAGGACATTAGGACCTGATGTGCACTACCCTACTCCCAACCACTGCATTGATTTGAAAAAAAGCAGACCTAGAAAGGGAAAGGATGAACTATATAAACTTGAGAAAGAACCTAGAAATAGCATATTCAAAAGAATAGTTCCTTGATGCTGACCCCTCCATAGCCACCCACTTCTTCAGGCATACAACAGGCAATAGAATCCCTTCATTACCTTTATTAATCTTACAGCATTTTAAGACTCTCACTATGGACATATCATGACAATAATTTGTAAAATTATGATTTGAAACCTACAGTCATGGACCAGAGTTTGTTTTTTTTCATTAGGATATGGTTCCCTTCCCACCAAATAAAGCATAGCAGTGATTTGCCAAAGATTTCTTTCATCTTTGCACCATTTTGACTTTCCATTAGGCCTAGACACAACCTGTAAAGAACCCTACTTGTCTCACTACATTAATAGTGACCTCCCAGTAGATTCCTTCCACATAACAATTTAGCTAGATAAAATGAAAGTCTTAAACCATCAAAACCAATAACAATTTCTAACGTTTGTCTCAGTTTTCTGCTACTTTCTCTTTTTAAACTGCAGGCACATTCGATGCCATTTCTAGATTCCCAGTAATTGTAGAGGCTGGATTTGATTTTTACTGTCAAGAGAATTACACCAAAGGTAGTACAAGGTGAAGATCTTGTTACAGTATTGATGATAGACTGAGGCTATAATGACAGGTAATGCATATTTGGATTTTGAAGGATTCTGGGATTTACAAGTGGAAGAGCATAGCCTGAAGGAGCAAGGTGTTCAATCCCTAGTCAGGGAACACTGATGGCAACTGCTTCAGCATATTTGAAAGACACTGAGGCAGAGAAACAGGAAATAAATAAACTTCTGTCAGGTAATTTTTCATGGCTTAGGAATGGTAGTCCCCAGTTTAGTGCTCCTGCTGAGACTCTCCAAACCACACTGCCACTCACTCCTCTACAGTGGGATTGAGTGGAGAATTGGAGGGACCAGAGGAAGAGGGTTGAGATGAGAACAATTTAACAGAAACAGCAACGAAATAAGAAAGCAAACAGTAACAGCAATAATACTAATAACAAAATTGTTCCAATAGATACAGTGATTCACATGCAAAAATGCTCACTGTGAAGCTTGACCCAAGACCCTAAAGCTGCACCACCCTGACTGATCCCTCCCGCTCAGAACTGGTGCTGCCTAACCTCTCCCTTTGGCTCAGAAGCAGGGCCACACAACCACTCCCTCTGCCACACTTACAGGACTGGAAGGAACCTCTGTTCCTTGAAAGGGACTCCTTCTCCCTGACCTTCTCCCTGCCCTTCTCTCTGTCCTCAGCAATGACATAAGGGGGTATAGAATAATCTCCAGGTCCTGGACACTGCTCCTCCTGGCCACTGCAAAAATTAACACTGGCCTGGATGGAACCAGGACAAAATTGCATCCCTCAAAAAAAAAAATTCTCCCTTATTTCATTATTCAGTAACATTCATGGATGGTGGATTGATAGATGAATGATTTTGGATGGAGCCTCTAAATCTATATGTGGGTTTTTTCTGTTTCATATTCCTTCTTTCTCATTTTCTGTTAACTGCATTGACACAAGTCAAAGACAGGTGTTGCTATTAACTTTCATCACTGAAGTATTTTATATGAGGAATACAAAATCTGGTGACACAAACCTAAAGCACCACTGCAGTTATAGTGCTTTACAATTCAGACAAGGTTGATTAGGGAGAAGTTTTCTCTCATCTTGCAGACAGCACAGTCTGCATTTTGTAGCTGGCTACAATTTCTGACAAGAGAAAGCAGATGGGGATGTCATGATATTTTCATAGTGAGGATCCTAAAACACTGTATGACTAATAAAAACAAAAAAACCCCTAATGATATACGGACTGCTAATTCTCCCCCTGCTGTAAGAGGCAGCTTTACTTAAATATATTCACAGCTAACTAACTGCAGATTGGAAGGAGTACTGGGACTGCAAGGTTGTCAGTGAAAGAAAAACAGTGATAGCCAACAATCATATTGAAATAAAGAAACTAATACAGCAACCCTGCTTTTTGGGAAGTGGTTGGGAAAAGAGATAATTTCTCACAGGTGAGAACTGCGAAGTTATACCCATTTCTGAAACTTAAAGCATAAAATGACTTAAAAATGGGTAAACACCACCAGCAGTACCCAAGGATGCCAAATTTCAGATGGCAAAGGCTTCAGCTGCAGGGTAGAAAAGGTTCCCAAGACAATCTTGTCCTGCTTTGAAATGTCACCTCTCACTCACTCATTCACTCTATCTTTATTTAGCTTTCTCTTGAGATCTGCCAAGCCCAGTAGCATTTCCTCCAGAAGAATTCTTTTATAAGCCAAGGAGTTATTCCCAAAGGGAATGAGCCTTTATTAGGGAACAAAAAGGGCATCTGGTTCAAATCAAATAGTGGATCAGAGAGCAGGAATATTTTGTCTTTGCTGATACAAGACTTCTGCAGCTTCCAGTGAACAGAATGGGGCACAGAATGCCAATTCAATTAAGGAGCACTGTTTCCTCTGGTTCCAGCAGGGAAGTTCGCTATTGCACGGCAGAGACTCTGAGAACTTCTAGTTATTTCCTGTGTGACCTTGGGCAAGTTTCTTCATACTCTCATGCCACATTTGGCTGGCAAGAGTGTAGAAGTCTTAATTAACATGGGAGAAACATGAAGGGGACTGTAGGAAATGCACAAATTTGTCATTATTATATTCCCATTTGGATTGGTTGACACATCTGTTGCTCCTATTGATCAGATTCTAACATTGCCTCAGTTTTAAGGAAAATAAAGTGGGTGTTTTAATATGCTGATTTATAAAGTAAGAGCTATGCTACAGTTGATCGTGTCAAGTCTAGGAGATTGCTGAAAGAAGCAGTCAGGACTCCCTGAAATTAGCAATCAGGATCCCACCTCCCCTCTGTCCCAGTGATGCCTTGTGCTCATGCTTTCCTGAGAGCTTTGTGAGCTGGTAGTGCTCACTAAAGGCAGGAAAAAATGCACCTCCCCAAACAAAACATGGATTCAGACAGCAGACCTGTCTCAGTCAAGTCAGCCAAGATCATGAGACGGGGCACTGAAGGAACACAGGTCCAGAGAGCTTGCTTGGGGTGGAACAGGTAATGGCAGCTCCACCTTGGTAGCTGTGAGCTCCTCATGTCCCATCTAAGCCTTATCCACAAAACTTCCCCTCTGTCCAAGCAGACATCCCCACAAATGATCCATTTTTTGGATAAGAAGCCCAAGACCAGTAAATGTGACAAACATGAAGAAGTAAAGAGAAACTATCAGGTGGTAAGAGCCCTTAAAAATCAAAACCAGTTTTAAAAACAAGCTCACCTATGCCTGCTTGGGACCCCACGGTTCTGGAAGCCAGTTCTCCTCCTTTCCTTTGTTTACTTCCTTCAGAGCCCTTCCCAGAGAGATAGAAAGCTGATAACTGAGCCTGAAGTTGTTGCACAGGAATGTTTGACAGTAAATCTAAAGCCTCCAATAAATATTTAGACTATTTCATCATAATCATACTACAGCATCGAGAAAGCTTGCACGTTAACTACAGCAGACGAAGGGCTAAAGAGAAGGGCGAAACACAGTGACATGTTTCAGAGGGAAAAAATTTCACATTTTCAACTCTCTATGTTTCTGTCCAGTAACAACTGTTAAGGAAAATATAAAGTGGAGGTAAAAATTGCCTTCTCTTTCAAGACAGAATTTCTAGTTTTCTCCTCTGATCATTCTCCCATTTTTTCAATACTGTTCAATCCTCTTGCAACAAATGAGAGGGGAAAAAGTGAAGGGTATTCATTATTCATTTAATATGCTATTTCTAGGTTCTTTCTCAAGTTCACTACAAAAAAAACCCCAAAACATCCCTCTCCTGGTCATTAAGCCTTTGTTTGACCTAATGGAAAAACATGATTTCAAAAACTGGATTTATTTCTTTTATTTAATTAAAATTATTTGAGTGAAAGCTGGATATTGTTGATATTGCAAAATCAGGGCTATTGCCTCTAGTAGAAGGGCCTCGAATGAAAAATTACATCAGCAGTTGTTTTGGTCCAAGGCATATTTATACTGTTTTAATGTTTGTAAAGTAAAAATTTACCAGTAAAGGAGAAAAAAAATCTTCCTCATGCTTATTTGTTCTGTGAAACTCAAACTAGCTCCTACAACTATTGATGAATCAGATTATTATACATAAAGTACACAGGCATACTAACACATGATTCCCTTTGTTTGGCTCTAAATTAAGAGTCATGGTTAGCTGTCCTGTGGAAATTAAAAATCAGAAATTATTCTTATGATCTTCCCTGCTTTTAGAAGAAGACTGATGAGAAATTGAAATTCTTTATTTTTGTTCTGCTTGTTCCCACCCTCTTTTGAAGTCCTCTGAAGTTGGAACTTATCATATTTGTTATATAATAATTGCGCAATCTTCCATTTTTACCATCCTTAATCCTTATTTCTAAGGTTCAGCCACTAAGGCCTGTGAAGAAAAGAAACTCATAAAATTCTCACTCCAGAATAGACACATTGAGTGTCTGAAAGCACCTGTCAGACAACATTGCCTGACAGAAGATAATTCTATGCTTCACCTTAAAATAGGAGAATTAGGAGGCACTACCAAAACATTGACTAGTGTGCATTCATATTAACTGGGGTAACAGAAGGCATGTGTCCTTCAGAGATCGGGCCTGTTATTGTCAAACTTGTGTTTGAAATAGATTTTAGTCAACCCCAGAGGAAAAATCAAAACATTTAGCATACCACTTAATCCATCATCTCCTTGCAAAAGAGAAGCTAACAAACATACTGCAGACAAGGTACTTTGGAATTTTAGCAGAGACAGACAGGGTAGATGCTTTCTGACCCATATTAATAACTGTGTTGCTTCAGGAACAAATGCAGGGTGTTATCCCATTATGTGTGCAGTGGCTCAGGTCCATTGGAAGCTGACCCGTTGCCCTCCAGTGAGCAGAAGGATATGTTTCTGGAGCAGCAGGAGTGTTTTCTTTCCATGTTGTGCATCCACACCAACCAAGGTGGTTCTCTACCACTTTTCAACTGCTGTAAAGTCCTTATCTGAACTGAGGAAAACCAGAAGCAAAGCTAAGCAGTGTAGTCCTTATCCAGGAAAAGTACTGTAAGACTACTGTTCACATAGGAATTAGCAGAGACCTTTCTCTTTGGAAAAGGGAGTAGGCTGTTGATCTTTTTCTGCAGCAGATTATCAGCACAAATAAATTGACTAATCAACTGTCCTCATTCTTTTCCCTACTCTTGTCATGGTCTTTTCTCCTAATTGCACATATTTCTGGAATCTTGAGATGTTTTGAGATAAAATTCATTCAGGACACAATGGGAGAGGAGGCTGTTACCCTTAATGAATAAATCAAACAGCAATTATGGTTGTGACCTTTAACTCCTGTTCATTTCTGTGTAAACTATAGAATTTTTAGGAATATGTGTATTTTTTCCCCCTTCCCACTCCCCTCCCTTTCTCTTTGATTCTTATCGAATGTCTAAATCTACAGTGGTAAAACAAAGTTTAACAAAACCCAACAAACAAACATAAAATCAACATTGAGCTTATTAAGATGCTGTTTGCAATACAGGATGAGTAAATTTTCTAAAATATACGTGAATTGTTTTTTAAATTTTAATCACTCAGGTTATCAGTCTCACTGGGCTACAATGATTGTGAGATTAGCAAGGTTACAGTCTCAAGGATGAAACAGGACAAAGACTGAGACTGTAAAGTGATTAACCCTATGCTACACTGGTAAATTACTCTTTGTATTCCAGGTTAGTAAGTAAAAGCAGGAACGACAGAGATTGGTGCTTCCAGATTCATTGTCCCTTCCATCAGTGAGGTGGCCCACTGACTCACTAGCCTCATGCATTAAAAAGTGAATTTACCTCTAATGTACTTAAGGTGTCAAATAATTTACGGACAGCTCCATCCTCAGTGCAGAAGGGACAGGAAAACTTGAGACAGTAATTTATTTAGCTGTCCCAAGCTTTCCCATACTGCATTCAGCTCTGGGGTCTCCATCATAAGGACATGGACCTGTTTGAGCAAGTCCAGAGGAGGCCACAAAGATGCTCAGAGGTCTGGAGTATTTCTCCTGTGAGGACAGCCTGACAGACTTGGAGTTGTTTAGCCTGTGGAAGAGAGGGTTCCAAGGAGACATGGAGCTATGGCTGCCCCATCCTTGGAAGTGTTCAAGGCCAGGCTGGATGGGGCTCTGAGCAACCTGATCTAGTGGAAGGTGTCCCTGCCCCCCTGCAGGAGGTTAGAACAAGATGATCTTTACAGGCCCTTTCAGCCCAAACTATTTCATTATACTTACTCACTCCCTTTAGTATCCATGTGATTTTCAGCAGGTCCATGAACAACCAAGAGAGCACACACACAGAGATATTTCAGACACTTGAATCTCATGAATACAGTTGTTGTAAATAAAACAATTCACAGGGTAGCAGAACTAAATGCATTTAGTTCACACAAAGCTTTATCTAAAATGAGGGAAGCCTTACAGACTTGTATACTGTAATTTTGTTTGTAAGGTGGCTGGGATGTTGTTGTTGCCATCAGAAGGGCTTTTTCCTTTTCAAACAGACACATTTTGAAAAAAAATGTATCCCATTTATTAAGAGGTTTAGTTACTATGACCCAGCAGTGTACAAGTAGCTGTGTGAATCTCCTGAACACTGATTAATTTTTACGCAACTTTGAGAGCTGTCATAATTTGCAAATTTTACACCAATATGAAATAAAGTGACCAAATCACTAATTCTAAACTGAGTTAATGCCATTAGATTTACAATAATACTTTCTTGGAGACATAGTAAAGTGAAGCATAAGCCAGAGATTTACAGCTTTTGCTTACCCAGGACAAGTCAGAATTCTATTTTATATTTTAAAACCCGTTAATAATTCATATTCATGGACTGAGCATTAATTTGTTGCATAAAACTTCAAAAATAGGGTAAATTTAGGAGATGCTCTGATAAACGTCTGTAGTTCTTGTTAAAATAATAAAAACAAAATTGGTTTTCTTGGAATGTCAGTCTAAATGTCACCTTCTATTTGCCTTATCAATAAAGATAGGATTTATTTAGAGAAGCAATTGATACGACACTTAGTGTTCTAAATTCCTAGTCCCAAAGCTACCAAGAGTGACTCCTATCTTTCTTATAGCTTTTCTCATTCAACTTATGCATTTGAAGGCATTCTAATAATTGCATCTGCAATTGTTACCTTTAATACTTAAAAAATAAATGCATCAATACTTCTTTAAGAAAAACAACCAAGAAGGACATGCTATTTTGAAAAATAAGCAGATGTATTGTGCTCTGCTTAAACATATTGTGTCTAATGAAAAAACACAATGTGCAAAACGAAGATCACTATATATACAAAAGTGATTTTTTTCTGACAGCATAACAATTTATTGCTTGAAAGTCATGAAACTGAGGCAATTTACTTCTCAGTTGAACATGTCTAGCTCTGGTTATCACCACCTTTCGGTAGGCAGGTAGAAACCACGACAGAACCAATCATTATTAATCGTACCACTAGACTCTCAAGAATCTTGGCTCAAATTTAAAGGCAAGGATTCCTGTGGTCTCAGCATCACACCCACATTGCACTCTTCCACTGGCTGTACAGAAAACTGCTCAGCAGCCTTGTCACAGTAATTCAGAGCTTGACACGGGCTGATTTCTCCAGTGGAGAATCTGAATACAGCCTTAGAAACAAAAGAAGCAGAGTTAGTGCAGATCTCTTATCTAAATAATTGTATGTTTTGAGAATTCAGACACACAGAATAGGTCCAGAAAAGTGAATTTTTACATAAGATAGTTGCAAACCTCTGGATGTCAACAAAACGTTTTTACTGCTTTCATTATTTCATTGTTTTCATTCTCCCAACCCAGACTATGATGTTAATGCCTGTTTTGATGTATAGCGTTTTTAAAGTGACTTCTGATTATGCCAATGGGACAGTGTAAAAGGGAGAAAAAAAAATCTATATTTATGCTTACTTAGGTTGTCAGCTTAACAGGGGAGAAGGAAATATATTACCATAGGCATCCTAAGCTTATCAGAAGTTTGTAAGCATTACTGCTGTATAAATGATGTCTGAATCTCTTTGAAATTCTGGAATTCTTGACTATTAGTTATTTTGTAAAGCAAAAGTCTTAGAAAGCCAAACTAACCAAACTCATTTATTTTAGGGTCATTAGTAAATAGAAGAACACAACCATGGATCCATTACTGACCCTGGCACAGTTCAGTGCCTCAGCATTCCTTTTGCAGGTCACAACTGTTCAAAGACCTCCCATTTCTGTCACAGTACATAAATCAAAATATTTTAAGCAGTTTCATGTTTCCTCTTGAAGAGAGCTTGTAAAAAGGAAATGCAGTTCCAAAGGCATCTTCTGTCCCCAGTACAGAGCACATGCTCAGGAAACACCTTCAGAATTCATTTTAAGCAGTCTTTTTAAATGCATGCTGCCAGCAAAAGCTAATACCATGATGGTAGCAAAATTGTCAGTGTGAAGCGTTCTGAGATAATGACTCAATTAAATACTTCAGTTTCAACACAGAAAAGGACTTTAATAAGCTATTCATATTAAATAGTGATGCATAAATCAGGACGTATAGTGTGAAGGTCTTATAAGCTTTAGAAATATACAACATAAAGTACCATATCTCTGTTTCTCAGCTGGGATAACAATGAAGTAACCAGAGAAAACAGAAATAAGGGCATTTACTAATTTAAAGTAAATGAGCCAAAAATAATTCTTGCTCAACTTAATTACTTATTTCATTGCCACCTGCATTGCAAACCTTCTCAAGTGCTATATTTTGAGTGCACAGATTAAAGTCCAGTGTTGGAATAAGAATTAGAACTGTATTTTAAGGCATGAAAGTGGTATGCTCCCCCATTTTTTGCCATCTGTGTTTAAGAGGTAGTATTTTCTTTGGCTGTAAAATCAAATAACAAAAAATTACCCACCTGGCTTAGAATGCAAGCATCAGCATCAATGCTAGCATTAACTTCACAGAAAAAGAAATCAGAGATAAAAGTGAAAAGTGACAAGAAGTATTTATCTAAACTTTAGGGTGATGTGGCACGCTTACTGTACGCCCTTCACAAGTGCATGCCACTTCTCACTCTGGAGAAGAGCCAACACAAAGCATCCTCAGAGTATATTTCAGCATTTATATATGGCTTTTATACAGCTGCCCACTTCTGGCATGGTAGGCTGGGTAGTCTGTCCAGCTGTGGCTCAGTTCTGTGGGTATTAGGTGATACATCACCATCCACTGATACTATTTCAACTCAGTGTGAATAACTTTGGCCAGAAGTTCTGCTCCTGTCTGCCCATAAATGCATCTTAAATCATTATCTGATTGTTCATCCTTAATGTGCAATCTGGTGCCTGACCTAAGCAGACAGCCTGCAATTTGTCTGCATAATATTCTTAGCCCATCTGTGTAACTGATAACATGAGATCTTCAGATTTGTCCAGTCTTTTCTGGGCTGTTTCATAAAAAAGTTATAACGATTACAAAGAAGTAGAATTTAAGACACACAGACTACCTTGCTGCTTATGTTAGGGTATCAAATTTGAATAAAGTAAATGTTAGAAGATTAAATATATGTCAAATATATGAATGATTTTTAACTAAATATATATTTATGAATATATATTTATATATATAAGTTTAAAAAAAAAATTCAGATAGACTAAAGATATTTATAAGTATAATAACAGGGTGTGATCGTACCCAGTGGCCAGGCAGTCACTAGTAAAGTTTTTATTCTGAAAATGTTCTTTTAATGGAGAGCTTCCTAAGCCTATCAGAAAGAATAAATTCAACATATAATCACATAAGTAATATTGACTTCCTTGTAGACATGGTAGTCGCACTGAACCTTGAATTAATGGAAAAGATCATATAAAAAGATAGTGATTAATTATCCATGTTGTTTCTTTTTAATTGATCCTAGTCATTCTGTGTTGCAGCTCAGAACACCATGGATTTGACAAATTCACAGCAAAAGTTTTGATTCATGGAGTTTTCATAAACTCTGCTGGACACTACCTAGTGAAACAATCTTTTTTAACTACTCAAATGTGCAAATAAAAGGATAGTTTTTGACATAGTTCCAGTTAAAATAAGATGGATCCAAACCAAATATCTCAGATCTAAAACAGAATAGGAACTAAGTAGTACAGCTTAATTCATGGAAGTATTTAGCCAGCAAAGATCCATGCTCTCCCTCAAATCTGTAGAGAATTCTAATTTCACATTGAGCATACTGCAGATGACTCTTCGTGGGACCAAAATCACCAAACACAAGCATTATTTCTAGAAAAAATTTAGAAACCATGGTTCCTTATTTCTAGCTATAATTATTTAATATTTTTGCATAGAATATTCTTGGTTTGGTCTCTGGGATGTCAGTGCATATCATGGCAATCTGTGTCATGGAAAATTAAGTTAGGGCCAAAGACAATAGTCCCATAGTCACTGTTTAATTAACTCAGAGAAAACAAGTTTAAGAAGGGCCCAAGTGTTAAGCAGCTAACCTCCCAAAGCATGTCTGCTTATCCATTTTTGTTTTGACAGTGATTTATGGCTGTGATTCTTGCATAACAAGTAACAGCAATAGTGCCTCAGGCCACATGTTATGAGGCATAAAGAAAACAAGCCTGTCCAATAATTGTATTCCACTATATTCCATTACAGATGTGAATTCTATAGGAAAATAAAACACAGATTAAGGTATACAAACTTAGCTACATCACCTCCTCACCTTCTTTCAGCCAGCTTCTCTTCTTTCTACTCTGTCACTCTGCTGCTTTAAAATATGGAAGCACTCAGAACAGTCAAGGATCAAGCTCAGCAAACGTGGTATCTCTTTCATGATAATTCTCACACACTTGCAAGTGAGAAACTCACTCTCTATTCCATGGGAAAAAGGGTGATGCCCAGCTTGCATCAAACAGAGGAGGCCAGCCCCTCAGTCTTGAAGGTCCTCGAGGGGACTAGAGAATTTAAGTGGATTGTGAAGGTGCTGAGAGTCCTCAAACAGAGCAGGCTTTCCATTGTGGTATGTGCCATTTGCATGGCAAACATCTCTCTGTGGGAAAGAACCCACAGTGTTAAAGCAATCTGTGGCAGACAAACTCTTCACATCTGCTTTTCCTCCTCTGTAACCCCAAGAGGGTTGAGTAGGGAAAAAGTAGGAGTTTTCATGGCAACTATAAGCATTTTGGTCAGCAATTTTAGGTTTTTTTCTTTATTATAAATTTTAAACGGATAGAATTTTTGTTGAGTTCTGCATGGGATGTGCAGAGTTCAGCCCTCTTCACAGTGTACAAATAGAGATTCCAAACAAACACGCTTTAAGGTTTTGCATTTAAAAATAAGTAGGAATATGTTTGACTGATCTCATACAGTCTCCTTCTGATATGGTACACAGAGCCTTAGCTTAGCAACTACAGTGTGGGGGCACAAGTGATACTGGAAAGAGTTATAAGGTATGTGATGTTTGCTTTTGTACCATCTCTACTCTGGAGGAGCTTGCAATTAACTTTATTTAGTTTTCTCAGTCAGTTAAACTGCCAAAAAAAAGTGGTGACATCAAAGTCATTCAGCACCTTGTCTAAATATGACTTAATGATTGGGGAATGATACCAGACTGTTCAACAAACTACTGGCAACAGAGGGTACATTCTTATTTAAATGGATTTCTATTATCTTATCTAAGTTTTCTTGAAAGCCTTATTCTGCTCTCCCTATATATAAATACATTTATACAGATAGATAATTTCTACAATATTTACCCATAAACAGGCAGGTTAGATATCACTAGAATTACTGGGAGGCTTGCTTGCTTTCTTTATACACATGGTACAAAAATTAATATCACACATGGGATATGTTAGGCATTTTCAAAGTGCGCTGTAAGATCTTTTCATTAAAACATTAACATTCTGTCAAAAAATTACAAAAATAAGAAGACTGTCAATGCTCCCTATGGACCAAGAACTCACCTGAGAACGAGACAGGGTAGCCTGAAAAGATACCATCAGTGTCTAATATATGGGATAAATATTTATGATTTATATATATTTATCCATTAATGTGATGTGGTCCTGATTTGACTTTCTTACAAAATTCACTAGTTATGAAATATAATAATTATTGGGCTATTATACTCTTCCCTGCCCTTTGCAGAAGGATCACTGTGTTACACTGCCATAAATCAAGGCACAGTTTAAGGGGTAAGTCAGAGGAAAACACAGCAGGTGCAGAAGACAGCAAAGCAAGCTGTCTAGGACTAAAGAAAGCTGTCCTTGTCCAGAGAAATGAAGCAATTATCTTCAGCACTCAGCAGACAGACAAAGCACTGTTGGTAAAGCTGGTTTCCAGTTCCCTTGGAGATCAACATTCATTGCTCAGTAGAGACATGCCTATTGAAACTGGTTTGTTTGTAAAAGTAACACTTTTACCACTGGAAACAGTAGAAAGAGTTAAGTGGCTAAAATACACTCAACATAATAGAAAACAGATGTCTTCTATTACAAGACCCAGCTGTAAGATCAGGGGGCATCACCTACAGTCAGCACTGCCAAGTTCATGTAGTTTCATCTATTGTCTTTAAATTGAATGGTCTCCCAGCTATCTCTATTGTGCTTAGTTTTCTTAAAATTATAATTTGGTAAATATTACTTTTTATAATATTATTTCACTTTGGAACTGTTTGCATGTCCATAACATGGAGCTGAAAGAGCAACAATGAAGGTAAATACCAAGAGATGCTGTTCTATGTTTTATTGTTATTACTGAACTCAATGCAAGGGAGAGAGGTTCAGTGAACACCTTCCAGGTGTCCAAGCTCCGCACTCTCAGCCACTTTCAAGTACACAATTGCTAGTTTGTTTCCCTCTAGTCCACTGCCCTCACATTCCAATATTTCATGAGAAGAGTAATGCATAGGTGTCTTCACAAACCAGAAAGTTGGAGGAAAGCTATGGCTCCATTTCTTTTAATAAGCATTCATCTCAAACCATCAGTTTACTCAAACCAGTAATCCATCAGGGTCCCCAGCTCAGCTGTCTTAGAAGGAAAAGAAAGTTCCCCCTTCCCTTTAGCCCCTCATTAACCTAGTTTTATTTCCACTGATGCTCTGTTCTAGGTGCAGTCACCCCTGGCAGCGGTTATTCTCTGAAGAGGTGACAGCTCTGAGGTTGAAGGGGTGCTCCATACAAAACCTCAACCATCAGAAGCATATCTAGCAGTGGAAGTGTGGCTGCTAGAGAAGGAACCACAGAACTTTGCCATGTTTTGTCCTTTGTCACATACAGATAGTGTCTTCTGTCATTTTTCCAAGAATATCACCCAACCAAAGAGAATTAGAGTCTACATATCCCAAACAGTACAATCAGCCCCCAAAAGAGGAACTCTGACCTTAGGAGGGAGGATATGTTATAACCTGAACTTCAGAGCAAAATCTAGCACCCAGAAATTCAGTAGCTCTCCAGTTTTACATGTTAATTCAAGCTTTCTAATAAGTAAATATTTAAATCTAAGATCCTTGGGATGCTTTCCAGACTGGGGAATTGTTGAGATAAATGAGGTAAATAAAACTAATTCTCTCTTTTTTGTCACATATTGGAATAGTCTAGGTTTTCACCAGGGATTAATTCCACAGTAGTTAACATACAACCATGCCAAAAGTGTTTTCAAACTATGCCAAGAAATTTCTGAAATTACTGACATTCAATTCTTTCTATCTTATTTAGCAGGAGATCAGTTTAATCTTGCTTTGTTGTATAAAATGTTCTTTTCCTGGTTTAAGGGTTATAAAAATATTTTGATTTTACCTTTGGATGACAACTCAGCTAGAAGATTGCCAAACTCAAGCAGTAAAATGTATCTGAGTTAGCTCCAAAGAATGCAGTGTGTGTGGTGGGGGGGAAAGTAATTAAAAAAGGCATATTTTTACATTTAAACATCTAAGCTACTTTGAACTTGTTTTTGAGATTTAATCTATAAAGATATGATACAGTTACCTTTTTTTTTTTTTCAGGGAAAGATATATTAGAATTGAGAGTTTTACCCTGAGCAAAATGATATTTGTTTAATCAAATTCAACAGCTGACAAAAATGTTAGTATCAAATTCCATGTAGATTTTCCATGGCCAACAATTTCTACCATCACACACCATTTAAGTCTTAACATATTTATCCTCACATAGCTATCCCTTTGAGGCAGGGCAGTGATTACATCTGAGTTTCCTAATGTCTCACAACAAGTCTAGGAACAGAATTCTGGCATTGTTTGCTCTGTCATAGTAATTTTTTTGCGAGAGCAGTTTTTCACATTAGACAGCTCTTTTGTTTACAGCCCCACAGCAGTGATTGAGCCAGACCTTGTTTACAGTTTGTTCATCAGAACTGTTGAAACCAAGACACCAAGGTTCACACAAAACTGAAGCAGTGCAACGATCAGAACTACATCCCAGGAATCTTGCCTTCCATACATACATTTTATCTTCAAGTCAAGCATTTTGCTTGCCAGGAGAGGTAATAGAAATCATCCAAAGCAAGATATGCCCTACTAACATGCCTGTTCATGAATAATATCAGTGAATACATGGGTTGATTTCCAGCTGAAGAACCTGTTAATATTATTCTGAATAGAGAGAATGGAGAGAATTGACTATATTTAGGGAGATGAGTGGATATCTAAGAGATATTGGCTTCAGTCCTGTGTCTTGTACTAGTGTAGCAAGGCATGTTGTCTGCTTGGTATTTCAATTGTCTCTGCCAAAACAACAGGAATTGTGAAACTTGTTTGGCATTATGAAGTACTTGGGAAGCTGAAATTAAAAAATGTCATACAACGAAGACCAATGTTTTCAGTTATGAAGCATTTCCAAGAAATAAATGCACTCACTTTGTAGATGGAAAATACATATTTTAAATCAGAAAATGCACTTATATGGTCCTGAATATCCCCACAACTCAGACAACTTGTTTAATCTCCAGATGAACAGCTTTATACATAGTATGATTATTTAAAGTTAATTCTAAAAATTGGAAAAGAGAGCTTTATTGAAACTATTATTTCAGGAAAGATACTAGTTTCAGATAATAAGTATTTTTGGCTCCCTGCCTTTTTACTCTTTCATTACCTTTACACTCAAAATGAGCAAAGAAATCCCAACAAACCTTACCCCATACTGTACCAAGTGCAAGAGAGTAATTTCTAATGATGACAGGGGAAAATGGCTACTCTGAGAAGGCTACTCAGGCAGATACTAAAGTTTAAGTAAAACAGTTCTAACAAAATACTAAAGTGTCTTCAGTTAAAGACACCTGGAAGGATTTGATTCCATCCTGATGCAGTTTTTTAAGAACCATTTTTTCTGAGACTATTTAAGTAGAGTATTTAGAGCTGTACTTCTAAAGCAAAACTGAAAAGGGAAAAGTTTCAATGAAAACAGCTGCTTTTCATGAGCAAGCTACCAAATTTATTGCTAAGAGAACTTACAAATCACACCTGCACACCTTGAAATCCTTGTATGTCCACTTCAATAATTCAAAGACATGCACAAGAACCAAAGCAGAGAGAGCCCCAAATTGCAGCCCAAATTTCAAAACACACCTGTGTTCAGAAGAGATGTCCAGGGAATGCGTCCCAAGCTTCTGCTGAACCAGAGCATTCCATGATTGTCTCTGTGCTTTCCCCCCAGAAACACCTACACAATGCAGAAAGGTAAGGAATTATTGGCATTGCTGAGACACAATTTAGTTCATATCTGCACTATTAGTATGTGTTTTCTTCAGCTCAGAGAGACTGTAACATCTCAAATCAGATGTTTTGCCCTCTGAAGAAGTGAATTAAGACTGAAGACACAATGTGCTTTGCATCAAGACTTTTAGGTTTTGTTTTCAAACTTGAGTATCCATTCTCTTACTCTAAATTACCAAGCATATCATCAAATCAAGAATAAAAGCAGAAGAGCAAAGTAAAAATGAATTAATGACTGCAGCAATATTTTACGTAAAAGAAAGCCAAATCTCAGCAGAAGATTGGAGAGCTCTAAAGGATTGTTTTCTGTTCTGCAACTTTCCTTGCCATTGAAATAACAACCTACATATGAAAACTATTTCATGGCAGTGCAAGAGATAGTGATTTGGTTGTCCCAAAGACATACAAAGAAATTATGAATAACTACTTAGAAACAAGAAGTAATTAAAATAAATCCCTTGATTTTCAAGACAGATAGACCAGTAATGAGGAAATATATCTAGATTATTCTTGACTGGGGAGCCACTTAAAGAAGAACAAAACAGCAGAGTTTTTAAAGGGAAAGGAATATAGCCAGTAGAGTTAGTGAAAAAGCATGAGTTCCTAGAATTACTGAATCCTCAGGAAAATAAAGAAGAAAAGTTAATGGTAGTTGTATATTCCAATGAACCATAAAGTCTAATATTAGACAAAAAGTAGGGCAATGTTAAAGGAAATTGAAAAAAGAATTTTGTTTTTCTAAAAGAAATCTAATTGTAGTCACTAGCAGCTTCTAGGGAATACAAACTATTTTGTTGGAATAAAAAAATTTAGAAGGAATACTCTCATGCAAATGATAAATGAGTGGCCTATTCTCATCATATCAAGAAAGATAAAGATCAAGATAAATCAAGTACAAATTGAACAAACACACTTATTGGGAATGAACAAAGAATATAAAAGTGAACCCAGAGGAAAGAGATCAAAACAATCTTAAAAAGGATGCCTTTACATATGCACTTGCATGGCTCTCAGCAAAATTCACAGGACAACTCTCATGCTAGTATTCCATTGTGAAGAGATAAACACAAGTATCCCAACTTAGATATATAACCAGTAGAGCAAACTTCTTCAAAGCAATTGAAGTACACAGGAATCAGAGCTAAGAACAGCCTCAAAACAAAGGCCTGCTTATCCACAGCTGATCTTACTCAAGACCAAAAAAGGACTAGCAACAACAGTGCAATTCATCTGCTCCAAAAATCAATAGTGCTCATATTTTTCTTCCCACATACAAGCTGCCCAGCTCTTCTCAGCTGCAAAGTGTGGTGCATGGGGTGGAATGCAGAAATAAAGAAACACTGCCCAATTTCACCAAAGACGTGTCTCTAGATGGGAATTTAACTGTGCTGAACACTAATACATCTCTATGCTGTCTGTGAAGCTTCTTTCTCAGGGGAATAGGATATAGCAGGGGTCCTCCACATAACATCCTAGTTTAAGGGCTTGGTGGCTGATGGGGAATAAGTCATAGTCCTGGCTGAGGGACAGTGTGATTGACAGACTGCTTTATTGCAGAATGTGAAACTCAGCCTGGAAACAGATTACAGGACTCGGACACACTACCACTAACAAAGCAAATCCCATCTATGACCCTAACCATGCCAAGACAACTGGAGATGAAAAACAAGTACCTAAATGGGGACACACAGTATATCCACTGGGGAACTTTGCTACAGAGTAGGTCTTGACTTAAACCAAGTTCTTGTCTAAAATATGCCAAACAATAGCTCAAAGGCCTTTCTATCACATTCTTTCAGTGTACCCTTTGTCTATTATTATTTAGAGTTAAAGCCTACTCTTTTGTCAAGGTCAATGTTGGCATATGTATCTAGATACCTCAGCTCTTTCTAAAGCTATTAACCACAGGCATTCAACGCTGCAGACATCCAAATTCTTCTCTCTCCCTTTTTGTATAAAGAGCTTGTGATATAATTGATACCAATTCTAGGAAGCAGAGAAGAAAAACAAATATTTTCATTGTAGTATTTGTGAATTCATTTGCAGTAAGTGCATCATGTTACTGTGAAGATGTCCATAAGGGCTTTGAGAGCAAGAAAGGGCAGTGCATTTTGGAGTGATTGTCTGAGAGGAATATCTCAAACAACGCTGACCTGAGAGTGCCTTAAATGAGGCAGAAAAAATGGATCTCATATTAGGTTCTGTGTGTGAACCATCAATGTCAAGCACTGCTCTACAGTCAATATTCACAGCGGAGTTGAAAGGCTTAATTACATAGAAGCCTATTGTATTTTGTGTTTGAACTGAAGAAAAAACATCCATCAGAGTTGTTCTAACCACACCATTACAGACTGGGCTAACAGAGAGACAGTATCAACAAAAAGTTCTTACAGATGCACAATGAGGAGCAGGAATAGGCTGAGGATTTCTTTCCCTGTTAACTCAGATGACCAGCAAGGAGATACCTGTGTGAACAGTGACTACCCTGCTGGCCAAATGCACTTTATATTTACACTAGGCTTCTGCCAGCAAAAGAAGATTGTTGTAGGATTTATATTTCAACAAGACTTATATATCTGAGTAATATTCACAGCCCCCAACTTGGAACTGGCCTCACAGATGCAGTTCTCCCTGCAGTTAGTGGAAACCTCATCTGTGTAACTGTACCAATGTAACCAATTACAGAATTTGATTTCCAATGCAAGTTTTCATTGGATTGTTTTGGCAGTGCTTAATTGTTAAAAGTGTGGTATCCCTAGTAGTTCTGTGTATTTGAACAGACCTATTAAAAGAAATAGGAAGAATATCACAGTAAGCTCTATAATAAACAGACTGCTAAAATTCTTTCAGTAGCAAGAAGCAGGATGTTGCTTCATACAGGTACTTCGTGTTCTACTAATGCAGAAGATTAGTGGGCAAATCAAATTAAAACAGAGTCAGTTTTCAGATGAACAAGTAAAAATTGAATTTCATTGTGTTCCCATCAAATCTCTGGATTTGTATCTCCAGATCTCTGGATAAAGCCTTTACATCACGATAAACACAAGAGAAGGCAAGGAAAGAAAAAATTTGGATAAGGCACATATCCTTGATTAAAAAATTCATCTTGTATGCAAATTTTAGATTTTTTTTTCAGCTATTGTCAAAGAAAGGACAATCTAAGGTTATATGGATTTGGATTTTTTTTTAGATTAGATCCTGCAACGGGATGTTTTAGTTGTCTCCATTCTCAGCAGATGTTGAGGTTATAATGTCTTCTATCAGACCTCAGAGCAGCTTTTTTTCCACACTTGCAGGAATGCACATCCTGCTGGAGCCAGACAGCTCCCCCATGACAATTCCAGGGCCTTGCAGCTCCCACTGCTCCCCCACTGATTTGCAGACCAAGAAGACATTGCACTGGGTCTGAGTTGGCAGCCACATGTGTGATAGCAAAATAGCTCCCTTCTTTAATGATACGAGAGAGAACATCAGCTATGGGACCCAGGGAGTTAAGAAGCAATTAACTGATGAACAAAATTCACATTTGAGAAGACATCATGCTGAGAACAGGACTGACCTGGGGATCTTCACTGCATCCTCCATTCTGCACCATGAAGTTTGGAATTTTAAGGTGCCTCAGATTGCCAGCAGTGGAAATCATCTGTGCATATTCCTGTGAAGCATGGATTTAACAGCTATGCTCTTTTGCCTTTCACAATATTGTGTAGGACAAGGCAGTATCATATCCCTCTATCAAAGTACTGCACTGCAGATAAATTTTGTCCCAGCTTGGCATTCTGTTATCTGATCTTCCAAAAACATAACTTTCTGAATTCCTGCGCGATGAAATTTTTACAATCAAGAGATTAATAACTTGTAACTGTATTTCCAGAAGTAATAAATTAATGGAAGCAAACTCATGCATCTAATTTCTGGTGGGTTTTGTTGCTTTTATTTTTTTTTTTTTTGTGTTTTTTTTGGGGGTGTGGGGGCTGTTATTTTGTTTGTTCACTTGTTTGGTATTGTTTGTTTTTCTAAAATTTATGCAGGGGAAATACTTTGGCTAGGAAGAAAGCAACCATTGAAATTTCTGGATTATCTGAATGTTGAGAATTCCAACAGTAGCAAATAAGATAATTTATTTCTAGTCCTTTTCTTTAAACAGCCAGTAGTAGACTGATTTACAGACAAAAGCATGTATTTTTCCCCATGGTCTGATACAAAATAAATCAGTTCCCTTTACAATGCAGTGCATAGAATCTAATGTAATGCTGCTGGGACAGAGGGCACCTGCAAATGAACCAGACGTTGTTAGATCATGAAGATGACTGAGCAATATACTTTTGCACAGATCTCATTTAACTGTGAGCAGTCTGACAGAACATCTGGTGCTGGGAATTCATCAGCTATTCTTTACCAATATGCTTTCTAACAGACTGGTCTGGGGGTGACTGTGAATGCTGATCACATTTCCTCAGATTCCAGAGAAATCACAATATGTAAGCAGAATATAAAGGAGGAGAAATAAGGCATGGATGTGAACAACATAAAAAGAACATAAACAAGTAAACAGAAAAATAATTGCTGGAAACAGGAAAGAGGCAGGTAAAAACATAAATGAATTTAATGTGTTTTAACATCAGAAACTGTGAACTGATATGAAAATATGCAGAATCATTATATATAAATAAAGTTCCACAAACAGCATCTACATTATCACAGATTTGGGATCTGCATGTACTTTTATCTATGCAAAACCTTTATTATTGCAATCTATTCTGACAACCTTGCAATTAGGTCAGCATCTCTTCCACCTCTGTAAAATATGGACAAAAAAACAGGAGACAAATCTCATGTCAAGTGTGATCATGTGCTTGAGCAATGAATTTCTTTCTTTTCTACTTAAACCTTAAAGAAAGCATAATATTTACCACACTTGTACCTACACTTGATTTTCCCTGAAAGGGCAGCTTTAGAGTTTCTTCAGTCGTTTGTGAAATTGCTCTGCAAAAATCTAAGGCTTTGCTACAGCGACCTCACTCCCAAGGCTCTTCCTATACAACTGAAGTCTGAAGAGTTAATTACTAATTGTTAATCCTCTCTAGGAATTCATTACTCTGGTTCAATTTTCCCTCTCACAGGAATTTAGACTTTCACTGCTGTAAGAAATTTATATTCCTGGATCAAGACTTGCCCCCAGATTAACAGAACTTGTATTGCCTAACAAGAAAATGTTTCTAAAACACAGGTAACCCAGAAGAGAAACAGTGGGCACAGACCTCAAACCTGAAAATGCTGCATAACCTCAAGGCAGTTGCTGCAGTGATTTGCTTAGTCCATGTGCTAGTAGGAAAAACAATAAAACTGCCAAAGAAACACCCCAACCCCAAAAACAAACCATGGAAATATCTAAATCTCCTTGATAGGAGAGTTGTTGAATTCCAATATTGTAAGCTTATGGAAAGCTGTGCACCATGCAGCCTTAAATCTCTTTGTTAGCAAAAGTATCTTCCTTCTTTCTCCTGGCTCTGGACCCAATTGCCCAATTGTATTTTTTTGGATTCTAATTCCAGCCTGCTTCTTTTTTGGTTTTTTTCTTTGGTTTTTTTTTTGGTTCCCAAAAGTTTGATACTTTTCTAGGATAAATATCTTGGGGAAACATGGCACATTAATTAACCTTTCTAACCTTTCCACTTTCACTAGTGAAGTACCAGTTTCAGTGATCTCTGCTGTGTGGAGTCAAAGGGCATTCCATTGTCTTCTGAAGGGCTTGCAATAAAATTGTGAATGCCCAGGTGACAATGCCAATATTGGTAGATCTAGAAGAAGTCAACAGCCCACTGCAGAGTACTCCTACTAAACCCCAGCTGAGACAGGAGTACAGCTCTAAATTGATCCTGAGATTGTCTGCTGTGAAAACAATTGTCCAACAAATTTGACAACTTCTTATAATTCCTCATGTTCAATTTTAACAGTGATTGTCAGACACCACAACCTTCTACATCTCTCAGGATATAATCTATTTTACTGTCAAGTGTTTAAAGTTACTTCTTCTAATTGTCTGCAGAGTCTGGTGCTCCTGTCCTTTTTTTTAATAAGAACTATTGACAATATTGCCAACTTCCTTCATGTTTGAATAGTTCATTAGTGGTTTGATCTAGGATAAAATATTTTCTTCCCTGGACATGGACCAGCTTTTACTTTCTGTCATTATTCTATTTGGCACTATAGTAAATTATGCATTTCTGAGTGCCACAGAATCACAGACTAGGTGGAGATGGAAGGGATCTCGAGAGATTATCTGGTTGAAGAGATCTGGATACAAACTAAAATATTAGTGATTCCCCCTTGAACATCTGGAACCACATTTTTACTGTGAGGGTGGCTCAGCACTGAAATAGGTCACCCAGAGATGTTACGGAGTCTCCTTGGAGGCATTCAAAAACTCTTTGGTCTTGGGTAGCCAGGTCTAGGTGATCCTGCTCGAGCTAGTTCATTTTCTACTGCATGCTCATGACTTGCAACACTTCTACACCATTTCTGGACCAATCTGAGAGCAGTTTCTTCAGCTTTATTAGGTGTGGGTGACTTTGTTTGGTCATTAATATATGCCTTCACACCTTGTCATTTATTTATGCTACAATGATGAACTAATAAATTAAGCTATCCTAATGCATTTTTATGTAAACGGAGATGTTCTGACATCTGACTAAATGACAGTCTTTCTTACTATTACAGAAAAGACTTTTGTAACACTGTGTTTCAGTCTGCCCAGACATTTTGCCTCTATTCTAAAAAAGTGTTCAATTATAGGGAACTTTTTTTACTTCACTTTATGGTAATAAAAAGTACAAGAATATTTGGATTGCATGAAGGTCTTTCACTATTTTTTCCATTATTACAGATTGGTACCAGCTCACAGCATATCTTCTTGATTCTTCAGGTTACTATGCTGACCAGAAAGAAAAGCTAAACTGGCTTTTTAAAATCAAGTAGAATCAAATTTTGAAGAAGGCAGGTGACAGCATGTTTGATGCTGCTGGTGGCTTATAAGCATCCAAACTCTATTGAACACAAGAGAAGAAGATGGTTTTCTGGCCTACAGCAAGCACCTTTCCAGAAGTCTTCTAACTCATTCTCCATATTTCTAAATTTAGATTGATTCTATCTTCCAGCCTCAGCTCCAATCTGTCCTTTTCCCACCTCAGTGTGTATCACACACAGCAAATAACCTTCACAGTGATTATGCTACCTGTTAAATGCCATTACATCTTCTTCTCTTTTGGGCAAAGTGTGTGGTGAACTGTCTTCCATAGCAATTTTACATGAAAAGCAATGATTAAGTAATGTGTGTCTCAGTCTTTTAATCTTATGCACTTCATTGTTTATACGGCAAAACACTAATACAGAAAATTTAACAGACACTATTTGAATTCCTTTGCCTTTTTAAATAATCATTTTTTATTGATTGAATGCTATTTCTCAAGCATAGGATTATAACTTAAATCTTTTTACTCCTAAACTTACAAGCAAAATACCAGGTTTTTCAAGGAGGTATCAAACAAGGTTTTCACTTTTCAGCAGAACCCTATGCTGTTGAACAAGATGGGTGTTGTACTTTATGCAAAATATCAAACATGAGAGAAGCAGCAACTGTAAGGAGCTCAGTGATAAAATTGGCATATTATCAATCATTCCACCTAGGGTATTTGTCTGTTAGAATGACTACTTCAATTAAGCATCCCAAAATGCAATAATCCATCTGATTGATGCTAACAGCCTGTTCAAAAGAAATGACAGCTACTTCACACTTCATACCTTCTAAAGCACAGAAGTCTCAGCTTCACAAGGGTGTGGTGCAGCAGAACCTTTCTCTGAATATATTGAATTCATAATGTGATTGATATATCATCTGGGAATGTCTGTCAGCTTTATCTGGTGCTTCAGATTTTGATGAAGTTCAATGACAATTGCTTTGACTGAGCAAGCTTAGCTTCATCTATGCCTGCAGTTCAGTTTTTCATATGCATGAATCTGGGAACATTCCATTCTTGGAATAACAATGATCATCTATCCTCTGTATCTCTTCCAGGACACCTCTTTACATGTCTGGTATGTATAGTCACTGAATTTTCCACATGGCAATCTAGAAAGCGTGTGGATTAGCTGGAGGAGGTTCAGAGAACAGGGCTAGTAAAAGACAACCAACATTTATTAGAAGAAAGAAAAAATTGAATTGTTTTCTTTAGAGAGCCGAGACTAATGAGATGTTTATTGTTCTTTTCAAATATTTAAGAGGTAGCCACATGATGGCAAAGGAGATAAACATATTCTGTGCCTACCATGAGTAACAACAATATTAGTGTTTTCAGTTATAGCAGTAGAGCTTTGTTATCTTTACTAAAAACATTGCCCAGCATTGGAAAATAAAAGCTTTCTTGTAATAAGATCAATGAAGAACAGGAATGTTGTTGATCAAAGTCAGAACCTCCAGCTCAGAAGATTTTAAACATTTGCTGGTTAGGTGAAATGAAATCCATATCATGTGCACCTACTTTATGATTTCATGTACATCTTCATGTACACTTTTCCTGTATACTGTCCTTTACTGTGCTCTGTTGCACCATATATTCTATGATCAAATCCTCCCTTTAAGTCAAGTTCAGAGAATTTTTTCAGGCAGCCCAATCTACTCCAGAAGGCATTAAGATATCTGTCTATGACTTTTGATGTACTTCCAACTTTAAAGTTTTCAGATAATGCAAAGAAGCATTTCAGTTGAAGATTCATTGTTTGATGTTTAAGTCATGGATTTTTCTATGGCTCTGAAATGCAATTGCAGCCTCTTCAATATATGCCATTTATTCTCTCTCGACATTTCCATTGATTGTGTAGAAAAAGATAGCTTTGGAGTTGCAGCTAATGACTCTATTTTGCTACACAGATACAAAATCTAGGAGGGATTGTGTGATAAGTGGATTTTAGCACTCTTTATTAGTGCCAGGCACCAGAATTTTGATTATGCTCGTTTTATTTCTTATCTTTTTTGCCAGATTTTTGCTACACAATATTCAAATATATCTCTACTGAAAGTCTTATGAGAGATAATACTGATAGAAAATTAAATAACAGTTTATGGACTTTCCTGATATGAAAATCCCAAGCTGCCAAGATTCATCTGAATCAGTCCTGGGAAAAGAGCAAGGCTTCAATAATGTCATATTTTTATATTTCACTTGATGATTTATCTTATTAACAAAACAACTTGCCCTAGACCCTGGAATGATGATTGCAAACTACTATCAGCCACTGCCATAGTTTAACCCCAGTCAGCAACTAAGTCTCACACAACTGCTCCCTCACTGCTCATCTCACCCCTAGTGAGATGAAGGAGAAAATCCAAAGAGTTTAAAGTGGTTGAGATAAAGACAGTTTGCCAGGTGAAGTAAAAGGTGCACACACAAGCAAAGCAAAACAAGAATTCATTCCCTGTTTCCCATGGGCAGGCAGGTGTTCAGCTATCTCCAGGACAGCAGGGACCCATCACACAGAATGGTGACTTGGAAAGCCAAACCCATCAATCCAAATGTCCTCCCATCCTTCTTCTCTCCCCAGCTTTATCTGCGAGCATGACACCTTATGGTATGCAATATCCATTAGGTCAGTTGGATTCAGCTGTCCCAGCTGTGTCCCCTCCTGACTCCTGGTGCACATCCAACCTCCTGTGGGGTGGGCTGAGGAGCAGAAGAGACTCTTTAAAGTTCTGCTCAGCTATAACTAAGACATCCCTGTGTTATCAATGCTGTCTCCAGAGCAAATCCAAAACACAAGTCTCATACCAGCCACTATGAAGAAAATCAACCCTATCCCAGCCAAAACCAGCACAACCAGCAGCTCTACCACTCTTCACTAATCTAAGTAAAACTGTAATTTTTTTGAAGGGCAGAAGAATGCTCCACTTCAGAAGAGAAATTTTTCTGCAATACATTACATAACTTACTAAAATCTTTCAGTCTGTATACCTTTTAGAATTTTTCCTTATGCTTAGTCTTTCTTTTTGCCATTGGAAGCCATGTACAATTCTCTGCTCTTCATGGTATGGTGGAAGTACAGAGAAATTTTAACCTACTTAAGCTCCATTCTTTTCCCAACTCTTCAGAATATTTGAGAAACTTAGAATATGTAGGAAAAGGGCATTAGCACAATTTTTAACAATAAACACTGAACTTGAAACAAATGTCTAAGTGTCCCATATGATAAAAATTCCCACATGATACCCAGCTCCAAGCACATAATATTATATGCAAGTAATTTAAGAGTTATTGTATATTCTTCTGCTAAAAAATGCAAAGATTGATTTTCCAGGACAAGCAGCTCCACAGGACATGTTTTCTAAATGATCAATATATTATTGCTTATTCAGTAAGTGATGAGCCTTGGCCGCTGCATAAAGCATTATCTTCTCTGCTTCCTAATACAGAGAAGGGCCATGAGCAGCAGATATTTGTGACCCAAACACAGTCCCCAGTGGCAATGCCATTGTCATATTCTCCCTAGTGGCTGGAATATTCCTGTATGTCACTGTCACAACAGTCTGAAAAGATATTTTAGGACATGCTCTTTACTAAGGGCACGCTCTTCTTCCCTTTTCCTGGCACATTTCTCTGACTTCTGACACTGCAATAATGAAGCAGAACTGAAGGCAGAGCTCATGTCTCTGCCTACTAATTTTCTTTCCCCTCAGAAGCCACATGAAGTTAGGTTGTCTGCCCTTGAATGCCTACAAAGAAAGAAATGATGCTCAGAGTGTGAGGAGTCCCATCCTGTTATTCATGTAGGAGTGAACAAATTAGGATTTCAAGGAACAACTATATCAGGACAACTCTAAAGTCCTTTTAGTACAGAATTTTATCCCCAACAGCTAGAAATACAAGAGTGTAATAATAAGACAAGCACTTTGTTGTCCTAAAGTACTTTTTTAGGCTACACTCACTGGCTGTAAAGAATTTTGGCTTAGGAAATCACTGAACCAGATGGTTTGGGGATTTTTTTGGTAATACACAACCTAAGACTCAGTTGCATGAGTATAGATTCTGTGCAGAAAACCAAAAGTCTACTGAAGTTATTATTGAAACAACCCCAGAGTTAATTCAAGATTCATGTTGCAGTTTATGTTGTAATGATTATCACTTGAAATGCTTCAAAGGTGTTCAATTAAGATTCAGATTTTATATCCTATTGCACCTGTTTCCACCACTATCATTTTGCTGCTGTGGCTCTTAATAAAATTCAGTATGCTCTGAATTGGGTTGAGGAAAGCAGTCTAGTTGTAACTTTTGGGAATTGCTGCCAGGAGTAAATCAAAGATTAATTAAAAGCATCTTAGAGGAGGATTTCCCTCCTTCCACTACTTAAAAAAGCCTTCATTCTTCTTCCTTGCAAAATGTTTGTCTAAAATTGGTGACTTTGCTTAAGGAAAGTTCTCATTTTCAAGTGGGCAAAAATTATTTTGTAAAAAAAATAATTAAAAATTGGAAAATAATTATTCAAAAATGAAACTCTTCCAAAAATTGTGTGCTATTTTTCTAATCTCTTGAAAGGAAAGCATTTTAAAATATTTTCTTCTTCCTGTCCATCTTTCTTTCATATATTGCTATCTATTTCAAACCATATGCAAAGAAAAAAAGGCAACATTGTTTGCCGTATGTAAGATGACAAGAATTGTTAATGAAATAATTATATATCAATATAACAGGTGTTAAAAGTAAGAAAAAACGTGTTATATTTTTTAAAATTATTGCTTGTCTGCTTCTAAAAAATCACTCTTTAATTAACATTGACCTAACACCCTCATTTTGCTAATGCATATTTGCCATTTTCTTCTTTATTTTGATTTTCCTGATTAGTCTCTGTCTCATGCAAAAATTAACCACATTAGATGGCTGTGTTCTCCCATCAATAAGAAGCTAGGAATACATCAAATGGCTTAGATGCTGCAGCAGACTAATACTTTCTGTAACCTCAATATAAAGATTTTGGAGCATTTCTGCACAATACTCTGAAGATATCAAAAGGATAACACAGAGTTTTTTCTGTTAACTAGTGAAGAAACAGCTGAAGCAACTAAAGAGACATTAACATGGAATAATCTATTTAGTACAACTGGCCTGCTGATAATGTATTTGACATATTTCCTTGATGTAAAAAAATTTAGGTGCAGCAGAGATAGCAGGTATTCATTCATTTTCAGATACTTATGACGTCAGAAGACCTCTGAATAGGGGCATAGTTCAGAGAGGAAACTGCATAAATTACCAGTATACTTAGATTGCCAAAAGAAAAATTAAAAAAAACCCAAAGTACTCAAGTTGTCCACTTTGTAAAATATCCAAGTGAATGAAGCACCTGAGCAAATTTTGGAATGTTCTGGGCTGAGAGCTGGTAACCAAGCTAAGTTATGATGTGGTTTCAGCAGTTATTCTATGTTTTCTGTTTCTTCCTCTCCTAGTGTGGCTCCTCTTAGATGGTTACAGTTAACAAGCTGTGATTTTAGACTTTCAGGAAAAAAAGATAAAAGATCAAAGAATAAGGGTATTTTAATTTTAGTTTCTTGGAAAGTACTGAAATAATTGTTAAAAGGTAAGGACATGAATACTATTTTTAACTAGAGCTATAAGGAACAGCTTATACAAGCCTTCTTAGTTTTTCAGTCCTGGAGTACCCAAGAATTTATGTAACTTTAAGGTGGTATGTCAAAAGTGAAAAAAATTCTACATTTTTAGGGCTCCAGTGAGGAAATAAAAGTCACATGTCTTTGCAAAGCCTCAGCTGTTTTGCTGAGAGGAAGGTTTCTTTCTAAGGAAGCTATTAACTACAGTAGTTTAAAAATGCTATTTTAAGATACAGAAATGAAGCAGTTGCACCTCAGTGAGCTTTGGTATGTGATTTCTGGCTGCTTTTAAAGGGGTGCAGAGGGGTTAATTGGCTTTCTGCAAAAATGCAGAAGGATATGCTGACAGATCCAAGTATTATTTTGAAGACCAGATAAGGAAATACACATGCACATACACAGTTTGTGGAAGCACTGTCAGCTAAAACAGCAAGCATTTAAGTTGCACATTCACAAGATGCCTAAAACACTGTGAAACACCATACAAACCTTAGAGGAGGAAAAGACAGCCTGGTGACAGTGGCTTGATCCTTTTATAGGTACACTGAAGGGAAAACTGAGATCCTCCTCCAAAGAAAGCTTGGAAGAGCATGAAAACTTTCTAAGAGATTCTTAGAGAAATGTAAAGAGAAAAACATCTACATCATGCATTTTTTACAGGTTGCTATTTTGCAACAGATACCTGGGATGAGAGCCTCCCAGCCTCAGTGACTATGAACCTATCCAGCCAGCCTGAAGGCTTTGGGGTATAAGAGCTTGGAAGTTTGTCAGTGCTGTTTTCTGTTGTGAATCACGTCAGTCCTAGACCAACCAAACAGCCTTAACAGCAGCTGTGAAAAAGCTTGTGAGGGGACAGTGAATGTGCAGCAAGTCTGGTGACTTTCTGTGCATGCAAGATTTCTGCTCCAGGCTCTCAAAGCACCACTATCCTCCCTGACACTGTTGGCCCCACCACCAGTTTGTCATTGCAGAGGTAGATTCATCCATATATATATATATATATGCACTAAGGATATATCTGTTACTTTTGCCACATTGAGAGAGAAAAAAAGCAATATCAACGGTGGCTTACTCCGCCCACAAGAACAGAGACTGAGTCAGCATCCTTGGCATTCCAGTAATAGAAAGAGCACACAGTGCATTGCTCTGACACTCAAGTCCAATAAATGTGTCTTTCTTGGGTTTATTTAAGTTCATCACCAGTTCTGCTCTCTGCACTTCTATAAGCTCATCACTTCATACTGGCACTGTTTTTCTATCCACCCTGTCTGATGCCATCCATCAAACCTGCAACAGAGACACTTCTTATTTTCAAGGCTTTCCCCTTTACACTCATTTTAAACCCAGTAAGGGATGGCCAGGCCTCAGGATTCCTGCTTCAAACCATACAGTTTTTACCTCAAGTAAGCTGGCAGTAGAGTTCTGAACATGCTCTTCAGCGACAGACGTTGCTACAGAAAGGACTGCACCCATTTCAAACTGCGAGTGAGAACAGATTTCAGATGCTTGGTCTCTCATGAACAAAATCATCATCATTTATAGTCCCCTGGCACAGCTGAGTCAATGTGCATAGCTGAGTGCTAGAGGTGCACGAGGACAGATTATGGCACTTATTCAGGTTAGAGAAATGTAACCCAACCGTCTGATACCAAGGCAGCCTTAAAAAAGTTGTAACCAAAAAATAATACATTTAATTAGACCACTCAGAGTGAAAACTTATGGAGTGAAGACACTGGTTGAAATGACCTAAGATTAAAGCACTAAGTCAACACTTCATTTCTATATAATTTTTATGGAAATTTTGCTGAATAGTGAAATTACTTCAAGATACATAAAAAGAAAGGAAAATAACAGAATAAGGCAGAGATATAGACGACAGATAAATCCACAGTCTGGCCCTCTTTGGGAATCTCATGGATATTTTTCACCCTTCTTTTGGCAAGAAAACATTTTTCTTGTTATGCAGGGCAACACTGGCACTTTATTGTCCCTAATTTCTTACCAGTTAGTGTGTCTGACTGCCCAGAAAAGAAAACATGTTAATTAAGAAACTAACTCAGGGCAGTAACAATTTCTTTATGCTTCTGCTACCCTTTCTAAAGAGAGGGATATATCATATTTTGCAAAGTTCACAAAGGACAGGTATCACTACTGCTATTAATTTCAGTTACTATAATGACAAGTATAAATGTCCAGTGAGAAAAAGATGCTGGCAGCCTGAAATATTATATTAGAAAATCTTTTTGAGATTGACCTGGCTTTCAGTTAATGACAGCTTTAATCATAATGGAGGCTTTGTGACAGTCTTCAAACTTAAACTACTCATGAGACATGCACATTAATCCTGGAGAATAAAGGCTATTAGTCCTGCTTTTCAAAAAAGCTTTCAAGTCTGACCAAACTCTTATCTAGCTTAGAAAAAACATCCTAGTGAACCCTAATAATGGGAAAGATAACCTATACCATGAATTACAGGAAAATGTGAATTTACTAATGTAGAGTTCTAATCCCACCAAAAAAATCCAGTTTCTTCATCAAGAGCAATAATTTCACTCCTATTATACAATTCTACATTTGAAGCAGTATTGCTGTTATAAATTAATTGCTTATTTCTTCCTTAGTGGTTTCACCTTTTGGCCCTCATCCTATCACAGAACTGCAACTTGCAGGTTACAAAAAATGCTGTGGGAAATTTTATTCGAAATGAAATAAATCACTATTATTTAAAAACCATCCAAGAAAATTTAAAACCTGAATAATGTAGGTGACATCAAACCACACCATCTTAAAATTTCTTAATGTTATCTAAAGGATTTTGGAACTATCTTAAAGTAAGTCCTAAACAAAGAGATGTAGCTTTACTTTCAATATAGCTTGAGATTTTTCACTATCTTTAATAAAAGCAGGACTCCAATCTATAAACATTATTCAAACACAATGAGAGAAGACAGACATCTAACCATGAAGCTGACTCATATAAATGGTATATGATTTAGAAACTAATCATCATCTGTCTTCACACCCTTTCTTGAAAAGAATGCAATTTGAAGGAGCTTTATTCAAATATCACTACTCTGGAAATCATCATGAAAAATGTTCTGAAGGCATGACATCAGAATATAAGTCTGAGAGTCCTCAGAAATTTTCTATGGAAGATATACTGAGCAGTAGCTTTAAGGACAGGCTTAACACTTAACAATTGTATATTAAATATAAAGAAATACAGATCAGAATGTTAGCAAAAATCCTCACCCAAAAAACCCCTAAAAATTTTTAATGCAACAATAGTACGATACTATTGTTAATATATCCATATTAAAAAGAAAGTGTGTGAAGATTAAATTCACTGATATTATTGCAGCTCTAATGGTTCAGTGAGTAGGATGTAAAACTGAAAATTCCTGCATGGAGAGAAAATGGGGAGTTACATTGACTCTCAAAGGAGTTCACACTATCAGGACAAGGAAGGCACATGAATATACAGAGAATTAAAACCCAAAAGTTGTTGAGGTTTTTCCTGAATCATTTGAAAAAGGAATAAAACTTTTCAAAGCTTTTATAAATTCAATGGCACAAATTTTGGCCAAGAAGGAAGTAATTTCTCATCTCGTTATATAGATTTGTGACAGTGACTTTTACAGGAGCACAGAGCAACGGGAAGCAATTGTCACAATACAGGCAGATCTGCTGACCTAAAATAGAAAGAGATTTCATTTATAAGATAAAGTGTTGTCTGGGTAGCTGTCAGTAAGCTGCAGAGACAGTTAAGTCACACTGATGTGTGTTGCTGAATGATGGATAGAAAAAGAATAAATAGGGTATAGGTAAGGGGAGCTTTGCTGTCTGAGTGAGACAGGGATAGAGATGGGACATGGTGACCCATGCACCAGAAAGAAAAGGTGCAATGCTACAGCACGGCAGATGATATTTAGGTTTGAGAGCTCTGCCTTCCACTTAATTCTCTTTTATTTCACACACAGGGGAATCTCTGGGTCATGGTACCCTGTGGTATGTTTGTAAACCCTATCATGTGTAAATTAGAAGGTAGATAGACACAACAGCTTGACATTCCTAAAGTGCTGATCTTTAACTTCATAACCCTATTCAGACCCTTCAGACCACTGGTCTGTTTAGGGTTTCTGAGCATTGTGAGTGTTTAGGTCCATGCCAGATACTCCACGGGGACGTATACAGTGGCACAGAGACCATTGGTCTGAAACACTGCAATGCTTTCTTTGAGAAAGCACACAGAAAATACTGCAGTCCTTTAACAAAATTACCCTCCAGATTATTTTGGGGAGAAATTCAAGGCAGTGAATCTGGCTACCCAATCTCATGTTGATCTAGACTGTTCAACAGCTTTCAATTCTTTTAGCTCTGCCCATCTTATTTTCTGCCTCCTCCCTTTTTTCGAAGCAGTCTGGGTTTTTCTCCCTTTCTCCCTTTGCTGTCTTCTGCATAGTATTAAGAGTAAAAATAAGAGAAAAACAAGAACTGTTTCACTGTAATATTTTTCATTTGAGGACTGCTTTATATGTTTATGTGAATGAAACTGATATGTGGAAAAAATTGAGTGTGTTCTGTTTTATTCTATAGGAAAGTCCTAAAAATAACAGAAGGGATCATTTTCCAGTTGACATAGCAAGTCAGGGCCAGAGATCTCAGGTTCTCAGGTGTGGACCTTCACACACCTCAGAAAGAATGATTTTCCAAAAGTAGACTCCAATGCTTGTCTGCAAAATCAAATGAACAACATAAGGGTATGGTCTTTTGCTTTCCCTCCAATTGAAATATTGCAATAACTGGGCATTTTTTAAAGTCTTAACACAGATTTCTATTGCAGTTGTTATGTAACACTCTTTCCCAACATACGTTCCAGTGTGGCACATGAGAAACAGGCAAAGATATAAGGGCCTGTACTGTAACAGATACAGCATGGGGCTGTAAGGACTCAGGTATCCTCTCAGGAGCAGCACCAACATTGCTCGCTGCAATATAAACAGCTAATCTCTGTAATAATAATAAAATTTCAAGATGCTTCTATTCTAAAAAAACAAATAAGCAAGATGGAATTTCCTCATGTGTAACATCTGGTAGAAATAACCACTGAGCTCCTCTGTTGCCATGCAGCATGAACATGTCAAAAAGGTCCAAGAGCTGAGCCTCTTGCACAACCAGTTCCTGAAGCAGTAGGATGAAGATAAGGACCAACAGTCAAACCGAGCTTCACAAACACCTTTCCTGTTAAAAGTGACTGGCTAGTGAAACACCATAACATCATTCTTTATGGGTGATTCCATTTACAAAATTAGGAAGTATCCCAACATACCAGTAAAATACCAGATAAAGAAGTTTGCAAGGGTGCTTTATCAAAAAAAAAATCTTCCATGCCCAGCCAAAGCAGCTGGCAATTTCAAGGATTTTTATAATATAAATATTCCACAGGCAGTATAATTTCAAATGCATTTTTAAAAAATAATATTAAACTGATTTTGCAACAAGAAGACATCAGCAAATAATTTAAAATTTCTGCAGTTCTCTACAGCCCGTGTTGCTCTTAAGTAATATGAATATAATGTGTTTGGTTTTCTTCAGTGTATCTGTGTACTGAAAGTGAAGAAATCTATAATATAGCAGCTATTAGAAGTCTATAAATTGTACAGTATATATTCTAGGATGGCAGATTACCACTACTCTAGTCCAATACTAAGTTGAAAAAAAACAATTCTTTTATTAAGAGTCATTATATTGTTTCACAGCAACAAGTATCAGTTTTATACCTTTAGCTGTTTGAAATTGCTTTTGTGTGTTTGTTAGTTTCCTTTTTTTTCTTAAGGAATTAAGAAGTCTGAAAAGCTCTAACAGAAGTAAACAGTAGCCTAGCTATGCAAGACCCATTATCTGACCTTCAAGACTGGAAACAAAAAAGACACCAACAGCTTGGAGTGTCCATGCTGGTCTCAAAACATCCTGAAGATATAAGGATGTGCTATCTCTTGTTTTAGTGAAGAACTGGCAGTTAATATCCAAAGCAAAAGCTCTAATAGGCATGTTCTTTCACATTACCTAAACCGAAGGCAAACGATGACCTTGCCTCAGGGCATGTGTAACATTCTCTTTCCCTAGGATGAAAATAAAAATAGTATTGCCAGCTTTGCTTTCCAGAAGAGAATGATCAGTGACTGCTGAAACCTTCCCGGTCTACATGTGTGAAATAAAGTAGCTCAGGAAGCAGACAATGGCAAAGCCTTTCAGAAAAGCTACCAGCAAATGAAATGTGTGGGAAGGAAAGAAGAGGGCATGTGATTTCTCATTTGTTCAGCCTTTCAAATGTGTAGGCTGCTGTTTAAGGTAGAACTGAGACAAACAGCTAGATACACATCAAATTCATAGCTATATTCCTTCTGAAGACCAGTTCTCAGATCAAAACTAAGGATAAGAAAACTGGAATAGCTGCTCATGGGACCAAGACACAACCTTGCCTCAACCTTTGTCATGTCTTTCAGTCAAGGTGAAAGAGAGAGGGCATAAGCACAAGGGACCCATGCCAGTGCTCCCTCCCAGGTACATCAAGGTGTGGCACCTCAGCTTCCTTCCTGCTAAATGTGTTGGCTGCAGCTGGCTGGCCTGAGCTGCATCCCACCACTGTGCTGGCTCCTTTCTTTCAGATCAACAGAGCAAGAGAAGAGCCTGTGGCACTGCACTTCAGCTATGGGTTTGCAGTCCAACAGGATCCTGCTAAAAAGCACACTGGCCTACTATGAAACATTTTGATCTCAATATTTTAATACACTTTTCCATCTGAACTTGTATATGCCTTGATTTCCATCAGCCTGGAGTAACCTCAGAGTTAGACTAGAGCCTGCTGGGTCAGGAGCTTGCTGGGGACCAGGATGCCATGCTGGAGAGTGATTAGGTTTCTCTATGGAAAAGTAGTTCTGCAGAAGGGAGGAAACCTTCTCTTTGTTCATCCACATGAAGAAACAAAAATTGTATTACTTGGCTTCTTACTTCCTCACAAGTAGGAGCCTACATAAGTGCAAGATTCCCCAATTATTATCACATCCCTACCATACAAAAAGTTTCATTTTTTCTTTTCCATAGATAAAAGACATACACCTCCTGCACCATTTTAAATTAAAAGGCAGTTTTGGGGAAGTTCCAACATTATTTCTTGTCATCCACTCAGCTATACAACTTTTCCTTTTGGATTTAAGCTGCATTTGAGGGATAACTTCTTCTGTTTCTTGTAAAGTGTCCTGGTTTAAGGACATAAGGATAAAAGGTGTTCAAAGATAAATAAAAAATAAAAATCTTTTTAGAAAAATACTTATAAAAATACAGCCAAAAAGGCTGGCCAAAGTCCAATTAGATAGAAAGCCATTTTCTGCCCTTCCTTGAATCCAGAGAAACTATATTAATATGGAGAGATTTTCTCTGGGAAGATGCAAATCTCATTTAGTTGCCAGGCCTCATTTTGTTTAGTGCTCATCTCTATACTGTATGATCCCTCCCAGGCTGCTCACTCAAATTATCCAGTGGAGCAGCTTATCCAATGGAGCAGCCAGAGTATTAAAATTCTGGGGTTTTCTATTTCCCCCAAACCCTGCCATCTCAGAAAACCTCTCAGCATACAGGCAAAATAAAAGCCAGACACAAAACACACATCTGTCAGCTCTTAGGAAAAATTAGTTTCCCCTATTAGTTTGTTATCCTTGTGTCCTACTTGGACAGTAATTTCTAAGTTAAGTAGCCACAGAAAAATTAAAACCAGTTCTAAGAGCTACAGCAAACAATGGGCTTAAGTGATATTGCTTATAGTGAATGCTATAGTGCTAGTGATCCAGAATACCTGAGATTGCTCTTGGCTCTGTCTAGATAAACTCTGTAATCTTGGACATGTCCGTCCTCATTCTGATGATAGCTCTTCCACACTAGACAGCAAACCTTCTAACAAAGTCCCATCCCATGATAAATATGCACAGGGTCCAGACCAGCAGAGTTACATCTCTCCAAAATACTGGCAATCATCTCTGACGGAAAAAATTAAGCATCTGCTTTCAAAGTACCTAAGTTAGGCTTCAACATTTTTACTCTTGATGCCGTGAGAGTAGGAGAATTAAGGTATTTTTTTTAACAGTGGTATAATGGAATGGAAGACTGCACTGAAAAATGGAGATGAGATCCTAGCAGGTTCCTCACAGTAGGAATATTCTAAGCAAGCTCCAGTGAATTGCCGTATCTCCCACATAGTAGGCATGACAGGGAATGAAAGAAGGCATAAAGCAGGAAAGAATGCATGAGTATTAAAAAGTCTGACCAGAGCTTCTCACACTGAATGCATGAGATTTATCAAGTGTCAGTGCAGTCAGTGGGCTGCATGTCACCAGCTGCTGTCAAACCGGGACTATTGTTTCCATGAGCTCAGGCCAGTGTAGATTGAATGTGTATCATTGTCTCTCTCCACAAGCTGAGGACATGACCTGACCTGACCAGACCAGAAAAAGAGCTGTAAGGAGAATGTAACCCTCAAAGAATGAATTTATTCCATTGATTTAAATGCATTACATAGGCACACCTTTGCACACATCTAAGGCCAGATTCCTCACGTTCCCAAATGTTAAATGCTGTAGCTGCACGGATATAAAGCAAGCATAGCTGGAAATAAGAAGAACCAAATTGCTCAATTTACAGCTGTATTTATTTTTGCTGACTTTCTTGAAAGCAAAGCAGCTCTTGTCAGACTATGGTCTCCGGTCATAGATGGTTTATAAATTGGAGGAGAGTATGCGCCAATCAGTGGGCAGTCTGTGGCTGCCATCTGCTGGGTAAATGTAAAAATTACATAAGGAAAATAAATGAATACTCCCATCTCTCGATCATGCTTTTAAAAATTGCATTTTAGAAGAACACACGTATATTATCAGTTTCTTTTATTTTGTGGTTTTTAATATATACGACATATTCCAAGTGTCATTATTCATATATGCAAGTTCTCAGGAATTTATTTCTCCCGTTTCACCATTTTCTTCCAGAAATCATCAATTATTGTGTTTTCCCTCCCTGTCCCTCATGTAACTTATGCTCTGAAGACTAGCTCTAAAAAGACTTGCTATAAAAAGCTCTAAAAACCAGTTGCATACAGAAAAGCAAGAGATTCTCACATGGTCCTCATCCTTTGTCTAGCAGAAGATCAGCTCCCCAGGCAGATCCCTAGATCCTGTAGGATCTAAAGAGTATTTTCAGACAATAGCAGAAGGTGTTGATTGTTTGTGATGTCCAGGAGGCTCATATTGGAAGGTCAAGAGCACTAGAAGAGGCAAAGATATGAACACTGTGAGGAAGTCTAATGAGTGAGGTTTAATGCTATTCAGGATGCAATTCTATACAGTTTATCTAGGATAGATTGTTTGCTTTCACTTCCCCATCCAAACCCTTTCAATTTAGGGCTGTTCCATTTACATTTTCAAAATAGCATTCTGTGACCCCAGCTTCCACATCTCTGTGCTGTGTTTTCAAATAAGTTTGGCTTGTTCCAACAGAAGAACATAAATTGCTGTTGGAAACATTTCTTTTTCCATCCCCTTCTGTAGGACTGTCTGAAGGATTTATCCTGGGCTTCAGAATGTAGAACACCATTTCTCCAAGGACTCAGTGAAATGCTGTAACTAAGTCTGACTGCCTTCAATTAAACTCTTCAGGTGAGGTAGCAATGGTTTCACATTTAGATAAAATACTCATGTAAAACATTCAAACATGTATGGTTACAGTGCCATATTTCACTGGCATCCCTACATACGTATAGCATCTACATATAGTCCCACCTGAGGATACAAGGGTGCTCCTATGACATAAATTAATAATACAGCACATGAAATCTCACGTATGTTCCACATATGAAAACTAATGTAATTTGATTCCAATGATCACATCTATATATTGAGATTTTAAATGTAACAAACCTTCACAGTTCCTTCTTAGCATCTAAGAAATATCCATCAAATTTTCATCGATTTGTATATTTTTAGTAGTTTTTTAGCAATAAAACCTAAAATCTGCATCAATTTCACTGCCCATCATCAGCTGCTGATGGGACATACTGAACTGCTTGCCATACACACCTGCTGCCATACATCTTTTCACTTCAGTCTTCCACCGTGGAGCTGCATGAAATGGGTTTGGTTTGCATTTCTCACATCTATGAAGAGATCTTTTTTCGTGATAATGATATTCAGCAACGAAAACAGACTAGGACATGAATGGGACCTGATCTCTCATGCCTGCCATTCACACAGAAAGAAACAAAAAGATAGACATGGCAGGTCTCCTCAGAGTCACTGTTTTCATTTACCTCATACTTGAAGGTGCAGAGGTAGATGTAGTTTTAACTGAACCACAGAGGCGTAGGAATTATTATGTTATCTCTTAACAAGAGAAGAAGAAAAGACATTTACAACTGAAGTAAGTAATCTTGTAGTGAGTGAGGGAAGGAGTGGACCTCATAGAACCAATTTCATTCACCCTGAAAGCTGCCAGAATCTCATTTCAGTCAATTTAGTTTAGTGCTTATTTCAAGCTCCACTAGAATGATGCATTTTCAACTTTAAAACCCCATCAGAAGAGGGTTTACCTTACACTGGTGTGTAAGACAGCCAACGTGACTGAATTCTTGAAGTGAATTTCTTTCTTCAAACAATATCAAATTCACTGACTGAACATGGAAAAACAGATGTTAGCACTTCCTTTTCACATAAAGTTTCAGAGAAATGATGATTTCTCTTTAGAGGTCAGGGCAGGAGAATGCATTTTTCCCCTTATACTGCAGGACTTTCACAAGAGGTTTTTAAAGAGTTGTTTATTTCTTGCCTTGCCTTTCTTCAGCTTCTGTCTTTAATCTGAACTCTGTCCTTTGCTCATATTTTTTTCTACAGCTGCATATCCTTTTATTGCTCTCTCAATTGCTTTTTTTATCTGGAGTCTGAGTGCACTTCAGTTTATCTTTTGCCTGGTGATCACAAAAAGTTCAGCAGTCTGATTTACTAGTGTATCATTCCAATTTCATGCCGATGCAGTTTCTTTTAAAAAATACTAGAGAGTAAAACTGCTGTGTTTCAGGCCAACACTACAGATTTGCATGCAGTACTGAAAATCATTCAAGTATTTAGGTGTCTATTTGGGGGACAGTTCCCAGGCCACTGTGATATTCCTCAAGGAAAGACAGTGCTTGAAATATGCAGACAAATGGAGGACAGGAAAATCCTCCCCAGTTTTTACGCACAGTGGAAATTATGATAAAGTGGAATTTTCTCTGGAAGCAGTTAATTTTTCTACGTGCATACAGTGCATAACTATCTTTGTCAAAGCAATATGCCTTTGCAATATCAGCAGTTGCTCATACAAAGAATTAGAATTAGAATTAGCTCATTATCTAAAAGAAGAATGTAGACATAAGGAATGCTGGTCTGACTTTGGAATATTGTAGTCTTGTGGATGGGACACAGGGCTGAGAAATCAGAGAACTTTGTGTCTATTACAGTGACCCCAGATAAGTCAGAAAGACTGTGCACTTCAGACTGTAAGGATTAAAAGAAGTATCAGGCATAAAGTTTTTCAAACAATCCAGGAAAAATGGTGTTAAGACCAAGTATTCTAATTTCTCTGTATAATAAAAGGAAAGACAAGAAATAAAGAAGCACAGAATTATCCTGAATAGAACAAAAGTTGAAATAGACCTTGTAAACCTCTTGAGCAAGTACTTATTTCTTACATCTGACCACAAAAATCCCACTGAGAATTATTAGCCTCTCATTTCTGAGAAAATAAAATTCACAACAGGAAACTGTTAAAAAAATAAGCTTCATATTTTGCATTACGATGTAATCGCACAACAAACACAAATGTCCATAACAGCAGTGCCTATTTTTAACTTGTTTTTAAAAGTTGAAGTCACTATGTCTTGTTCACCAACAGAATTGGAATTATTTCCTGCTTCTGTCTACATACACTAAATCTTTTCCAGCTGCAATAGAAAATCTTAAAGAATAAGCAGCTAGGAGCAGAAAAATAGCCAAAATGCATACAACAGTGATAATCACAGCAACAAATCTATTATATAAAACATCCAAGAGTACATGCTAGCTAAATGCAACGCGTCATCAATAAGGACCATTATTTAACAGGCACTACAATTTAACTCTGTGCAAATAAGCACAGGAAAAAACCCTCTTTTCTTTTGCTCCTGTAGCATGAAAAAGCTAGAATATTTGTAGGCTTCAGAGCACTCCAGCGCAGCTTTGAGGAAAGCAAAAATGGTTGAGATGCTCACCCTAAGGCAGCTGCAACATGACTAAACTGTTCATTGATTTCTCATAGAGGCACATATTTTGATATTAGCTACACTCTGACATCTGAGAGAATTTCTATGCATACATTATTCTGCTCTGTTCTCCTTGTTTTCCACACTGGCACCCTGGTCTTTGGCACAAAAACAACTAGCAAATGTTCTTGCCGTACTTTCAACATGGGAAAGATCAGTGTCCTGGGAAGGCTGAACACAGACACAGAAGACTTTCTGTATATTTCTGTAAAAAACTTTTTCTGAAGCAGTAAGATGATTCGAGGCAATTCAGTCACAGTGGAGCCAAATCTGCAGTAACAACAGACCATTTCTGTTTTCATGGTGCCATTAACACAGGGTACCTTGAGCTGATTTAACATTCTGATTCCAGAAAAGGGACAGATACTCTCTGGATCATGTTTTGTCACATAGGAAGCTTGTCTGACTCCTCCACATACCAAATCAACACCATAATCCAGCAACAAAGTGAAGTTGATAGCAGTAAATACTCTACTATGCCATACTGATGAAACCTGCAGAATCCATTCATAAGCAGTCCAGTGAGTATGACAACTGGAAGAGAACTGAGTTGTGAAGCCAAGAGCAGTAGTAACAGCAAAAGCTCTCCATTCAATAGGAAAAGCTTTTAAATCAGCATGGCACCTTCCCTTAGATGCATATCCCTGCATCTTGCAGCACTGGGGCTTCTGTTACAACTGGTTACAATTTTCTCCCTTCTTTCCTTGTGTAGCACTTATCCTTACAGGCCTTTACACTAGCTCACAGTACCTTCCTCTTCCTTCTTTCACGGTGTACTATTGTTGCACTATGAAAAACCAAACTCCCTTCTGCAAATAGACTTAATTCTATGACCTGTGCAGAAGTTAGTGTTCCAGCACTTCAGTAGGAAGCCCCAGAAGATGGGAGCACAGTTATTTTGGACACAATAACAAGTATCACCATTCAAGTCAGAATGGAGTCAACAAAAGAGTGCACCTGGACAGGTAGTTACTATGGCGAATTTATTACCCTTTCCTTTTGGCTGTAAAAACTGATTCCCTTGGAAAACCTTTAAGAGCTGGGAAAGGAGGAAAGAAGATACAAAAGGAACCCAGGAGAGGAAAATAGGATTGAATTAGTGAGCCATTACACTAGAAAAGCAGCCCTGCCCTGCTGCTTTTTTTGACAGTCACCAGAGTCACAGCAGAAGGAATCTTACCATAGCAAATACTCCAGGGTCAAGGCACAAACCCAACACAGCAGGTAATAAACTTGACTACCAAGAATTCAAATTGAGGAGGTAAGAGAAATAAGGCAGACTTTTTTAGTAGGGTCTGTTTTGATGGGAAAAAATGAAATTATTTTAAACTAAACAACAGTACATTCAGACCAGATATAAGAAAGAATTTCTTTACAATGAGGATGGTAAAACACTGGAACAGGTTGCTTAGGAGGGCTATGGATGTCCCATGCCTGGACAGATTAAGGCCAGGTTGGAAAATGCTCTGAGCAACCAGGTCTGGTTGAAGATGTCACTGCCTATGGCAGGAGGGTTGGATGAGGTGGAATTCAAAGGTCTCTTCCAGCCCAAATTATTCTGTGAACCTGTGATTCTAGGATTGCTTAGTGCATTAGGTAGGCACAGAAGCTTCTGACTTCTTTATACAGAGACCTGTAGAGAGAAAAATATTGAGCAAGCTGACATTTTCCTTCCAGCACATAGCCATATGTGGCTCCTTGCAGAATGGGATGTTTCAGAAGCACTGTAGTGACTTGAAAATATCAAAAGCAGCATGGTTTTTAGGCACCTTCAAAATTTTATCTATGCATTTTCTAATTCAAATACAATGAGAAGAGTATATAGTATGGGAAAAGAAAACAGGAGTCATAAACCTACTTGTTATTTGCATGCCCTATATGAATAAAATGTGTGAAACTGATATTTCAAATTGTTTGAAAATATGAAGCCAGAATAAAGTGTAAGAAAAGGTTTCTAGGTTAAAAGTCTTCTAGGGTTTATCTCTTCTATTGACATTTTACAACAATATATGAAATTTATTTTACTCATGAGGTATATAATAATAATTTCTATCCAAACCACTTAAAATTTAATTAGTGATTGTTTCTATAGCCTAATAGAGACTTGGAACTCATTCATTTGTTTTTTGTTTAGTTTTTTTTTTAAGGAAATTATTTAATCCTACAGAATCCCAGGGAACGAGGCAAGTGTTTTTATTTTATTAAATGTTTCTCAAATTTTTAACAGAGAAACAAACAGAGAAACACAGATATTGCAGTCCACATATTAAACCACAAGAAACTCTCCATTAAAATTACAGTGTCATAGAAAAATATTAGAAGGAACCTCAGAAGGTCAATTCAGACCAACTCCTGCTCAAAACAGAGCAAGGATCCAAATTAGATCAGATTGCACAGGACTTTATTCAGATGTTTGGAGAAGTTCCAAGATTTTTTATGCCACATCTTTGGGCAGCCTGTTTGATTGTTCCCATGCTGAAGGACCTGTAATCATGAAACTTCTAGTTGTTTAAAGAAGATTTGACCAATTTTCTCAGCTTGATGGAGCAGTCAGAAGCAGGTGACCCCCCATGATGTCTCCTCGCTGGCTTCCTTTTGAACCCTGACATAATTCCACAGGAGAATTCCATGCATTTTAACATCTTCTTTTCATCCACTCTCTCACAGTTAAAACTGTAACAAAGACTGGCAGCTACAAGTAAAAACAGCTTTATTTGTCAAGTTATAAAGGCTGGCCTCAGACACCACAGTAGTGTTATCTCCACATACAATTGGCTGTTTCTCCAGTGGGTTGTGTCATATCCACTTCCACCTCTGTTTTTTGAGCTAAACAAAAAAATTTGGAATCTCCTAACTCAATCATCTGTCAAAATAGCTTTGTGACTCAGAGTAATGAAAGACTACTGCAAAAAACATCCCTGAGATAACTCATCTCCACCCTTTCCTAAGTCCCAAATCTGAATAAACTCAGAGTATACATTTAGTAGGTATATGAAGAACCCTCCCCACAAATATTTCCCAGTGTTATGTGCAGTAAATTACTGTGACAACATTTTCATAGGCTGAAGGGCTAGCAAAGAATAGAGTTATTCTGTAGGTATATAAAAAGAAAGTAACACAGAAGTTGAACTTATCGTATCTGTGTTTGAACAACACCTTAACATACAAGTGGGTTCTTTAACACTTTCAAGTAAAGATCCAACCATTGGTTGAAACAGGGCCTAAGGAAAACTGTGTCATGATAAATAAGTGGATAATCCTAATGAAAACATTGCCTAAAATTTGCATCTCAAAACCCAGCGAGTTTGTTTCTCCAAGCAGATATATTGAAAAAGAAAAAAAAAAAAAAAGGAACATTCCTTGAATCTCAGATATAAGAAAAAATTATTTTTAGTACTTTGATAAGTAGAAGATTTTTCTCAGAAACAGGAGAAGCATTAACTTTTCCTACTTTTGGTTAAGTGAAATGGCTTTGCCTACAAGATGACCTATATGATTCTGTATAAAATAAGCACAACATTTAATGCATTTATTACAACTGCCATTTACTCTTGAGTAAATTTTTTCTATGACCTTTGGCGGCTGCTATTGTGTATTTAAAGTTCAAATCTGCCCAAGCTGCAGGCACACTGAAAAAACTATATATAAAACATCTCAAAGCAGTAATTCAGAACTTATAAGTGGTGTGGCAGGTCAGTTAATTTTAGAGTACTAAACAACACCAAACTTTCAACAATATCCCCATCTCAATTTCCTCACTGCTCCTTTCCATCTTATTTCACTTGAAAAAGTGTGGCCATGGGATGGTTTAAATCCCTCTGGAATATTACTCAAGAGATAAGATATGTTTTTGTTCAATGCCTAGTCCCATGGTGCTTCATTAACCTCATTTCCAAGCACTTCAAAAACTAATTAACTGATCCAAGGACTCCCCCAAAGATGCCTTATGCCCAAAGGTGCCCTGACCAAATTAATCTTTCTAAGAGTATCAGAAGACATGTTCATTCTTCAGCTTACTTAACACTGCCTTGGTTTCATAATCCACCAGTGGATAGTGGAGGAGTAACAAATACAGGCACATTGTGCAGGTACAGGATGGGGAAGGAAATTCAACTGCAGAGCAGAAGTAAAACCTCCCATTATGTGCATAGGGGAAAGCTGGGGATTCCAGAATGGTTTATACAACTGTCAATAAGATGATGGCACCTTGTCAGGCATCTGAGTTTTACTTGACAATGTGACAGAGTTCCCTGCTCAGAGAATCATCAGCAGGGCTTCTGCACAGCAGGGTCAGACTGCATATGATAGTATTAAGTAGGAGACAGGAACAATATCACAAATATAAGCTTTTTAAATTTTTTTTTTTTTAGCCTTCTAGCTGGTCATTTGCAGGGGTTTTTTGTCTCTTGGAAAATTTCAAAGCATGCTACTGTTGTGTTATTGGTGTACTGCTTTTCGAAGCCGACATTTCCACTTTCCACAGTAGCCATCTAGTGTTCTTCTATCAAGATTTCTTGGCGCAACAGGTTCTGCAGATAAGGCAAAACAAAGTCCAATGTCTGGAATTCATCCTAGGTTCAGGTTTTGTCTGCATCAGCAAGTAGCATGGCTCAACAGGAGCCTGTAGAGTGCACAGTCCTTGGACTGCTGCTGAGTACAAACTGTCCATAGTGTATGGGGGCATGGGTGTCACTGTGGGACACACAAGGACACACACAGACACTTTATCATTAGAAGGCTCAAAACTATTTATTAAAACATCTGACTCCGTATTTATAATATTTCTACACAGACTAGGGACTGGAGAAGATGGTTGACACCTCTCCCTGGTTTTGACCCATCAGTTGCTTTCTGCACCAAGAGAAAGTATGTAAACAACCTCGTCTTATCAAAACAAACTTCTGATAATGACACCCGTATGTGTGAGAAAGGAACTAAGAACTGTGAAAACAGTAAGTTAGAAAGTGCTTCAGAAAACTTGGAAAATGAGGGCAACAGCATGGTACAACACAACTTCAGACTTTGTGCGCTAAATATCAGCTGTCTTCCCAGTAGGCACCTGAGCAAGGGTTCTGGGGATGAAAATCTGTGTAGAGTCAGTGAGATCATCTCTGCAGGCAAAGCTCCACTCTGTTCACAGCCTGAAAGGTACACTCTCATCCCAAATATGATGACTGAACTGAATAGAGAGGTTTTTCCAAAATCATACAGTGATAGTTTTAAGAGGCAGGAAAAAAAAGACACCAGCAAAGTCAAAAGTGGACAAAGTTTCAGCCTTTTTCTCAAACTGGCAGTTGGGTGCACCCACTCCTTGGTGCTGTGACTCCGTAAAATGGAAGGAAACACAGGGCACGGAGATACATTGTAGTCAACTCATCTTCACAGGGGCACTTACCTCTCCGAGGAGTCTTTGCAGCCTGTCAGAGTGTATTAGGTATGGAAGTAAAATGTCTCTTAAAATGTATCTTTTAAGACATTGGCTTTTGCATTTCTTCCCCCTTAGAGTTGCCCTGCTGGAGTTGCCAGCTCTGGGGTGTGGCCTGTGGAGGATGGCATGGCATGGAGCAGTGTGAGAAATCCATAGCAAACCAAATGTGGAAGTCCTCGCTCTGCGTCCTCACTGCCCTTTGTAGCAAATCAAAAGAACTGCCCAGGTGGCCAAAAAGGCCAATGGCATCCTGGCCTGTATTGGTAACAGCGTGGCCAGCAGGAGAGGGATGTGATCATCTCCCTGTACTCAATACCAGTAAGATTGAACCTTGCATCCTGTGTCCAGTTCTGGGCCACTCAATTCAGGAGGGACATTCCAGTATCCAGAGAAGGGCAATGAAGCTGGTGAAGACTCTGGAGTGCATGTCCTATGAGGAGCAGATGAGGGAGCTGGGGGTTTAGCCTGGAGAAAAGGAGGCTCAGGGGTGAACTTCTCATTCTCTCCAGCTGCCTGCAAGGATGCTGCAGCTAGGTGGGGATCGGCCTCTTCTCCCAGGCTACCAAGGCAACAACAAGAGGGCATAACCTCAAGCTGTGCCAGGAGAGGTTCAGTCTGGACATTAAGAAAAGTTTCTATACAGAAAGGGTGATTAAGCATTGGAAGGGCCCAAGCAGATGGTGTAGTCACCATCCTTGGAGGCGTTAAAGGAAGGACTGGATGTGGCAGTTGGTGCCACGGTCTTGTCGATGTGCTGGTGTTCAGTCACAGGTGGGACTCGATGATCTCAGAGGTCCTTTCCAACCTCTTTGGTTGTGAGGCTCTGTGAAGCGCGGGGCGGCAGGATCTCGCAGGGGTGCGGCAGAGGGGAGGTGGGCAGCCTGNGACGTCGCTCGGACCCCGCTCGGAGTCGGCCGGACCCAGGGCGGCCAGCGGCCGCTTCTGGGCTCTCGTCCTGGGAGCGGCGGCGGCGCTCTTCCTCCTCGGGTTCCTCATCGGTACTGTATAGATTAACCCTCCTTCGCATCGGGGGCTGGTCCAGCCCGGGGACGTGGCTCGGAGCCGGGCCGAGGAAAGGTCGGGGTGGGGAGAGAAGCGGGCGGGGTTCCAGCGCCCGGGAATTTGTGCCCAGGGTGCCCGCGGCGAGTCCGTGCTCCGCCGGCCAATACCGCCCTCCGTGCCCCGCTCCCTTCACACCGGGCAGGTGCAATCACTTCCCCTCTCTGGGATGTGTCTTTGCCTTGTTTTTCTATTTGCTTTTTGTTAAAGCAAATAGGAGTAAAGTAATGCTGTGGGAGAGAGAAAAGGGCACTGGGTTTGTCAAAGGGACAAAAGACATACCCCTGGACCCTTGAATACCCCTTGAAACAGCACCATCCGCAGCCAGAGAGGCAGGGAGGTAAACATGGGGCTGGAGGGGCACGGACAGGAGGGAAGCATTAGTCTTTCAGTGTCTCACCTGCTCCTCGTCCCAAGCAGGCAGGAATGAGGGCTGCTGCCGCAAGGGATTCCCTTTCCTTACCTTCCTTTTGGTTTCACATATGAATCATGATCAGCTTATAGAAGGAAGGAAAACAGAAGAGCCACTTGTATTTTGCAATGCCATTTGGCATGTATTTGGGATTGGTGCCATTGGGAAGCCCCGACTGAATTCCTCTCTCATGTGGAGCCTTTCACTGTGCCAGTAAACAGTGCCTCCCTGGTGCCAGCTTGTTACCCTCTTGAACCCACTGGTTGTCTCATTCATACTATCCATGTAGCTGCTGCTGCACATACGCTGAAGCTGTCCAATCTGACTTAAAAACAGATGTCAGGAACACTTCTTTCTGGCCAGCTGTTCCTCTCATCACCTACTCTGGTAGTGCTTGCTCAGAAAAGGAAGGATTTCAAAAAGGAGCCAGACCAGAGAGTGAGAAAGGAGTTTCAAGACATCTGTTCCTTACTGTGTGCCTCTGTTTCTGTGCATTTTTTGTAAAACTGCTGCCTTATTATTGAGGTAACAGTCATGCTGTATTCTGGTGCTCAAGGAAGATAAGTCTCCTTAACAACTACAGGAAAATAACCGATAAATAAATATAAGGTGCAATTTTATATCCCTCAGCATTTACCTAGACAATTAAGTTCTCTTACCATTGGTGGGACTTCACTGCCATCACTTTGCAGCCTGCATTAGGTTGTAGCTGATTGTATGTGCTGAAATAAAACCAGTTCTAAAATGTAAAACAGTGAAAATCTTGTGGTGAGACCAAAAAGAAGTGGTGTGTGTCATGGGAATATTGCTCTGATGTTTTTATTTTTCTATTTTCATATATTGTACAGGGTGGTTTGCAAAACCTACAGAGAAGAAGACATCTCTGAGTACTCATGAGGACATGAGGACAGCATTTATGGCTGAAATGAAGGCAGAAAACATCAAGCAGTTCCTTCAGTAAGCAGTGTGTAGATTAATCAGTTCAGACAAGAAAAAAAAATTATGTGGGAGCCAGCACAGCAATCACAGAATCACAGAATTGGTTGGAAAGGACCTTAAAGATCCTCTGGTTCTAACCATACCCTGTTGCTCAGAGCTCTGTCCAGCCTAGCCTTGAACACTTCCAGGGATGGAGCATCCTCAGCTTCTCTGGTCAACCTGTGGCAGTGCCTCACCACCCTCACAGTGAAGAATTTCTTCCTAATATCCAATCTAAACCTGACCTCTTTCAGTTTGAAGCCATTAACCCTTCTTGTATCACTAGAAGCCCTTGAGAAAGGTCCTTCTCCAGCTTTCTTGTAAGCCCTCTTCAGATTCTGTAAAGTGTTATAAGTCTTGTAGCCTTCTCCAGGCTGAATGGCCCCAACACTTTCAGCCTTTCTTCTCAGGAGAGATGCTCAAGCCCCCTGATAATTTTCAAGGCCTCCTCTGGAATTTGTTCCATCAATTTCTTGTCCTTCTTGTATTGGGTCTCAGAGCTGAGCATAGCACTGCAGCTGAGGACTCATGAAGCAGAGTAGAGGGGCAGAATTACCTCTCTGACTTAATGGATAATTCAAATAATTCAAAACAATGGAACATGACAATATAGATATTTTAAAGTCTATTAAAATTTAATTGATAGAATAAATATTTCTATTTTACTAACTTAAAAGCTTTAGCTGCAAGTACTTGTACTTGATTTGGTTGTTTTAGGGATCTCATAAATTGATTATTTTTCTCTTAAGAGACTATGGTATTTATTAAAATCTTATGTTTATTCCAGTCAGTAATAGGCCACAAGTCATAGTTTATTGATAGGAATTTACTTCCAGTGTAAAGAAAGAGCATCAGATACTGTAGGAATAAGCAGCAAATTTGGATTTGCCTCATACTCCCAATCTAATTACATGGCATGGAGTTGTGCAAAACTAAATTGCTCAAAGACCATTTTCAGTTTATAGGGTTGTGGCAATCCCACTGCTTTCATTTTAAGTGTATTTGCCATGAACATGCAGATAAATTATCTGGAAAGTATGGTCTCTTTACTATGTAGCAGTGTACTGGACTATAATGTACACATTCAAAACCAAATATTTAGGAGGTTTTAGAGTCTTAACTTGTGTTTTGGCTCCTGCAAAGCCAACTGTTGTTAAACAGCTCTGTGAAAGGACCTTCCTGCCCTCTAAACTCCCTGTCTCTATGTAAGCAGAAGGCATTGTCCCTCATTTACTGTCATGTGGCCAGTCCTGCAGTGAAATACAGCAGATGTTTAGTCACTGCTCAGAACTACCAGTACAGGCAGTCAGATTGGAAGAGAAAATGAAGAAAAACACAATGTTCAGTTAAATGGGAGTGTAATACAGGGAAATGTCATTGCATAAATCAACTTTTAATGAAAATGTGATGCTTAAATATTTGTAAGTCCTATAAGAAAAAAAAAATTCTCACTCATGATAGCACTTAAGTACTTTGGTTCAGTATGTCATCCAAAAGATGATGCTGTCACTATAACAGAGACTTTTAGCACAATATTAGATTTTGGCATGATCAGAGGAACATGGTTTTATTCAGCAGCATTTGGATGTGAAGGATTTTGTCTAGTTTGGAGAAAAGGAGGCTGAGGGGCAACCTCATTTCTCCCTACAGCTTCCTGAGGAGGGGACGTAGCAAGAGAGGTGCTCATTTTTTCTCCCTGGTATCCAGTGATATCATGCATAGGAATAGTTCAAAGCTGCACCAGAGAAAGTTCAGACTGGACATGAGGAAGCATTTCTCTTCCAAGAGAATGTCCAGACTTGAAACAGACATTCTAGAGAGGTGGTCAATGGCCCAAATTTGTCAGTGTTCAAGACATTTGGATAATGCCTTTATAGCATTCTTTAACTTGGTCAGCCCTAAACTGGGCAGGCAGTGGGGCTAGATAGATGATTGTTGTAGATCCTTTACAAGCAAACCTATTTTATTCTTATTCCATTCCATTCCATACTATTCCATTTCATACCATTCCATACCATTCCATTTATGTATAGTTCTTTCAAAGTCGCTTTCTTTGATGGCTTTGGTCTTATTTGAACCACAGAATTTAAGTTTTTCCTAATCTCACACCCCTTCATAATTGAAGATACGATTTCCTTCACTAACACCAGCTGGTGCCACACATGCTTCTTAGGCATGTTAATGGCGTGGTCATGTGATAGAATGAGGACATCATGATGACAGCCTCATCCAACTGAGAGTTTTTTCAGCTGGCTTCACATCTGGGCTTTCACAATGGTCTGGACATTTTTATTTTTTTTTCAGACAATGGGCTGTTCAGTATTTGTGCTCTCTTTTTCTGTTTGTTATTCATGCTGGCGTGACTTTTAAGTCACAAACTGTTGAGTTTTTCTGTTTCTTGTTTATATGGTACTCAAAACTCACTCTCTTATATTTCTCAACAAGACACACTAGGAATGAATTTTAGATAAACCAGTATTCAATTAATTAAAATTGTGGGATTCAAAGAAAATATCTAGTTAATTACAAGTAAGGTCAGAGTAATAATGCACATTTCTAAATTGAACACACAAAAATAATTGTACTCTGTTCTTTTATCACTTCACAATGGTAAGGTTTTACTGTGCATAGAGTGCATAGGCTCACTGTAGCTCAGAAGACAAGGAGTAAAGAAAGGAAAGGACCTCATGGCTGGTGTCATCACACCATTCTTGCTAAACCATGCTGCAAGGAAGATTTAAATACCTGTGCTAGATGAGGACAGCCTGAAACCCTTCATCTCAGTTTATACATACAACATAAAAATACATAGATACAGAAAAGTCTTGGTCCTTATTTAGCCTGCTTTATCTGATCATTTCTATTATTTCCAGCTAGGCTAAGAGGAGTTCTGATTATGACCTTCAATTCCTGACCCTGCTTATTTCTTCCTTTTCTCCAGCAATTTTACACAGCTTCCCCACCTAGCAGGAACAAAGGAAAATATGCATCTGGCACAGCAAGTCCAAGCTGAGTGGAAGAAATTTGGTTTGGATTCAGTTCAGTTGGTTCATTATGATGTCTTGCTCTCTTACCCTGATGACACCAAGCCTAACTACATCTCAATAATTGATGAGCATGGCAATGAGGTACAAAAACCACCAGTTTTTCCAGCCAGAGAACAAAATCACTTTCATACACCTGGGAAGGCTGTGAGAGAAAACTGTCTTCTGTTTACTCAATGGTTTTGGGCCTGGTACAAAGCTCATGGAAATCAGGGATTCCAGTTTGCTTGTATATTTTGCATCTTTGTTTCCTAATATATGTGATAGGAATACTGATATTTACCCTGATTCATATAGCATCCTGACATATGGATTAAAAAACAATCATGTAAGAGAATTACTTCATGCAATTCAAGTGTTTGAAAATTACTCTGTTATTTAGAAAGAGGAAAGAAACCCTGGTCAGCAACATTCTTTGCATTGATTCTTTATATAGCATTGATGAGTCTGTTAAATTCAGTGTCTGAAAGATTAGAATTTAGGTCTCAAGATGTGCTGTCACAAGGGGAATGAGTTCATTACTTACTGGCTGAAGTGCATGTAGAAGCATGAGGGATGAACTGAATTCAAGCATTTTTACCACTGTGACCTAACCTGTTCTTATCTGCTATACCCAGCCCTCTTCAGGGAACCCTGTGTTCATTTATGCAGGATTCCCTGTGAAGACTGGAGATAGGATTTGTAAGGTCACACATTGAGCATGCCTACTGAAAAGGATACCCAGTGCTTGCTAAAACTTTGGCCACTTCTTAGGTAGAATTCTAAAGCCATTGTCCTTTTGCAATTGCAAATGTTTGTGAAATGTGCTTGTGAATATAATGTGGGTTTTTTTTTCCATATTGCCTTGTTTATCTTACTCCTTTTTCTCCTTCCCCATTAGGTTTTCAACACATCATTGTCCGAGCCTCCTCCTCCAGGGTATGAGGCTGTTAGAGATGTGGTGCCACCCTACAGTGCCTTTTCAGCCCAGGGAATGCCCGAGGTAGGATAGTAGAATGTTGCATAGTAAAAGAAGTAGAGGTAGGAACAGAAGTAGAAAAAGAAGCAGACAGAAATAAAAATAATAGAAATGGAAAAGATGGAATACCATAGTGTACTGTAGCATTGCATAGAATATCAGAGAGCAATACAGAATAATTTGAAATTCCGTAGGCTTTAGTTTAAAACCCAACTTATCACCAGTAGGAAAAGTGATTTAGCTCCAATATTCTTGGGATTATTGTGATGAAGCAATGTTCAAATTGAACAGTCATATATATGTTAAATTTTTTCCTCTAGTTTGAGTCCGGACTGGATTTTATTTTTTCTTTTCCCTAAAAACTATGGTAATAAATATTTGATATCAGCTGCTGTTAACTTCCCCAGACATTTCTGTAACTATGTGCCATTCTTTCCCACCTTGGTGAACAAACAGGCTGTTACATTTACCCGGCCAAATGAACAATCTCTCTTTTCAAAATGCAGCTTGCCCAAGGCTCACACTGGCTGGTATAGCTGCACAGTGTTGAGTATGCTTGAAAGCTTTTGCTGACATTTCTAGCTGGTGATAAAGGTGTTGCTGTGATCTGAACTCAACACTAATCCTTCATGTCTTGTTATACAGATTGTATCAGCTGATGGGCTTTCTTTCATACAGCTGGCCTGTGTAACTGGAGTTTTCTGTTCTTTGATCATTAGCGGTTTCAATTAATATTTTGTTAGATTAGAATTTCTTGATGTTTTTCTCAATATCTTTCCTGCCTATACGTAGAATAATTTAGCAGAACCCTGGTCCAATCTCTGCTTTAAAGTTCCATCTGGAAATATGCTAATGCTTCTATTCACACAGCTTGGTATTATATCAGTCATGTACTCCATGATGTTTGTTAATAAGCTGTTCAAGTCCAGTAAACAAAAAGAATACTGTATTCATTTGCCTCAGACACTCAAAGAAAGCTAGAGAACCAGGCAGATAATCATTACCCTGGAACATAAGAGCTTTGAGTATTCCAAGAATTGCAGTGGGAATTTTGGAACATAGTGTAAGTTAAAATTCATGGGTTTTGACCTTTTATCATAACATATCACCAAAGAAAGATAGAGTAACACCACTGCTCTGTTTGATTTGAGGAGAGCTACAGTAAGTGATGAGACGTGCGAAATGATGAAAACACGTTTTAAAACTTCAGCTTCCTTCTTTAGGAAATTGTTTTATTTTAATTAAATATAAAAACTTTGTTTCCATTGAAAACAATACCTAAAGACAAAATTGTCTTTCCCAAATCTGATGCTTATTACATAATAGTTTGACAAGATCTCCAGGTACTTATCTAGTGTTATTAGCAGTAGCATTCTCGTGAGCTGTTGTCTACATCTGTACTGCGAACAGTATAGGAGGGAGCAGGTATAAAGCTCCTCAGTGGGAATACTCAGTGAATCCAAGGCTCTTCTGAGTTCTTGCAGGCCAAGAATTTTATGTTAAAAACCATTACTATCTTACTAGATCACATACTCCTTTCAACATGCTCTTTGACATTATCTTTCTCTCAGGGTGAGTTGGTGTATGTGAATTACGGCCGCACCGAGGACTTCTTTACATTGGAACGTGAAATGGGAATTACCTGTACAGGAAAGATTGTTATTGCCAGATATGGGAAGATCTTCAGAGGAAATAAGGTAATCCCTGTGTGTAAAACTGTTGCTGCTCTCCTTAGTGTTACTCCAAGTTCAATTGTTCTGCCCTTCAAACTTTTCAAGAGACTGAAACACTTTCCTAAGGTGTTCTGGAGATTTTAGAGTAACTGAGTTTTCATAGACCTGTGTTCAAAGATGATTCTTTAGTATTTCTAGGATAAAAGTAAGTCAGTTGGAAAATGTTCCATGTTTTAGTATTCATTGCATTCTATAAATTGTTCCAAAATATCACTATTAGAGTGTCATACACTCTGATTCTTAACTAGATTGTTCTTCCCTGTTGGTTCAACTGTCTTTATTGTGTCTAAATTGTGTTTCTTTATGATGGTTTTTGTACACCAGACAAAGACTCTTACTATATGGAAGTTATTTTAAATTCTGTATTTGGTTATTCAACATCCCTATCATCTATAAATTTAATTTTAAACTTCAGTTTTCACAGATTTTCATGACCTAACAGGAAGGGACATAGTCCTGTACATATTTCAGGCATACACTCAAGTTATTTTCTCAACAGAGATGTAAGAAGACAGTCTATTTTAAGAGTGTTTGGCTCTTTTAAAACAACTATTTTGACCCTAATTTGAGCAGGGCTATAATTTGTCTTTGTCAGTTACCTGAGGGTATCAAGCACTGAATTCACTAGATGCCTATTCTTATTATATGCTGTTGATTAATCTTGTGTGAAGCTTTTAAATAGATAACTCACTGTTTAACATGCATATCATTTTCACCAGTGAAAAGTGGTATATAGCTCATATTCTGGGTCGGAAAATATTTTCATTAAATTGTTTACCACTCCTAAAGATACTATCTGAATGGAAAAGACTTAGAAATAGAATAAGGTATTACTGTCTGAATCATTTCTTAAAATGAAACACAAATTTCTTAGAGTTACTAATATCTAGAGAGGCAGTTTTCCTGTGGTTTGGAAATTATAATCTCTCATTGACACAAAGGGATAGCCTCATTCTTACAGCAGTATTTCTAATGACTGCTCATATACTGAAGAATATGATAGCCTATATAAAATCTGGAGAACTGTGCTGAAAGTTTTTCCACTTCCTAATGGTGTGCAAAAATAAGATAGAGGGTGAAGGCAAGTACTGTATTTCCTTAAAAAAAAAATAAAAAAGAAGTGATGATATTTCTGAGTTAAAATGCCCAAATTTAAAACTGTTGAGGATTAGTTGTCACTCTGTCACTATCCATCACTGTCATATCTAGTAGCAAACCAGATTGGGATGTCAGAATGATATATATTATACAATAATAAAGTCACACAAAAACAGTTTTAAAACAGCATGCAGGTCAGTCCTTCTGCTGTAATGAGCCTAAAATGCAGGTTCTCTGGAGTTAGTCTTGTTCACAGCCAAAGGCAGCTTCAAGCTTTCCAATTATAACCTTCCTCTATAGACCAGACCCTGAGATACATTGAGATCGTTTAGGTAAATAAGGTAAGTGCAAGACTACCTGAAAAATACTGTTGCATTAATGTGATACAGTTTTTTTCCATTTGTGAGGTGTACATTTCAACACCCAGCTGAATGTATTGATCTAGACAGCAGAATGCAAACTCAGGTTATGGAGCAATACTGTGGAGGATGTTTTCCATGTCACCCATGTTTATCTCCTAACTAAAAGTCAAAGCAACAGCAAACCTTTTATTTTCATATGAAACCTAATATCTGCATATATATATTTCAGGAAATTATGAGACAGTTATGGGCCCTGGACTTATCCCAAGCAATGTAAAACACCCTGAGGAAAAATCACTGTAATTTATTCTTTCTTTTGCCCCTTGAACTCTGGGATCAAGCTTTAAAGGACTGGATAGGGACAGCAGATCTACTTTGCAGGTGAAGAATGCTGAATTGGCAGGTGCCAAGGGAATTATTCTGTACTCTGACCCTGCTGACTACTGTGCACCTGGAGTGGATCCTTATCCAAATGGCTGGAACCTTCCAGGTGGAGGAGCCCAGCGTGGGAATGTATTAAACCTGAATGGGACAGGGGATCCTCTGACTCCAGGTTATCCTGCAAAAGGTGAGTGACTCTAGAGAAGGCATTCTCTGAGGGTCTGGTAACAGGAGAGGACAGAGGATGTTTTCTCCTTATAACAAGACACTTTTTTTCTTGGTCTTTGTTGCTAAAAGAGGCAGCTTCAGGTTTCACTGCAGTAGGCCACTTCTGTAAATGGCACATGAGAGAAAGTGAGAGGATATTAGGGGAGCTCTAGAGTGCTGATTTGTATTCATCACCTTCAGCTTCCCCAGATGCTTGAGTTGTGCCTATGCTGTTTCATTTAGCAACTAAACCAGATCATTTTGGTTGAAATTTATTAATAACTATTTATGCCAGCACTTGGGCCAGCATATCTGAGAGAGACAATCTTTTCACACAAGAAAAGTAGTCCCTAAGCAATGGGCAGTGTTGCCTCTAGGCAGCAGAACTTGTGCTGGAAGGGAATACAAGTTCCAAACAGCAGCATGGTAGAGCAGAACATGAAGGTTTCTGGTTTCTCATGCTAGAGTCAGTGATCACACAGATGAGTCCCTGTCTTCCTCAATCGCAAAGTGTCCCTGTGAAAGCTGTATTGAGGAGGAAACTATTCTGTATATGTTCATGTCAAGAAGATTTGTAAAAAAAATTATTTGTGATTGAGCTTTGTCAGAACAAAACCTAAGTTTTGTTTTATACACAAAAACAGCAATCCAGAATATTCAGTAGTCCAGTGGATAAGATTTTTATCTGCATCTCTTTATCAACTGGCCAATTTTTTTAATTCCCAGCTGAGTGTTCCAAACATCACACTATGGGCTCCTTCTTTGCTCTTGTTCTTTATGTGTAGCTTAGTCTGAACTTCTTTTCCATTAAGAGAAATATTTCTGTGTAAAAATATTTCAACACTAAAAAGTGAAAAAATAATTTAAAAATTTCCAGTCATCTTTAAATGCATGACTACAGACACCAAGGGAGAACCTTGATTACTGTCTCTCTGAAAACATGTTGATAAAGCACAAAGAATGAAATTACTGGGAAGATGTCAGCTCAGCTTCCAGGAAAGTGAAATGATTATTCTTGGCTCCAGTGTTAAGACTGTTCTATGAATTGTACAGCTTCCTTCTGAGATTTGTAAATATGAAAATCTCTCTCTTTTGCTTTCAGAATACATGTACCGATTAGACAAAACCAAGGGTGTAGGTCTCCCAAAAATTCCAGTTCATCCTATTGGCTATCATGATGCAGAGTCATTACTGCGGTAAGAGCATGGGAGACATGAAGTATTTCTAGCAGATTGTTTCTTGGAAGTTATGAGAATATTTAAAAAGAGAGTAAAAAGACTTTTGCACTCTGCTTCTCCTGTAGCTGTTGAAATAATATGTTTATTTCTCATTAGGACCTCTGTAGGAGGTAATTGTGGTATCTATTGTCACATATGAGGCATTTGCAGAGTTATCTGGAAAAGGTCATTTGTAATATGGACTAATATGTCTCCAAACTTTCTTTTCTTTAGAATTTTATAGTTATAACTGTTAGCAGGATAACTTCTCATAATGATAAAGGTATAGGTTAAAAAGCTTCGTTTATCCACTGGCAACTAGCAGTGATAGAGCAGATTACTATGATTAGCAGATTAATATGATGTAGCCAGACATTTCTGTTCTATAAGTATTAAATAATACTAGAACTTGGTTTTAATAATTATAAATGAAACCTAAATCCTTTAAAAATACTAGGTCTTTGTTTTCACTTTTGTCTTGAGAAGTCATAGCATCTTGTTATTTTTGCTATCCTGTTTTTATATAAACAATTTACTCAGGACCTGAAGATATATTGAAGTGTTCTGTGGAATGCATCTTGACTGAAATATTTATTTACAGTAAAAGACATGCTTTCATTTACAATAAATATATTTTGCTTCCTAAGGATCAGAACATCCAGCATACTTTCTTTGTATCTCAGAAGTTTATGTCAAAAATAAAAGAATTTCAAGGGAATAAGTTTGGGTGATTGCAATCCACCGAATTGCTACATTTCCAGTTCTGTTAATGGCATTTTTGACAGTGGAACAAGAAAGAGTGACTTGGACTGATCATATTTGTCTACTTTATCCATCTTTGACACACATCAATAGTCTATGCTACAAGATTAAACAGTGTGCAGGGACAGGCAGCATAAAACTATTGCCTGTGCTGCTAAAGTGTTGGAATGGCCCAATTTACTCTCTGCTAATTCAAATGCAAATGCAGGCATATTCAAGGCAGTAGAATGTTCCAGGGACCATTTACAAGAGGCAGTTTATATGCAAAATTTTTCAGCCAACACTGTCTCCAGGGTAGCTGTAGGCCATTCCAAGCTGATCTCTATGCCTAGGATTAATTTTCTATGTTAATTTACTTGTATTATTGTAGCTAAAACTCCAGATTGTTCTCCTGCCAAAGCTTGTAAGTATAAATTGTCTAAAACAAAGACCATTGTGTGTGCATCAGACCTAGCAAAGTGTGGTTTCTGGTCCCTCATTTGTTTGGTGCTGTTGTAAGATGTCTGTAACTAATAATGATTTTTTTTTTTTCCATAACAGTAATATGGGAGGACAGGCACCACCTCATAGTAGCTGGAAAGGAAAGTTGAATGTATCTTACAACGTTGGTCCTGGTTTTACAGGAAATTATTCTACAAGGTCAGTTTTGTTTCCAAAGGAGAGTGTTCTTGGGATCAGGGAAAAAACAGGTAGAGCAATAGAGTTTGACCAAAGATGGAGTAGCTGGGTTTATTTACATAATTCCTTTGATTTTGCCTATTTCTTTGACTGAAATAGGCTCAGTTCAAAGCATTTGAACATTATGTCTTGATTGGATGGATTTGACCTACTTGCTTAATTTCAAGCTAGTCTTGAACCAGTTTCATTTGAAAAGCATCTAGCCTTTTGTAAACTATTTGTTCAGAGTGAGTTCTTTTGTTTTGTTTATTTTTTTGTTTACTTTTTTGAGAACTTTTGTTTTCCTTTTTTTTTCAAATTCTTGAGTCCAGCTTCTGGTCTTTCCTGTTGACTTATATAAAGCAGTATTAAACTGCTTCATATAATCAGTTTTCCCACTCAGCTTTACCAGAAAAAGAGCTTAAAATGCAATGTCAATTTTATTACTTCAGATTATTTTTAACTTAACTAGTAATTACAGTTTAGGACTAAAGTCTATGAGTTTCAATGTTGTCTGAGTATTGTACTTGCATGAACTTTTTAGCTTCATAGAATTGTTCATACTGAACTTTATATGAACCTTTGGGGCTCAGTTGTTACACCTTCAGTTGTGGTACAGTTAAACTCTTGATGCTGTAGAAAAAAAAAACTTTTGATGCAACTCAGATTGTCCGATTTTCTGCTGACTGTGTTGGAATGTTCTTGTTTTGCCTAGGGAATAGTTAATTTTCTTGAAAGTGGTTGGTATGAGGCTGTTTTTCATTTGTCATAAACACAGGGTTGATAATACAGAAATATTTTGTTATTGCTGAGCAGGACTCACACAGAGCCAAGGCTTTTTCTGCTTTTTGTGCTGCCACACTGATGAGAGAGTGTGGGGTGCATGGAGGGTTTGGGAGGAGGCACAGCCAGGACAGGTGACCCAAACTGACCAAAGACCATATGGCATCATGCTCAGTACATAAAGTGGGGGAAGGAAGGAGGAAAGGGGAGACATCTGGAGTGATGGTGTTTGCTTTCCCAACTCACCATTGCATGTGATGGGGCTCTGCTCTTCAGGGAATGGTTGAACAGTTTTGCTCTGCTTGTTTGCATGGGTTTTGCTTTATGTATAAAATTGTCTTTATCTCAACCCATGAGTTTTGTACTGTTTACCCTCCAGATCCTCTCACTGCTATTGGGGAGTGAGTGAGTGGGGCTTGGTTGCTGACTGCGGTGAAACTGTGACACGGAGTCAGTTCTGATTTGCACCAAACTGCAGAAAATTAGAACTGTTAACCTTTTTAACATTAGATGCTTTCCATTTTTCTTTCACTATTTCAAATTTAAAAACTAGCTGCTAGCAAAAGATCTTTGGAGTTCTGATCCCATTATCTGTATAAATCTTATTGACATCAGAAATATTACATAGCTCTCATGGGCTAAATGCTGTTCTCATTTGTGCAAGTATGAATCCAGAAAAAAAAATATACTGTAATATTTTCTGATTTACTTTGGTTTAATAGGAGATAAATTTGGTCAAAATGCTTTCCTTGTCATTTATATTGAACATTTCTGAAAGGTGTCAAGATGTTTGATTATCTAATCTGGTGGATTTTCTCTTTGTATTTTCTTCCCAATACACTAGAATGGTGAAAATGCACATCCATAGCAACAATGAAGTAAGAAGGATTTACAATGTGATTGGTACCATCAGGGGCACAGTGGAACCAGGTAAAATCATTTGCCTTCAGCATAATCTGAGTGAGCAGTGACCTCTACGTGTACTTCATGGTTACAAGAGGGACATGAGGAATATAGTTTTCTCTGAAATGCTGTATTTTATGATCTTTGAAATGGTATTTACACTGGCTTTCATGTGGTTCAGGATATGTCATATTTCACTCTAAATGCTGATTTTCAAGAGGGAGTCACAATCAAGATGGAAATATTTGTCTTCAGACAATTAACTTTGCAATTGAAAGAATATTTTTAAGTGGATATTCTCCCCTAAGAAACATGGGAATGGATTTTACATTCCATTGGAAGACACTGTATCCACCATTATTGATTTTTTGTCTATCTTTTAGTCTCTTATAACCAGTGTGATTTTATACTCTAAAAAAACAGATATATAGACATCCCTAGAATAATGATATAATTTATCTTCTAACTGCAGCACTTCCCTTTTGCCTAAAACACAATAATTATAGTTAACCATATTATAGTAGCACAGATACCTAGTCTGAATTTTATCTCAATAATCATATCTCTGTCATGATTTGGACAACCCTTTTTGTGATTGATTATATATATCCAGAGAAATGCTGCATTCAGCACATGAATTCACAATGTTGTGAATTTCTGTGCTGTACAGATATAATTAGTGGATCAGCTTCACCATGAAACACTATTGTGAAGTATGGAAAAATGCTTCTATCTTTAGAGGAAACCTGTAGTATATTTAATAATAGAACTAACAACATGTCTTGTGGGATCCAGTTACTGGGTTTGACAAATTCTTCAAAGTATACTGAAAATACAGAAAAATGTCTTCAGAAATTATTTTTTTTCTATCATGCATGTTATAAAATATTAATCTCTATTGCTTGATACATATGTGGAAAATTAGAAATTACTTCAAGTTAACATCTCTGTGTCAGAAAAAAAAAGTATTCCTAAGTAAACCTCCAAAATTAATTTCTCTAGACAGATATGTCATCCTGGGAGGCCACCGTGACTCCTGGGTATTTGGTGGCATTGATCCTCAGAGTGGGGCAGCTGTGGTTCACGAGATTGTGAGAAGCTTTGGAAAACTGAAAAAGAAGGGTAATGTAATGAAAGAATAAAGCACATCAAAGTAGCTGCTCTCTGCAGTGCTCATTGATTTCTGTGAGATTTAAACATATGCTTGAAATTAAAAGCATGTATCTCACTGATGTCTTGAATAAACACACTGCTGTGCACCTTGTGAAGTACTTCTGCTGAAGAGAAAGTACACCTAGAAGGAAACAAAACTAAATGAGGGATGCTGAAATAAACACAACATTTAGGTACAATTGTCTACTCTGTATTTGAGGCTGGTCAGACTGGGTGTGTCAGTGATGTTATAAACTGACAGTGGTGGACTGATAAAAGCTTCACTGAGAGCCTTCTCAGCACTTGACTGTGGCTTGGAGGCATACTCAAGAATAAGTGAAGGATGTCAGTGTAATGCTGAGAATGAGCTGTGCAAACATAGTAGGAGGTAATGGTTAAAAATACCTCATGCCTACTTGCATTAGAATAGGAGCAAATGTCAACTGCACAACTTTCTGTTGCTGTCAGAGCAAATGCTGTCTCCCTATCCCATGGAGAGAGGCTCTGACAATAAATACTGTGCTAGAGAAGAAGTGTTCTCTGCCTGCCTATTACACATAAAATATATTGACATTTGGTTTTATTTCAATTTCTTTCCAGTGACTGAATATCAGGGGAATCTGTCTCTGGAATGCAAATGGGAAAAAAAATTAAGTTGGAAAAGAAAGGGAGTAAAAGATGAAAAGGTTCCAGTAGCTTCAAAGAAAACTTTGGGCTGAGGTACAGTGTTTGAGCAATAGAACCTGTTCTCTTTGGCCTGGGTTTAAATTGAATGGAGAACTTCAAGTGAAAGATTTTTCTTTTGAAGGTGATCTGTCAAAGTTACAGGGAATTGCTTAGGTTTTGAAATATGGCATTTGAAAGATAGGTCAAAAAACTTCTGTAATAGATAGGAGAATATACCACTTTTCTACCAGAATATACTATGATGTACAATGTATATTAAACAGAGCAAGAGAATTCTTTCAAGAATTTGTATACAGCACATTATTTTTCCTTGGTCAGAGTTTTAGATGCTAGAAATTTTTCTTGCTTATAAAGGTGAGAGAGGAAATAATTTATTTGGCCCAATATTGAAGTAGTGATGAGATTGCTAGAATAGCAAATCATTATTAGACAAGGTTAGTGAAGTCTTATGTATATTTCTTTCCCCACAGATCATGGTAAAAGATGAGCCCCCCAGAAATGCCATATGTTTTCACATTAGTCATGTAACAAGCAGCCTTTATTTTTGTAATACAATTTTCATTGTCTTTCATTTCAGGATGGAGACCAAGGAGAACAGTGATATTTGCGAGCTGGGATGCAGAGGAATTTGGCTTGTTAGGATCAACAGAGTGGGCTGAGGTAAACCAAGAGTCTTCAAAAAGAAATTTGCATGGTGGCTGCTCTTTGAGAAATCTGCATTAGAAATAAGCATTTCTTCCCTCCTCCCCCTCTTTTCCTTACACAAACATTCTCTCTCTCCCTTGAGTTTCCTTTTTGAACTACCAAGAATCTCTCGCTCCTTGCAGTATATGATATCCATCTCTGAAGCAGCTGTTTCTTTTGTGAATGGGAAGATAGTTCTCAGGGAAAAAAGTTTATCATCATTTTGTTCCTTTTTTCTTTCTCATAGGAAAATGCCAAAATATTGCAAGCACGTGCAGTGGCTTATATCAATGCAGATTCTTCTGTTGAAGGTACATGGATATGACTTGTGTTTTACAGGAAAAGTGACCATATGACTGGGAGGGATTTTGTCTTGAAGATTCATGAGACCATCAATGTGATAATTTTTGTTAAAATAATTCAGAAATTAATGGAATGTGGGGAGAAACTGTGGCTTTGAACCATAAAGTGCCCTTCAGATATTCGTGTTGTTTCAGGGAAAAGGTTCTTTACAGTAGCTACTCTAAGAGAGACAAGAAGTGTTGTGCCCTTAGTTCTGTGGCAACTCTTTAGAGCCAGCTTCTTCTCTTATAACGTGCATAATAATCATGGGAATATAAAAGCTCTTAAGACTTTCTTCATAAGCTGGGCTCTAATTCATCCTAACCAGTATAGTGCACTGAGAAGATCATAGGAAGAGTCTTCTCAGCTTGCTCCTCATAAAGGGTGTAGCTCTCTAGTCTCTTAATAAATAACAGCATGAAGTTTCAGCTGAGGGAACTTCCTTCTTCAAATAATTGGTTTTCATGCTTTTTAGGAAATTACACACTGCGAGTGGATTGCACACCACTGATGTACAGTCTGGTTTACAGTCTGACTAAAAAGGTAATATCACTTGAAATGTTTAGCCAGTTATGTTCAGTGCTCACTTACTCAACGGGACTCTGTCTGTAAAAATATGATGTCAGGTCTTTCTTTTCTGGCTGCAGTACCCCTTTTGGTTCAATAGCTAAGGAGCTGGAGCTTTTTCCCTGAAGAGATATGGAGATTCCATGCTTATACCATTAAATTATTAACTATTCAGGATTAGGGGATTTTTCCATTCCTCCTGTTAAAAAATTCCTTCTAAAAACAAAAACATAAAAACATGCTGTGAACCAGAGGACAGATCAGCTAGTAGAATTCCCATCTGCTAGGAGACTCTGACTCCCTTTAGGCAGGGGCAGAAATTAGGGTGGTTACCATGTTTTTTTTGTGTGATGTGTCAGGTTTGTTCAATGTGCTCAGCTTCAGTGCACCCTGTTAGTTATTCTTTGTCTCTGACCATGATGCTTTCACAAATTTGTGTGGCACACAAAATTGAGAGGTTAGAACCTTTCTCAGGAAATAGCCACACCATCTTAGATGTAAGATGTTCCTTGCTTTGGGAGTGGGTCTTAGAGGCGGGCATTTTATTTCTGGTTTTTTGGGCTTTTTTTTTCTGTTTACCTGTATTAAACAGTGAACATTTAGCTCTTGTGTATATTTTCGATGCTGATGCAATGTATTTTCAACTACTGTGTGTACCCTGTGAATTTACTTTATCTGCCTTTATCTGCTTTATCTGTTCAGTCATTTGATAATTTATTATTTCCTGGGAGCTGGAATTAGACTGGTGCAAAAGTAAAGGAAAAGTAGTAAATCAATATAATAGTTTTCTGGCAATTAAAAGATAACGAATAAGATGTAGCTCTACTAAAAGTGGGTACTCAGATAAAGAGACTTCTGTCCTGAACTCAAGAGTTGATCACCTACAGTTCCCAAGGTAACCTGTGCTAAATGAAGGTGCTCAGAACTGTCAAGAAATCAGGTCAGCAGAGTCTCAGTTTGGACACCAAAGCCATCATTAAAATCTTGACCAAAATGCCAGTAAAAAAGCTTGTTTAACCCTTCCTCAAGTTGGGAGGCAAAGGCTGATGAAAGTGTGTAACAACAGCTTATTGGTAGCTCATGTCTGAAGAGAATGCTGGTGAGGAAACATGTCCCATGTGATCCCATCCCTAGTTAATTGTTAACCTGTGGTAAAAAGTTTTCATGCTGATAGTCCTGTTCTATGGACAATCTCCTTCATGAACAAAATCCCCAAAAAATTAGTTTTAATTTGATTCCTATTGTGGAGTAATTCTTAGATAGAAGATAGATTAATAATAGAATATACATTAATAATCTTTAATAGACTCAAAATAATAAAACCTCAGCAGTCCAGCAATATAAAGGAAAGATGAAGAAACATCCACAGTATTTAAGCTACTCAGTTATCTGCAAATTAGTCAATGATAGGAATGAACTTAAGAATGATTGTGATTTATATACCTCTCTAGCAGCTGTGATGACATAAACACCAGGTTTTGTGCACTTTGCCCTTCTAAGTTTGCTTCTGCCTCCCTAAACATATTTTTTGTGAACTGAATCAAGGTAGAAACAGTTTTGTATTAAACTAAGACAAAATTGAAATTTTCTGCCAAAGTAAAGCAAAATGTTTTGGTTTTGTGAGGGATTTATTTTTCTGTTGAATATTTAAATTAAATGGCTGGAAATCTCATAAAGAAATATCAGAATTTAAATATTAACTTGCAATGTTTTGCTTTCCTTGTGTTTTCTTCCATCTAAATTTACCTATTTTTTTAGCAAATAAACTATTCTTCTGGAAAATGCTATGCATTTGAAGTATTAAAATGGAAATACAGAAAGGTTGAGGGATTTAAGATGACTTACTCATAACCTTAAGCCATGGGCTAAGTGTGATGACAGATTGTTGATTTGTTGTTTGGTAACATTTAAAACTGTACACTTTGTCTTTTTTCAAGATACCAAGTCCTGATGAGGGGTTTGAAGGAAAATCTCTTTATGAGAGCTGGTATAAAAAAAATCCATCAAGTGAATATAAAGAGGTTCCCAGGTCAGTGACAAAAGAAAATAAATTACATACCAAACATTGTTATAACTTGTAGAGTGTGAGTTTTAAAGAAATGCTCATATGAAAAACTGAGTCCTGAAGAGAAATGGTGTGATTCTAGGCTGGTATAAATTCCAGAGCTGTAATGATTGCAGCTGATACACTATTGTACAGTAGGGTTTGTGAACCTGCCTTTGTAGATGAACAAGAGGCTTTACATATGGAATGTGTTCATTTAGTTTATAGAGGTTTAGACAAATGAGGGGAGTATGCACAAGCCAGTGACAAATACACAAGATGTTAACTCAACAGCTTTCTTTGCACTTTTTTCCAGTATTCTGGATGGCCTCTGAGTTTGGGTGGCTGGGGAACACACTAGGCAGGATATTACACTATCCTTCACATTTACCAAGTGATTTCTACAAAATCTAAAAAACTGATTTTATTGCATGAAGCCATGCTAGTCCTGCTGTGATTTCTCTGTGTTGAGAGCTTGGGATAGTGGAAGCTCAGCAGGAGGAAGATCATTGGTTCTTGTCAGTAATAAAAGGACAGTGAGGTACGTTCTGCTCTTGAGAACTGGAACTGCTCTGACCCTGAGAAGGGTGACTTTGTTCCTCTGTGAATGCAATTGATGAAGTACAGGTAGTGCAGGGGTCAGAGGCAGTTCATGGTGTATTGACCAAAAGGAGTACCCTGGGAAAAGACTATGTAGTGTGTAGTGACTGACTGCTGAATAAATTACTGCCATGGTATACTTGAAAGCAAGCTAAAATTATACCTTAAGTATTGTCACTCAAGGCATTTTCCTCTTTCTTGTTTAAAGAATAAATAAACTGGGTTCTGGCAATGACTTTGAAGCATTTTTTCAACGTCTTGGCATCGCTTCAGGCAGAGCACGTTACAGCAAAAATTGGGTAAGTTTGTGTCTTTGTAGTTTGGTCTCTCTTTTACCTGCCTGAATAATATCACCTGTAAAGGAGTCATTTAGACTTCCAGCTTTAGTTCAGTGTGTCAGAGTGAGGCCTAATTGCTACAACTCTATGTGCTACCTCAACACAAAAATAATAAATAATATTATATAATATTATTCTTTATATATCATCCTTTATATAATATATAATAAATATAAATTGAAATAAATTAATATGTATTATATTTTAATTAACAATCATATATTATCTTAAATATAATAAATAATAAATAAGAATGATCAACTTATTGTCACTTAGACAAAAGGACTTTTGCTCAGGGTAAATAGATGTGCTCAAAATTGCCTATGGCTGATGAAGGCTTCTGAGTAGCTTATGGTGACTTTTGAATTACTTTTAACACTTTATGAGGCTTTGAATTCAAAATTATTCATGTTTTGTTACAAATATATGTTGGGCTCTGGAGCATATTGTGAGAGGAGATTAAATGAGAAATGTTCAAGGAGAAAACTCTTCAATATGATCATTTCCTCTGAAAAGGAAGGAATATCCAAGGACACAAACAAATTATATTGAATCCAAGTAAGAGAAGTCCAATCTCACCTGGATTTAGCCAATTGGAAGTTATGTCTGTGCTTAGCTACCTTCTTTGGGCTGTGTACATGGTCAGTGGAGAGAGATTTCTCCAAATGACCATTCATCTCAGCTTAGGTTAGTGTCTAAGAGAGCCACTAGTGACCTTCTACCCTGGCTACAGTTCTCCTTAAAGACTCTATAGTGACTACATAGGGTTTGTGTGACCTGAACACTTAAACTTTACCGTGCCTTGAATCCCACAGCAAGGGTTTTCAAGCCACACAGAAACAGACATACCTGAATAATGGTTTTATTTTGGCTTGGTTTCCTTTGTTTCAGAACGTTGAAAAATACAGCAGCTATCCAGTTTACCACAGTGTCTATGAAACCTATGAAATTGTGGAGCAGTTTTATGATCCCACTTTCAAGAATCATCTGGCAGTAGCTCAGGTACGGGGAGGGCTGGTGTTTGAATTGGCCAACTCTGTTGTGCTTCCTTTTGACTGTAGAGATTATGCATCAGCTGTGAGCAACTATGCTCACATCATCTATAATTTGTCAAGGAATCATGAAGAGGAGCTGGCAACATACAATGTATCCTTTGGTACGTACAGTGTTTCATCACATTCCTCCTCTGTTAAAGCTAATAGTGCCTTAAATTAGTGGGTGTCTTAGTCACAACCTATTATTTGCCTTGTGCTGTATGAACAGTAAATAAAACTAGAGCAATACCCTCCATTAATTTGAAATGGGAATATTTTGTCACTAGCATGCCTGTGTGGGAACTGTGCCACTGCCAAATGGAGCTAACACTTACAGTTGCATGTGCTTTGACCTGCGTTTGATTTGCCAGTGTTGGCAACAAAGTATCATTGTCATGTTTCCTTAAAAAAATAAATCACACTGTTTTGTATCTTATCATATTGGATAATATAATGCTGTGCCTGAGAAACCTTTTTTTAATTAGCAATATTTTAGAATATTCGGTTTAGGATTTGTCGGCTAATGGCCAATAGCAGGTACCATGTGCTTGTGTGTACACACACACACACTCTCAATCTTTCTCAAAACTCTGTGCAGAGGGACATAACAGTAAAACACAGGTTGCTGGGATTTATAAAATCTCAGGCCTACTCAAACAATCTGGTTCCATGATCTGGTTTTTGATATTTCTGTACAGTCTTCAAATAGTAAACAATCTTCGCAACAATATTGAAGCTATTGTTTCTAAGAGAGGTTTTCACACAGAACTCCAAATTTTTTAATGTAGGAATGTGGGGTCATCTTTTCCTTCAGTGAGACTTTTAACAGTTCATGATCATGATCATAGTGGAAGAAAAAACTTTAATTGAAGAATTTGATTTGTTAAATGATATTTTCAGAATATGAAGTTAAATGCTTTCCTCCTGCTCCCTCCAGATGCTCTGTTTTCAGCTGTGAAGAATTTTACAGAAGTTGCTGCTAGCTTTCATGAGAGACTACAACAAATAGATATCAATAAGTAAGTTCAAGTCTTTTTTTTCTCCAGTCAAATACTCCATGTAGTCCTCTGAGCTCAGAGGGCTTAGTCTTCACTTGCTGCCACTTAATGGAAAAAAGAAATAAAGAAACTGTAGTTGTGGCAAGCTTTTTGATGAGCTTTCAAGAAATTCTATGCATCACCTATGCCAAAAGGCCTAGTTTTCACTTGACTTAATTCTTAATTTATTCTTTGTAGGCCATGATCAGCCAAGCCAATGAATGACAAGCCAAACTTCCTTTTGTATATACATATATGTATGTTCCATTTCTTGGGAAGAATCTAGTTTAGCCATATGCTTACCCTTATGGAACACTAACTAAGAATAAAAGCCATCTTTTTAATGGCAGCAACTTTCAGATAAAGGAGTTAACAGTAATCTCTTATGCAAAAGATGACATTTATGACATATGACATGTATGTGACATTTTCAAAATGGTTTTATTGATGGATGGCCTAAATCTATGCTTTAATTCAAGCAACTAGTTTCAGTTTCTGTTTACACAGCTGTAAACTTGAAAAAAATTTCCTTAATGGTAGTAGAGTCGCTCCAGTTTACTGTGATATAAATTTTAACAGTTTTTATTGGCGAATGCTTTTGAAGGTCTTCAAGTTACTTTGGATGTAAACCACCAAGCCCACATATATTCTGTATGACCTTGTCACAGTTCTTTTATTTGTTAAGCATTAATAGTATACACCGGGCTATTAAAAGCACACAGACACAGATGGTCTCTGCTATAGGGAATTTAACATCTATCATTTTGGATGGCTCAAAAGAGGATTTTTGATTCCTTTTTCTGATATGTTGTGATTTTATATAAAAACAAATGCAATTTTATTGAAGTAATTTGTGGCTGGCTGACTTTCTGGAAAAGATAGCCCTTAGAAAACTTGTAAAAAAGAAGAGAATGGTCTGCCTAAGCATCCTCATGAAAAAGAAATAAAGGAATAAGATGGGAGAAAACATGGGAGAAAATACCTGTGACACTGTCTTTTGATGCTATCACTTGACCTTTAAAAACAGCGGTAAGAGAGTTTCCAGTCACGAACCAGACTCTGTCACAGCACAGATCAGCATAATTCTGTAATGTAGGTTAGCAGACATGGGTTATCTTTTGTGGTCTACTCTTAAAGTTCAGCATCACAGATCCATGGACCTTCAAAAGTCCAGATGTGTATGCTGGGATAAAAGTAGGTAAAACATCAGGCATATATATAATATATNTTGCTGTCAGATCACTAAATGACCAGCTCATGTTTTTAGAAAGGGCTTTCATCGACCCTCTTGGATTACCTGGCAGGCCATTCTATAGGTGAGAAAGGCTTACTTTTCACTTTTCTCATGGAGTATGCTATGAAAATTCCTTTAAGACTTACAAGTCTCTGAACAGAGTTATAATGATTTTATTCAATACAAAAGTGCATGAGACAGGAAGAATAAGATTGAAAAGGGGAAATGACATTGGGGAAAACTTCAGTGCAATAAACTATACAGAATGAGGAAAATTCTTGTTGGAAGCCTATTCAGATAATTTCTCTTGGTTTGATTTGGCTTCTAAACTGATATAAAAGTTTAACCCGGGAGTAATTTTTAATAATTTTAATTGTAGGAACTTTAGGAAGTTGTTCTTATTATTTGAAAGTGAAATCATGTATAATTGAAGTACCTACATTTTGATCAATTTTTAGAGAGATTTTAATGTGGAAGGCACTACTGAAACAGTAGGGAAGGAATTCAGTGGTCCTCTCATCCAGTTCAAGATGTAAATCTTATTTAAGAGGCAGTGAATCAAGTCTAGTTTTTTGGTCCTTCTATCAGTCTGCATAATTCAGAATAGTAATCTCTCCACTAAAAGCTAACTGCACAAGGAGAAATTTAGATCTGCAATCGTTGTACCTCTCATGACTAAAAATCTATTAAAAGTCTTGTTAAAAGTCTTTCCTAAATCAAAGCATATCTGTATCTGTTGGAGACTGTATATCTGTGAGAAAAAAAGCTGTCTTTTAAAAAGTCTTTTCATTTCATCTACGTTGAGAGAAAGGAAAATACTTTAGTTAACTTTATCTCAAGTTGCTGTAAGGCTGTGGAAGTCATATAGGATGATGTAGCTTATGTTATTTTCTTGCTTCATGTACTTAAGCTACTATTGCTACAATAATCTGATTTATTTACATCTTCAGTGTCAAGTGTTTACAGCTGGTTTATAAAACATAATATGTTTTATTTTCCTAATGCATATTATTTTTATTTTTCCCTCAACTTCCCTACAGACATGTCATCTTTGCTCCAAGCAGCCACAACAAATACGCAGGAGAATCCTTCCCAGGAATCTATGATGCCATGTTTGATATCGAAAGCAAAGCTGACCAACATGAAGCCTGGGAGGAAGTGAAGAGGCAGATTTCCATTGCAGCCTTCACTGTGCAGGCAGCAGCAGGAACACTGAAGGAAGCAGCATAAATGTGGACAATATAGTTGTCAATGAAGAATAAGTGAGACAGTTTGCAGAAGCCTTAAGAATAGAACATTTGGAAACAGTAGGAGGATTATGACAAAGGACACGAAATAAAAAAAACTTGGTCTTTGCAAATAATATACCCAAGTGGAATGCATTTAGTAATGTCAACAAGGTAATGCACTCTATTCTGAGAGCTCAGGGTTTAGATGTCTTCAGAATTGAGACTGATAATGTTTTCGGGTTTTCTCTCAGCTTTGTGTTTTAAGAATTGCTAACCATTGGATTTATTTTCAGAGTTTTGAATTTCTCTAGCTTGATTATTATAGCAATCTCCATAGTTCTTCAGGAAAACAGAATTCATTTCATGTTTCTATCAGTTGCTAGTTTTGTTATTGCCTTTTTGTTATTTACCCTGGGTTTCCATAATTATACCTCAAGATAGACCTCTTAACCCTCCTTTTCCACAGAGATTGAGATGGATATGGAGATGGAAAAACTGTCACATACTCTGTGCAGGGTGTATATTAATCGTAACAAGTTTTGGGCAGCCAGCCCAGAATACTCATCCATGACATTCTTTTCCTCACGTGCTGAACCTTGCAGCTGTTTGCAAATAAATTTAAGCAAGAAGCTTTAAGTCACTGGAATAAAAACAAGGCAATACATCTTGTCATACATATAGTCATCTCAAAAATGTCTTTCAAGATGAAGACCCTATTGTTATTCTTTTTGCAAAATCTACCCTTGCTATGCCTTGTCCCTATAGAGATATTTTTAATATGAAGACAGAAGAAATTTCATCACGTCCTTAATTTGAAAGGATACCAAATTATTACCATTTTTGTAGCATCTGTATGTCTAATTATCACGTGCTGCTGACTCTTATGATGGACCATGTGACAACCAAGATCAGATAGAGAAGACTCAGAAAATCAGATCCCTTTATCTGAAATTTTGCCACCGGACTATACAAGAGCTGGACCTCTTGTACAACTAAAATTTGTGTGATTTGATGTGCCATGTTAGCTGAGGCCTCTACCATGTTTTAACTACTGTCCTGTGATCTGATTGTTTTCACTACCATGGCATATTCTTTTCTTTTCCTTAATCATAAATATTTCTGCACTTCCCAGTAAAACCTTTTAGACAAGTTACTATGATTAAGTCATTATTTTGCTTAACTGTTGGTCTTTCTGATAAAATAATCTGGGTTACCAGGTAATGCTCTTATACCCATAGTTATTGCCCAATTATTTTCACATTTTTTATGAAACTGATTGGAGTAAAATGATGGAGATATGTTCCTCCAAATTCAGTGTTGATGGGCGATATTGCTGAGTCTGTTTTGTCACTGCTGGCTGCTCCACAGCCCCACTTTTACCAGTGGAGAAGTCATTATGACTGTCTATAATCCACTTCTGAAAAAAATTAGCCAGGTTAGTTTAGTTATCTTACCCTAGACAATTTTGTCCGCAGCAATCAGGACAATGATAAGCCAAATCCACCATGCAGAGAGGGACAACAATAAATAGCTCCTGTTGACAAGGTGGATGCAATAACAATATTTTTCTGTTGCTGAGGAGGAGGAACTGAAGTGCCAAACTCCAAAATTGTGGCAATCTTTCCCTATGTGATCAACAGATCTGGTGCTTCAGTTGATACTTCAGCAACTTTTTCTTTCAGTCTAGAATAATTTTTTAATCTCTGGCCTAAACATAGTATTGTTTCATTTAAGTTTAATTAGGGCCCTTTTTGGCTCGTGTGAACCTCATAAAGTTCAATGGGGCCTAGTGACAAGTGCTGCACCTGGGTCAGGGAAATTCCGAGCACAAATCCAGACTGGGCAGAGAATGGATTATGAATGGTCCTAAGGAGAAAGACTTGGAGGTATTTGTGGATGAGAAGCTCATTGTCACCTGGCAAAGTGCACTTGTGGTCCAGAAAGCCAGCTGCATCCTGGGCTTCACCAAGAGAATTGTGGCCATCAGATTGAGGGAATGGGATTCTGTCCCTCTGCTCTGTTCTCATGAGACCCCCCCTGCAGTGCTGTGTCCAGCTCTGGGGCCCCAATGTAAGAAAGTCTGTTGTAAGGAATCTAGAGAAGAACCATTAAATCACAGGCCTGGAGCACCTCTGCTGTGAAGACAGGCTGAGAGAGCTGGGGCTGTTCAGCCTGGAGAAAAGAAGGCTCCATGGAGAAGTCTGAGGACCTTCTAGTACCTAAAGGGCCTAAAGAAGGCTGGAAGGGGCCTTTTTATAAGATCTTGAGCAACAGAACAAGGAGGAATGGCCTTAAGGTGAAGTGCACAATCCCTCTGTTCAGTGCACAGCCCTTTACTCTCCTGGCCTCACTGGGTACATTCTTGTTGTGGAAGAAAGGGTCAAAGTTTGCAACCTGCACTTGTCAGCTGCCAGCAGTGTAAACTTTTAGTTGGGATCTGATAATAGTCTCCTGAAGCTCAAGATAAGACTCCCATTCAAAGAATCAACATCTATGACCATTTTAATCTCACAAGATGACCAGAGGCCATGAAAGAGTTCAGGGGACTGTGCAACTGGCAGAGTCAGAAGGAAACTACTGATTTTAAATTGTGGCTGAGCATTCCCCCGTTGCCATTTTCCTGCCAGAGCTGTCTTTCCCACAGATTAGTGTCCCTTGATCTCTCAAGCAACAAGTCCAACCTTTAGTCAGACAGTAGGTCAAGCAGCACAATAGCAGTGTCTCTTTCTTGCTGGAGATTTTAAGCTTTAAGGCCCAGTTACTGAGCAGCTACAACTTACAGTTTGCAAGCCCTGGCATTCATTCTGTGTTTCATGTACCATTTCTGGCCTTACTAGTTTGCTAAATAGCAGAGTTATGCATCCAACACGCAAATGCATGCTAGTTTTGCATTTGCCATATGTATCCTTGCCATTTTTTAAGCTTTTTTAATTTACCAGGGATTTACGTGTTTTAAGTGAGCAGAGTATATGTAGCTACCTGCAAGAGCTCCTAGCTTCAGCTGAATCTCACTCTTGTTTTCACTGTCAGAATGGGTGATTCTTACTACCCCCGAACTCAGCATGAGGCATATGCAGTAACTAATAATTTTCATGAAATTCTAAAAATTATACTAACTCAAAAAAGTACTGTGTGTTCAGGAGTTTATGGTTTAGACCCTTTTTCCCACCCATGCAAAGAAAAGCAGTCTTTTTACTGTGTAATCTTTTCACAGTTTGTTTTGAATAATTTTTCTGACTACTTTGGGTGGGTCCCATCTCCTTTTAGCCTCAAACCTTTGATTAAGCTTAGACTGAATTGAGTATTTTCAAAATTGTGTAAAATATTCAGCTATTAGCAGCAATGCACTTGTAGAGGTATCTCACACTGGTGATGTCTTAGTTCTTGCTGGAAAAGCCCCATATAAAATTACAGAATGGCTGATGGATGTGGCCTTGATATTGCCAGAAAAGGACTCAAAGGAAGATGAGTCTTTTGGGCTACTGATCACCTCAAGAGCTCTGAGATCTCTCCTTGGGTATGAAATGAGATGATCAGTAATGGCTAAGAGTGAGATGACGTTTGGTTTGGAGCAGCTTCTTCCACTTTCTCTCATATGTGATTTCGCATTCCTGTCATGCTTTATTTTAGATCCCTCATGTCAGGATCATTTTTCTCTGACTCCAGTCAGTTGTAAGACTTCATACTACATTTTTGGCTTTGTGACTGAGAAATATCTGTGTGTGTGTGTATGTATGCAACCAAACCTCATATTGTTTCTGTTTCACCTGGGTGAATGGTAGCTACTCAACCTTCACACACTGATTTTCTTCCAAGGAGTTTGTAGGCCAGATAACCCAGGGATACTTTCATAACCTGTCAGCAAGCAAATACAAAGTTTTTGTATATAAAACAGGTATGATCCCAGGGAGACAACAAAAATTCTTGTGTAGTAATGTCACTCTTTTCACTGGCCTCCACAGCACACTAATCTGATTAATGAAATGCAACAGTTTGGGTTGGAAGGGTCCTCCAAGTTCTATCTAGTCCTCTCCCCCCTGCAGTGAGCAGGGCTATCTTCAACTGGATCAAGTGGCTGAGAGCCCTGTCCAACACGACTGTGAATGTTTCCAGAGATGAAGCATCCACCACCTCCCTGGGAAACTTGTGCTAGTGACTCATCACCCTCACTGTAAAAAAATTCTTCTTTACATCTAATCTGAATCTACCCTCTTGTAGTTTAAAACCGTGACTTGACCTTTTGCAATAGACCCTTCAAAAAATCTGTCCCCATCTATATTGGGTTTGTGTGGCAACATTTGCATAGTGAGGGGCTACATTGGTGGTTTCTGTGGGGAACTCTGGAAGCTTCCTCTGTGTCTGACAGAGCCAATGCAAACCAGCTCTGTGGTGGCTGCTGGAAAAGGCTGAGCCCAGCTGTGGTGATGGCAGAACCTCTGACAGATTCTAGAAGGGCAATAAAGTTACTGTGCAGAAGCAATTAGAGGCAGACTAGAGAGGAGTGGAAAATGTGAGAGGAACCTGCAGACCCCAAGGTTAGTGCAGAAGGAGGGGCAGGAGGTGCTCCAAGCATCAGAGCAGAGATTCCCCTGGAGCCCCTGTTGCAGGCCATGGTGAGCACCCTGGCTGCACTGAGCAGTATTCAGAAGTCTCACCTGGCCTGTACCTGTTAGCTCAGAGCAGGACATAAATGCTTCCCTTTTCAGGTTTGCTCTCTCTAGAGGTTTAGGATGCTCCATGAGCTCCAAATGGCACTGGCTGTTTTTCTGTTAGGAAATGAACATTCTCAGGACAGGATAATTCAAGTGCCCAAAGTTAGGTGCTTATCACACTTTAGATACTCTAGAATGTCTGATCTCAGGATGGCCCCTGTGTTGTGTATAACAGCCCTATGGTACAAAGAGTCAGGGGTAAAGAAGGTTAAGCTGAAAAAAATGGTTGCAATGTGGGAGAAGATGTCTTAATTTTCAGCTTTGTTTCTCGCTATCCAAGTTTATTTTAATTTGTAATAAATTACTTTTCCCTAAGTGGAATCAGTTTTGCTAATGATAGTAATCAGCAAGTGATATCAGTGGGTTTATTTCAACCCATGAGCTTTTTCATCTTATTTCCTGCCCTAATCTTGTTGAGGAGAGCATGTGATTGAAGACAGATTTACACTTATATACATTATACTTGCACTTAATTATGACAACATAAACTCCACCTGTGCCTAAACCGTGGCATGCAAGAATATGTCACAACTAATATCTAATAGTATTTGTATTGTATTTTAAGTGGTAGAAGCCATTTGACTGCTGCTTGTTGTTCAACCTCAGCATTGCCAATGCCCTTGTCACTTTAAAAATACATTTATGTGGAAATAAATGCATTTCATACATTCTCACTGTTGCTATTTTTACCTTCTTCCTCCACTGATGTTATTATCATGTGAGGTCTAATTTTGATAGTAATCTCCAAAATCCCCTGTCACTTTACTGTCTATTATGTGCCAGTCCTACACCTGTGCTGCTATATAAATGCTAATAATACATCAATATGCTCATTCTTTATGAGTTCTGTAGGTGGGATTCCATCTGGTTTGTATATGTCAATTCAGATGCTGGTGTGAAATGTCATTGCTGTTCAGAATTTGTGATGGTTTATGAGCAGTTGGGAAATGACAGGAAAAAAATCACAAGACTGGACCTACTTATCATTTGAACAAAGACATCCAGCCCTGTATTTAAGGCAGTGGCTGTGACTGGTGTAGAATACCCAAGTAGTGTAATTTTTCTCTGAAAAGTCTTAGTTTAAGTAATTAGGAAATTAACCAGTTTTTTGTGCTTTTTCTGAATATTTTCAACTCATCATAATGCATTTAAGAAAGTTTTGATACTCAGAGTACTGACATTTCTTTCACAAACTGTATCTACTGTGGACTTTGGGAGTGAGTGGTAGGAATTTAGGGCATGCCCAGGCTCCTAGAAAAAGTTTCCTTCCTTCAGCCAAATAACTGGTCCCCAATGGGCAGGTCCTCAGTTCCAGAAAGATCAGTCTTGGCTTCCATGTAGACACAAAGGAACTCAGCAGCAGGGAGTGGTGCACAAGGTCAGAGGAAGTTTATGCAAAATGTGATGATTCTATGAATGTATTTTTTGACTCTTTCCTGGGCTGTGTTTGTATCCTTCCCCATGAGATACTGATGGATTTGACTAAATTAGACCAGGAAAATTTGATCTTAAGAACCTTGTACACTTAAGTGCAAGTAGGTAGAGAATATAGAAGATAAATTTGTGACTTTTCCTCGTTGCAAATTGTATGATGTCTGGAAGTGTTCTTACTGGCTAATCTAAATTATGTTTTCAGCTGCTCTAAGTATGCATTCCTTGCTAAGGATTAATGTTACCATAGATTAAAAAGAGAAGCAATTCAATGTTTTGTTGGTAAAGATAAAACAGGTTTTCCCTTAATTTCATCTCTTGGCCACTTCCACTGGAACAGGTTGTGAACAAGAACAAAACAGGAACTTTCAAAACCAGAAAGTCTTAATAGTTAGTAGAAATTAGCATCTTAAATGCTACATATACATTGCTTGGTGCACAGCCTGGATATATATTTGTTACAGACTTACCCAGCTACACAGGGGCTGTCTGGTGGGGTGACACTAAGAAATGGAAGAGTTTTATAGCATTTGGAAAATCCTATCATCACCATCACCCAGGGATTAAGGCTGGTTAGGCAGCATGAGAACTGGAAACAAAGAAGGCAGGGACAGCCCTGGGGCTGCGGGTGGGAGGAGGAGGAGGAGAAGGAGGAGGAGGAGGAAGGCAGCTGCTTGCCAGCCCTCAGAGCCTGCCAAGCTGCCGGCCAGTGCTGACCGTATGGCCGGGAGCAGGAGCAAGGCCACCCTCCGAGTGTGGCTCGTGTGCCCTGGGCTGCTCTGCTGTTTCTTGCTGGGCTTTTTTACAGGTGAGTACAGACCCAGGCGCTCAGCCCCCAGCTTCTTCCCCCTGCACACTCTTGTGTGCAACCCCTGTGGTGATTTGCTCATCAGCAGGGAGATTATACAACTCCTCAGGGATGTGATAAAGTACTTGTCCCACCGCTTTTCTGCACAGCAATTTCAGTCTTCAGGGAGTGAGCACCACAATGGCTCTGTGCTTCAGCTCAGGCTGAGCCCTGGTGAACTGGCAGCTTCCCAAAACAGGCAGCCAGGCATTCAAAGAGGAAGGATTAATACAAGAGTTTGAGACTTCAGCAATTGCAAGATCTCCTAGATTTACTTTTTAAAAAAAATTTATTTCCTGTTTTTTACTGAAGATAGTTTTAAATGCTCCTATTCAGTTGCTATTTTAGAAATTAAGGATAGAATGTAGAGGAGGAGTTTGACTGACAGCCAAGTTACAGAAGTTTTTGCTATGCACATTGAACTTTACTAGAGATTCTTTTCTGAAGTGACTTGCAGCATTTGATTTTAAATGAAAATTGCATGTCCTTTTAAAACTTACATTGTAGCACAAACCTATGACTAAAGCATGAAAAAAAAATCCATGAGGATTATTAAATATAAAAAATATTAATTTGATTTAGGAGATCCTTGAGCTGCCGAATTCTGATGCTTGTGTTATGCTTATACATTTCTCTGAGCATCATCTTTTGTCCCTGCTCCAAAACAGGATGATGGGAAAGATGGACTTTTTGTCTGCTCAAGCATCTCTGTTCAGTTCAGTGTTACTACAATCGTATTTAAATGTAACAGGTCATACTTACTGTGCATGTGACAGCACATGTATTTGTCCTTCTTCTGAAAATTTTCCCAGTTTGGGATGGTTTAGCTATAATAATAAAAGGATTTTTTTGTTGTTGTTTGTTTTTTCTTAAGACAAACTCCTACAGTTGATATACCCTCTCCTACTACTATCTATGGCTACTGAGTAAATATTTTAAAACTGGCTTGGGTGATAGTTAACTTTATTCTTTTAATTATTAAATTAACTAACCCCACCCTTCTCCAAGTCTGTAACTATTGCAGTGCCGGCAGGGTGGCTGTTGAGTCCTAGACCTTCACTTTAAATATGCTTACACATGTATTTTAAGATATATACATAAACTAGATAAAGTAATTTCATCATGAGTATCAGGAGTTTGAACCTCGCACTACAAGCAGTTACTTAAGAATTTAAACAATATTTTAAAATTAATGACCCTGACTTAAAAAGGGAATTTACCAGGTATTTAGGGTTTCCTCTTTTCTTTATGTCACTTTTAGTCATTTCAGTCAATGAAATGTATTTTATTTTTCTGTTTGAGCCCTCAGACACTGACAGAGGGTGCTCTTAAGCCCTGTTTGTCCTTGTGCTTTTAAATGTTTAATACCACATGTTGCAGTCCTGTGAGTCCTCTCCTCAAACATGTGAAAACTCAAACTTGCTAAGTAGGAAACTTTTCAAATTTTCAGGATGGTTTACAAAACTGACTGAGAAAAACCCCGACACTTCAGATGTCCATCAAAATGTGAGACAGAAACTTGTGGCTGAAATGAAAGCAGAAAACATCAGGAAATTTCTTCGGTAAGCCTTGTGCATAGTTTTTTGAAGAATTTTGTCAGTCAAAAAAGCCAGAAAGTGATAACATCAGCTCCACAGGAGAATCTCTGAAAGCAGAGCTTTTAAGATGCTTTGGAAGTATTTAGTTTGTACAGAATGTCTGAGGGAAGAAGGGAGAGGCTAACAACTCATCTGTTCTCCTACTCCCCATTTTTAAAGTTGCCTTTTTGAAGTGGTTGTGCTATCAAGTGTACTTCCCTCAGCTGCATTATTGCCAGTGCTTACCAGTCCTCATGATTTCTTATCTTCATGATTTAATCAAGTGTGCTTTTTTTTTTCTTCACAAATATCAGAAGCTCTAACTCAGATAACTGTGTTTTCTTTCAGACTGAGATGATTTTACAGTGTTTAGGATACAATGATGGATGTGAATTACATCTGACTGATCATCTGTTCAGTGTCTCTTTAAACTTTCAGTCTGAGCAGCTAGTCAAAGTAGAAAATTAATCTATTAAAAATTAATGCTACAAATTTTCATGGCACTGAATTGCATGTATACTTACAACTCATAATTCCTTTAGTACGGCCATACTGGATAATGTGCTGCTAATTGGGAGCTCTGACATCCCATCATATATCCCTGCCTTCTGTTTCAGAGATAAAGGGCTCTGTTCATGGTCAGTGTGTGTGTGTGTGCACGGTTGGTTAAGGCTTGCATGATGTAACTATACTATTGTGCATTGTAGTGCATCCATGCAGTTCTTTCAAAACATCTAAAATGCTAAGGATATAAAAACATCCTTTCTGTTTCTTCCATTCCACTGAAAAATGAAAAAAACCCCACATTACTGCGTATATTTGTATTTTCTATAGAAATATTCACATGAAAAGCAAAAAAATACTAAATCTGGTTAGTTAAATGTTTGTATTCAGCATGTAAGTCAGCAGCTGTATCAAGAACGTCAAAGCACTACTGACAAATTTGATTTCTGTACATTTATTCTAAACCCAAAAGGTTTCATATCTAATATCAGTTAGATTTTTAAGTCTACAGGCCTAATCTTATTTTGTATTTGTTGCTTTCAGTAGATTAGAGAATTTCTGAATGTTATGTTTGAGTGAGAATCTAGGCAACATAGCATGAAATAGCTTCGTAATTATGCCAAAGTCTCTTGGCTGTAGGATATTAATGGTTTCTCATTTGTCTGCTTGCTTTGGTGATGGGCCAAATGCTTCATGCTGGTTGGGGTTTTGTTTTGCCTAAATTCAAATAAAAGTCAGGAAATTAAAAGAAACTGTATTAACACAATATCCAAAAAGTTTGTCAAATGCATAAAAAAATTAGAAATTGGGAATTTTGATTCGTATTCTTCATTTTTCAGACTACTACATCTGCTTGTATCATGTGAGGAAAAAAACCTATGCATCTCAAAAAATACAGATGCTTTGGTCTTAGCATTGTATCATAGCTCTGGAAAGGATTAAACTGCTTGGAAGAGAAAATCTGAAAAAAAAAAAAAAATCATGTATGTTTTTCCTGATGGCATAAGTAGTATTTAGCATACTTAAAGAATTGAAAGGTACTTAAAATACTAGTGAGAATTAAAGCTCAAAAAGTAAACAAGCAACAGAATTTGGCAAAGATTGCTTCCAGACTTTGGTGCATACCCTCACAATTTAAAGAGAGGGAACAACAACAGCAAAGAGAAAAAGGTTTTGGTCTTCTTAAAGAATCTGGATGCATTCAAATCCTGGGGCCGTGTAGGACTCATGTGAAAGACCTTTATGTTATGATTGCAATATTGCTGTAGATGAGAAGTTCTGATGATTGGAAGAGGCCCCAAGTGGCTGAAAAAGGCTGATATTGCGCCCCTCTTTTAATAAGGACAACCTGGAGGGACTCAGAGCTGGTCAGCCTCAGGTCTGGAAGGGTGATAAAACATCCTCCTGGAATCTGTTTTTGAATACATGAAGGAGAGAAATATAGTTTGGAAGAGTCAGCATTTATTTACTATTTGTTTGTATGGTCAGCATATTGCCTTCTGTAAGGAAATGACTGGCTACGTGCATGAGTGGAGACATTATAGTGGCTGTAACAACCTTGACTTTAACAAGGCTTTGAACATCATTCTTCCTTGGAAGCTGAGGAAGTACACATTGCAGAACAGGGATTAAAAACAGTCTGAAATGTCAGGCTGAAGTGTTATCAACCATGGTATTTGCTAGCACTAATTAATGGTAATTGCTGGTGCTGGACATCTGTGGGGCAGCCATTGACAAGCTGCCTGTTGGGAACTGGAAGCTGATGCCCAGTACCTGGCTGACTGATGAGCTTTCACCATTCCTTACTTGTTCAGTGGGCCAAACAAATTGCACACAGATTTCTGTGGGGTAGCCCAGAGGGACTGGATTCTGGTTTTGACTATTTATCACCATTATGTGTTCTATCTGATATGGAAGTAAGTGTTGTTAAGAAGGTTTTGTTATTCAGGCTTTTAATTAAGAAAAAAGAGTAAACCTGTGCAGATAATTTAATGTAATGATTTTCAAGTTAAACTCATTAGGACACTAGGACATGTTATGACAAGAGTACAAATCCATGATCAGACACCAGCATTATATGGAAGGCTCCTTTATGAATGTGTAACTTTCCTATATTTATTTCTGCTTCTTGCATACTGTTTAAATTCTTTTGCTGTATCTTTGGCATTGATTTTCATTGCCTGTGTGTAGATGTGGCTATTCCTGTTATGCAAAGAAAAAAGTTCAGTTGACTTATTTTAAGGCCTCTGGAAAGTTCTTCTGCTCTGAGTAAATTTTGTACATATCCTGATGCAGACTCTGATAAGCAATCGTGTTATACAACTCAAATTTTAAGACCTTACTGTCCATGTGTCTTGAAGATTAGCTTTATACACACTGATCCTATTTCACTATTGTATTGAGCATTTTTTGCTCACCAGTGGTTTTTTGTTTTATTCTAGTTCATTTACGAAGTTGCCTCACCTTGCAGGAACTGAACAGAATCTTCTTCTTGCCAAAAAAATTCAAGGCCAGTGGAAGGAATTTGGATTGGATTCAGCAGAACTCGTTAATTATGATGTGCTTCTTTCATACCCAAATGAAAAGCAGCCAAACTACATTTCAGTAATTGATGATCAAGGGAATGAGGTGATGTTTTCAATGACAAAGCTATATTTATGTAAAACCAAAAATATCCCCAGTGACCCGTTAAAAAAAAAAGTGTCTTCTTCTGTATTCTCACCTACTCAGCTCAGCATGTGCTTTATATTATTAAAATGAAACAAAAAAAAAAGCATTGCAAAGGGAATTCATATTTAAAAGTGGCTTTCCAGGCTATGCAGAAAACACAGCAAAGTGGCTGAGGCCTCAGTGCTTCATAGGGAAGAGCAAGGATGTGTGGAGAGACTGCAGTTAACACCAACAGACCATAAGGTTTTAGAAGGGTTCAGCTTAAGGATACATCTAGGCTGATATCCTGTTCCCATAAACAGCCTCAAGTGGAAGCACAGGGATGTATAAGAACAAAGAAATGTATTTCAGGCATGCAGTCCTTTCAGTGTTTAGCTGTTTTCAGCTCAGGGCTTCTCTGAATGTGCTGCAATTAGTCTCTTGAAAAATCCTCATTAGACCTTTTCCAAGTATTTATCCAGTCAGTGACCCTCATTACATCCCTCTTCCAAGTACCTATCCAAACCCTGCTTGAACATCTGTACAATATTTGCTTCCACAACATGCTGAGGTAAGAAATTGCAGAAATACTGTCAATTTTATGTAGTATTGCCTTGTTTCCCTTGTTCTGAACTTAAACCCACTGGCTTCCTCTGGTGTCTCCTAAGTGAGTGCTGGAAATACTAATGAACTATAACATCTACTCCCTTTTGAATACCCAGGGAAATAAAGAAGTAAATGTAAATTCTGACAAGGATCCTGAGCAATGAGAGGAGGTGGGATTGCTAGAGAAGCATCATAGCACGTAGGTAAGGATGAAGAGCCAGGGTGGAAAGTAAGGAATATGTGCTCAGGGGTGACATAAGCTTAGAGGTGAAAGAATTAAGAAGTTCTTTCAGAAACCTTGTAACAATGTCTCAGCTACAATCTCATGAGGCAACCAAAGGCAAAAGTACACCTTAAAGCAAAATGAGTGTTACAACACATAGTGATAAAAGGCAGCACCTTTAAGTGGAGTATTACTAGATAAGAGATAAAGAGAATAGTAATGCAGGTGGGAGAAACCACAAAAGATACCAGGGATGGCATGGCTGAAACAGATATCTTCTACTGTCACCACCCCTTGGCAATTTTTAATTACTTCTTTCCTTAGGTTCAGGCAGTGACTGATGAGCATCTTTTGACACATGATCTGTGTTTTTGCATTCATATCTGCATTCTATTACAAAATTTCAGCTTTGGATCCCTACCTGTGTTATGTGTCCTATTTAGAACTGTATTTTTTCCTCTCAATTTATGAAAACTATAGTTTAAGCTGCTGACAAAGCCTACTAACTTGGCAAAAGCCAAGGCTTGTGATACTTTTCATCCATAGGACTGCTGTATTTTGAAATAGTGATTATTTGACAAGGAGTCTGATGCACAGAAACTGAATAATTGTCTCTTCTGGCTCTAGACTGTAATTATCATTTGTTTAGTGTGTGAATTTGTGCCTAGAATGTTTGACCAAAAACTACTGTTATTTATTTTGATAGGTTTTCAATACATCATTGTTTGAACCACCTCCACAGGGATATGAAAACATTACTAATATAGTACCACCATATAATGCTTTTTCAGCACAAGGAGTGCCAGAGGTAAGAAAAGAAATTGTTTAATAGTACTATTACCTATTTTTTGAAACACTTTCTGGGACAGAATGCTCCAGCTTCTCAAAATATTTGTTGCAGTAGATTTAAATATCATTTGTCTTAATTAAAGAACATTTAGACACAGATAGGCCACATATGCAAAGATTAGAAGTCTTTTATGACCAAAAAAAGAGCTTTCTCAAATTGCTTGAACTCTGAATTACATAATAAGTGAAAATGTTTTTATCCTGATGGAAAATTTTGGATTCATCTCAGATTGCTCCATAGTATTCAGTCATATATAGACAAATTGTCTAAGGCACAGGTAGAAGTAGTGATATTTATATAAGTTGGAAGACATTTTAGATTAAATTAATGCCTTTTCAGGCAACAAAAGTTCCTCAATCTGCTAATTCATTATTGAACAGGTCAGGGACAATATTGCATTGCATAAATGAGTGAAATTATATAGCAGTGAGTGTTTGTGTATGCAAGGCATACCACTGCTTTGTCATAGCCAGAGAAGTTTATCAGTTTACCAAAGTACTCTCGTTTATTTTCCAGTCTGTTTTCAGGACTGCTGTGAAGTGCAAAATAATATCCAAACATCAAAATTTGAGCCAAAGCTTCCCATAGAATATTTTGCTACTGCTTTCATGGGCAATGGGTCTTATTTGTAGAAATGAGAAAGGGAATAAAAAATCCTCTATCATATATAGTCATTGACACTGTTTTTCTGATAATGGGCATTTTGTTTGTTGTCTGACTAGTTGAAAAAACACTGCTTTTCTCTTCTGCCCAGGCAGAGCTGGTGTATGTAAATTACGGCCGTACGGAAGATTTCTTCAAGCTGGAGCGTGAAATGGGAATTAACTGTACAGGAAAGATTGTCATTGCCAGATATGGGAAGATCTTCAGAGGAAATAAAGTAAGGGTTGTGTTTTAATTTTTCTTCCATGGGTCAGACACTGTTAAAGGTAGAGCTTGAGGGAATTACTAAGGGCTGTTTGCTGGAACATATGAGCAGAAGGAAGCCTGCAATGTATCCATTGTGACTGCAGTCTAAGAATAGCTTCCCAAACAATAAAACCAGGTGAATGTATTAAACTCCTGAGACAGAGAAGACTGCAAACTCCCTAGGCAGTTCTTGCAAGAGAATAGTTTAGGGAACTGAGTAGTTTGTAAAGCCAAGTCTTTTGATACTTGCCATCCATAGAACTAGAGTACTTTGAAATAGTAGCATTTTGACAGGGATTCTGATGCACAGAAACTGAGTAACTATCTCTTCTGACTTCTGACAACAAATCTGGCAAAATTGATGATAGTTGCACAGTGGAGATGGTGATCAGGTTTTGTGCCTTATTTTTATGTTCTGTGCTTTACTTCATAGCCTTGAGCTATGACTAAAACTTTGATACAAATAATGAACATATTGCATTTCACTATGCTTGGTTCTTCTGCTGAATCTGGAGTAATTTTCACTCTTTCACATACTTGTCTTCTAAAACCATGTCTGCATGGAAGCAAATTACAACATTCAGGTTTATTACTGCATTGAAAAAAAAAAGCCACATCTGAAAAGCAAATAATTTCACAGGTTAAAAATGCCATATTAGCAGGAGCCCAAGGGATCATACTTTACTCAGACCCTGCTGACTACTGTGCCCCAGGAGTAGATGCTTATCCAGGTGGCTGGAACCTTCCAGATGGAGGAGTCCAACGTGGGAATGTTTTAAATTTGAATGGAGCTGGGGACCCTCTGACACCAGGTTATCCTGCAAAAGGTGAGAGCAAGTTCTGCAGACCGAGCCATCAAGTAATTTATAAACTACTGCTGAAAGTGTGGCACTAGAAATTCATTTATTTTCAGTACCAAAAAGGAGTTCTTGAAATTCTTATTGACAGTAGTTAATTTTCCATTGCAGACTAAATTCTATGTGTGTCATTCTAACTAGTTTCAGTTAGGCAGGGGAATAAAGTTTCCGGGAAACTCTTTGTATCTATGTATGTCACCCTTGTGACACCATGGCAGTATGTGTAGGTTTACAGACTGTGAAGCAGCAGAAAATGACTGAGAATTTATAGCCAATTTAAAATATCTGTGTTTCTCAGCCAGTTTAAACTAGGTTATACTTTGCCATCAAAGAGGACTAATAGCTTTACTTTGTTTCCTTGCTGATCATAAGTTCCAGGCAGAAAAAACAGTTTAAAATTCTTTCTAAGGGGAATAAAATTCCTGTAGCAAAAATAGGAGCAGCCTGGAGTCTTTCAAAAGTTGGCACCATGTGCTTCTCTTGTCCTTATTGGCATCCTAAGCTCAGTCTGAAATAAGATGCCTGCCAGAGCTGGGTGCTGATGGGATGGCTGTACAGGGATGCTTCTGGAAAGCTCAAGGGCTTGTATGGCCACTGCTGGGGGCATAAAGCAACCTAAAACCAGGAGAGATTGTGTCTGCCAGGCCCAGCAGACTCAGAGATGCACTGGCTGTCTTCAACCCAGGTAAATGCATCTGTGCATGTCCTCTGCAGCGTGCTGCACAGGTGCTGTCTTCACCTCACACACCAGCTTGGTATCCCCAGAGCCAGCCTGGAGGGATGTTGTAATATGGTTGGACAGCAAATCTAACCTAGCATCAAGTGTGGGGACATCTTTTGCTGTGCAGTTCTGGGTTTGTGGCTCTGTCAATTTGGTTTTCCAGAAGCAGTGCGTGAGAAATGATGTAAGAATTAAAAAGATTCATGCATGCTGGTGGCTGCTCTGCTCAAAAATGTTTCCAGTTTGGTAAAAGCTGTTAAGAATGCTACAAGCTTGATATTTTGTTCTGGTTTCTCAGAATACACTTTCAGGTATAAAGTTAATGAAGGTGTAGGGATTCCCAAAATCCCAGTTCATCCCATTGGATATCATGATGCAGAAGTATTATTGAGGTGAGTATACATCAATCCTTCTCTCCAGAAGTCAGTATTGACAAATATGCACACAAATTTTTCATATTAAGATGGCAAAAGCTATGCTGTTACTTGCATTTGCTGTTCCTTTGTAGTTTTCTTTCAGAAAACGTGAAAAATTCAAAGCAATCTGTTTTTGCAATAGTACTTTTAAGGATTTTATAAAACTCCTTAAGTTTTGCTGTAATAATTATTAAAGAGAATTTAAGGTTTCAGCTTAATGGTCAATTGCATTTGTTTGTTTTTCACTTCCCAGTGCAATGGGAGGACCTGAAGCTCCAGACAGCAGCTGGAAGGGAAGTCTCAACGTGTCTTATAACATAGGGCCAGGATTCACAGGCAACTTTTCTACAAGGTCTGTTTTAATACTTGTTTATACAATATTGAAAATTTAAAAAAAAATCCCTCTGAGGAAAAGTCTCTGAAACAATACACCTAGAGATACTCTGGAGATATTTACTTCCTTCTGCTAAGGTTATATTTGGAGATAATTATTACAATTCAAAAATAAATTACATTAAAAAAAGATCATGAATTAGCAGATCAGGCCTCATGACAATGACATTTGGCAATAAATTGCAAGAAAACTAAAGATCACTTTTCTGTGACTTCTCCACATAAAAATAGTTTCAGTTTACATGAGGTATTTTTCAGTGAGGACTGTTAGTGGACCCCAATGAACAGCCTGTAAAATTGGTGTATCATTATCACTGCTCCATCTCCTGGATAACAAGAGTATGTTTGAATATATAATTTTATAAAGACTTCATTTATCATTATTCTTTTCTGCTCTGCTTTAATACTAGTTGAAAATTAATAAATAGGAATAACTAAATAAGAAAGCATATTTGGCATAATTGCAGAGCTGTTTGGAGTATATTGAAGAACAACAGTGAGAAAACAATATGATTCATCCACAAAACTTGCATTTTTGAGTGGACTTTTGAACATTTTCCTGCTTGGTAGAGTAACAATTTTTTGTAAATATGGATTAATTCTACACACACTTCTTTCTCAGAGTAGTTCCATATCAAAATGAACCTTTTGATTCTAGGTAGAAAGTCACTTGCACATGAAAAATGTGCACGTATACACACGTTCGAGTCACTGGTGTCAGTTATTTTCTGGGCAAAGATCCAGTGGCTGTCCTGAAGTAGGTTTTGATTTTGACAGCTATGCAGATTTGATGCTGAAAAGATAACTTCAAATGTGGAACTCCTGAGTTTTGCCAGACACGCAGACACACAATCCCCCCATTGTTTGGTGCTTTGTTTCTTCCACAGGTTAAGGGGGTCAAATATTGTGTTCGTTTTATCTCTCCAAATACCTGAATTCCCTTTGTTTTTATAAAATTTCACAAGTGGGTTTAACTGGAGGGGGACAGGGAAGAAAAAACTGTGCTTCTAGTTGTAGGAATCCTCCACTAATGGAAGATTCCCTGCCCATGACAGGGAGGTTGGAACTAGATGAACTTTAAGGTCCCTGCCAACCTAAACCATATTGTGATTCTGTGATTGACAAACCTTGATCACTTAGGTCTGCTGTCCTAAACAGAAATTTCAGTTTATTCCTGGATGAATATTCCTAACGACCTTTCCTCCAAGTTCTATATTATTAATTGGATGTGTGCTAGAAAAGCAAAGTGCATTCTTTATAAACATCAACATATCCACAATTATAATTTTGGTCAAAATGTAGATGTATTTGTAATTACTGTGCATGTTTTTTCTGTTTATTCCTCAATTCCACAATTATCTGATTTGTTCTCATAAATAAAAATACAATACATTCTGTAAATCTTTGCAAATTTATAGACTGGCCCAGATCACAGGCTTTTTTCTAAGGCATCAGCAGCAGGCTAAACTGATATAAAAAATGGGACTCTAAGACAATATGACAATGGTGAACACACATTGGATCAGTGCTGAACACACAAAGCAGAACAGAAGCACAAACTCACTGGTTTGTGTGTTATTAGCATTGGCTTTGTATTGCCTTATTACTCAGAAATGGTTACTCCGCACTCCCTTTCATTTCAGAAAAGTCAGAATGCATGTTCATACAAGCAATAAAATAACCCGAATTTACAACGTCATTGGCATCCTCAGAGGAACTCTGGAACCAGGTGAGCATCAGGTGCTTAATTATTTTTAATTCCTTCTTTCTTTTTTTTTTTTGGTTGAAGTTGTGTTGTAAGAAACTTAAAGTTTTTCAGATAACCATATAATACAGAGTTTTGAGAAATTCTTAATAGTTTTTTTGTCCTCATCATGTTATTTGTCATTGTCATCCTCATCATTTGTTATTTGTCATTAGCATTCCCAAGAATAGCATTCCAATTAAAATACAATGATAGACATCAGATGATGTTTTTTTATAATGCCTGTCATTTTACAGTAGGCTTTCCCTCACATCAGCCATACATTTTGCCTTTTCAAAAATTAACATCATTCAAATTACAGAAAGCTTGGGACACTTACATTATAGTATTGATATATAGTAGCAGGTCATACATGTGGAAGACTTTTAGATGGAAACATATTTATTAAATATATCTTGTCTTTGGTTGCATACCTTAGTAGAGTAAGAGAATGATTGCAGATTCCACTAAAAAAATAAACTTGTAGCATTAGTATTGAAATTTCTTTTTGATTTGATGCAAGTAAAAATGCAGTCAAAGGAAATCACAGGTAATCCAAGTGCATTTTTATTTATGAATTGATACGGTATGTTTGTTTCCAGACAGATATATTATTTTAGGTGGTCACAGAGATTCTTGGGTGTTTGGTGGTATTGATCCAACCACCGGTGCTGCTGTTCTGCAAGAAATTGTACGGAGTTTTGGCAAAATGAAGATGGAAGGTAATTTACTTACTACAGAGGTAAAATGGTGGATATGGACAACAGCAGCTTTGAGGATCAGCACTTCCATAAGCTGTTGTATTGATTTAACTTTTCACCTCTACAGAAAGTTTTATTTCTCATTATGAAATATATAAATTAATTGAAGGGATGCATATGTAGCATTGTGTGGTAGTTGGCTGAATTTATTCCCTTGTGAGTGTAATGGTACCCCCTAAACTGTGCAGAGTGAAAATATTACATGCAATTATATGTTCCTCTAAGGATTTTAGAGAGAGTATTATTTTATTTATATATCAGTTAAGCGCTGTTTTTAAAGCAATTTTACTTAACTGTGGTCAGTAGACTTTTAAAGTATAAGTTGAATTTTCAAGCTTAACTATGTAATTGCAGGTTGGAGACCTAGGCGAACTGTTATTTTTGCTAGCTGGGATGCAGAAGAATTTGGATTATTGGGTTCCACAGAGTGGGCTGAGGTAAATAAAAAAACTGTGTAAAGCAAAGCAAAACTTGAAAGTGCATTGCAGGTGACTGCAGTACCCAGGATCTATTCCTAGAGAGCAATCAAAAACTTCATGGTAAAATTGGAGCACAAGAGACTCCTTCAGGGGTTCTGAGGCGCTCATGTATTTGCATAAATCACTTACCCTACCTGCCTTCTTACAACAAAAGTGCACTAACTCTCCTAAGAATTAAAAATCTAATCTGATTCAAAGTTAATATTCCACAGTGGTCTCTATGTGGGAATATATGCCATCATCTAACAGAATGATAGCACTTTATTTAACTCAGATTGGTCTAACTTTCTATTTGAGAAATTCCTGAGTTTCTATAGATATAAGTCCAAATCCTGAACCTCTGATCCATAAGCATGCCAAGCCTTTGTATGAAAATCAATCCTACTGGGCAAATGAAAGAACAAGTAATCTATGAATGAATAGATTAAAATTCCTGTGAATTCCAGCATTGTAGAGTCTCAGAGGTAAGATAGGAAATTAATTCTGTAGGAGAATCCCTGGCTATATATCTGCCTGAAAGAAGAATGTAGGGGAAATTCAGAAGTGAGGTTCTTATTAGGCATGTTATTTTTATCTTTCTTTTCCTGCCTGAAAGAAGAATGTTGGGAATTTCAGAAGTGAGGTTCTGAATACTTTTATCTTCCTTTTCTTGTTGGGTACATTCAGTTGTTAGTGGATTTGTTCAACTCCAATAAGAAATATAAGTCTTATCTTTTATTGCTTTGTCTGTAAAATCCAAATTATAAATAGAGCAGGAAAAGAATTCCCAGATACATCACATTTCTGCTGAAATATGTCAATGTATTGGTACTGAATGGTTTAACAGAAATATATTGTCATGTTCTTTTATTAGAATTTTATTTACAAGTTAATATTTAGCTGTGTGGGTAGAGTTTTCAGAATCTATAAAATAAAAACAAATTAATCTTTTTAGTTTAGTTTATTGGCATGTATTTCAGCAAATCACAAAATTACATAGAAAAATGGCACATCAGAGGAGGTAACAAACCCAGAAAATGCTCCCAAACACCAAAGGAATTCAATTATTCTTCTGTTAACAAAACTAAGATTTCTATTCCTTTAGATTTGCACTATTTTTTTCACCCATAAACTGTTTGGCTTCCAGCTGTAACAGAATGCCTTCATCTGACTGCTGGTTTATGAAACATTAGATGAAGAAGAAGTAATTTAAATTATTTTAAATCGTTTACTGAGAAATTTTAAATAGTTGGCATTAAAGATGCATCCCATTTGAACTCCACTGGTGGCAAAAGCATGCTGTATGTAAAATTTTATTTGTGATTTCTTTCTCTATGTATCTCTGCATACATATAGGTGCTATGAGGAAAAGAAACTACACAATTGTTTTAATTATGAGGAATATGAAAAAATGATACTTAAAGATCAATTTCTCTTGAGCAAATAATTAATAAATTAAGGAATTTTCTTATTTTCTATTTCTTAAATATTGCTACTTCTGCTTTGTAATGGGTTTTGTTTAATAATTTGGTACCTAGTAATCTATCATTCATTATTTAATGAAATGAAATGGCAGCTGTATAAGGTTAGAAAACTGTAAGTACAGTTCATATTTGAACATGTGTTATAATATTTCTTTTTCCTTGCTTCATCTTGGTGGCATGCATTACTACTTTTCTAGACTTAAATTAGATTCAGTTTCTCTAGAGACATTCCTCACAGCTTACATTCCTCTTCTGTGCAGCTGCCAGATCTGTCATGTATTAAATCTCAAGGAAAATTAACCCATGATATTCTCTATCTTCTGTGGAACAGAAAGAATTTAACTGTGGCAACATCCTTCTGCTACATAGACAATCTCCTTTGCTCATAAACAAAGGAATTTCTTTATGCTGCAAATATTATTTTGCATATATTCAAGGCCCCATGTAAGCAAGTACAATCTTGCTCCCTCCCATCAAATATTTTGCAGTATCTCCTCTCCTGGTTGATTTTTGGTTTTTTTTATTATATTAATTTCATTATGTAGTTATTAATTACCAATTAAATTTTTAGTTCACATGACTTACAAATTATTAGTTGGGTTATAAATTGAATGAATCAAGTAGAAATTGCTAACCTAATTAAAATATCAGTCACAGAGCCAAAATCTTGTGAAATACCACTTTCAAACATAATTATCAGTTTTTAAAAAAATAATAAACAAAAAGATGTCTGTATATATTAATCATGAAAGCAATGCTTAGTGGACCCAAAATCAGTCAACTGCATTTTAGTAGAGAATTTCAGTGCTTTGACTTATCCCTTTTTGAACTGGAAGATTGTAGATATGACAGGAGTGCTTGGTTTATCAGTGTTAAAATTGAGATAGTGCTGGGAGCACATACCAAAAACTAGGAATTAAAAGCATGGAGGAATTCTGGCTGACCTTACAGTCACACGTTGCATGTTCAGAAAGTCCTGGAGTGCAAAGCTAAAATGCATGTAATAACCATATTTTACTGTGTTACAATTCTATTCAATAATTTTCCTGCTTTCCTTGTTCCTGTGTGATGCTGCAGGCAGTACCTACATTTTATGGATGTTTTCCACAACAAATGAAGTCCCAGAAAGGAGTAGTGAATTTCATATGCCCAGATCATTTACCCATCCTCAAACAATATAATTAGGAAGGTACAGAGTAGTAATTATCCTGACTGAGATCTTAAAGGTAATGCTGTATAAAACAGTGCACTTGACATGCTCTTGACTAAATGCCACTAATTGGAAGTAAGAATCACACATTTACAACCCTAGGAAAATGCCAAAATCCTTCAGGAACGGGCAGTTGCTTACATCAACACAGACTCCTCTATAGAAGGTGAGTCTTTCATTTAAAACCTTACTTGACTTTAAAGGTCTAATTTTTATTAGTTCTCTATGAATTATTTACTGTGTGAGATAGGTAGAGTGGTGTACAGAATAAGTGAAGTAAATATAGAATTAAGTGGAGAGAGAGAACCATTTAAATTTTTTCGTTGCTTTCTTTTGCAAATAGTGCCATCCATGAGCTGCAGTCCGTGTGTCTGCATCCAGAACATCTCCTCTGGAGGGGTTTATTATTCTGTGCTAATGAACTGAGCATTCTGTATGTTAAACTGTCTCTTAACTGCATTAGCTTTAATTTACAATTGTAGCTTTAATATATGACAGTCTGCTCCTTGTTCTGGTCACAGCTCCAGCTCCTTTCCCTGTGGAATTATAATAATTTGAGACAATCAATTATTATGATTTTAAGACCTCAGGCTTGCTCTGTAAGGCTGGGAGATGCTTTGGTACTTTGAACCTTTGTTGATTACCAGGAGCAAGGGGTTATATATTTATTAGACTTTTTTTAAAAAATAAGCACTGAAATGTGTTTCACAAAAAAAAAACTTAACCACCATTATCCAATTTACTGTGTCCTTCAGATTATGAGAAGAATATGTCAATCAGGAATGCTGCTTAGAAACTGGCCTGTTTACTGAGAAGGCCCAGTGCTATGATTTATATCACAAAATCCTTCTGAAATTATACTGCTCTTTATTACAGAAAGGTCCTTTTTACCATTTTCTGTGCTGAAATAATAGTCAGAAGAGTCCTGTGAAGCTGCTCTGCATCATACCCTCAGTTATTCAGAGCTTTGCTCTTCCCATGTCAAATCCAACTTATTTGGGCTTCCTGTGTGTGAATAAAATGGATATCTACAGGCATATTTAGGAACTCTTTTTATTCCTGTTAGCTAAAATTTTTGTCTGTCACAAAAGGATTGGAAAGAAAGAAAAGCCAAACCCAGTTTCTAAATGCTCAGTTGGAGTTGGGGAATAAGAAGAGTTTGAGCTGTTCCTTTATTTATGCTGCCTACATGCTGTGTAAAAAGCAGAGCAGAATTTCACACCTAGAAAATCTCACAAATGAAATAATAGCTTTACAACTGCTTCATATTCTCACCATGGATTGTAATGCATATTTTTTGGCTGGTTTGCAGCCAACATGCTGCTGCCTTAACAATTTTCTTCTAAATCTTGATTATTCAAACATGTCTCTTGCTTTATGCATTAAAGAAAATGTGAAAGCAAAACAACTGAAGAAGGAGTGTATAATAAGGAAAAGAATACCCTATTCAGTGTACTGATTTAGGTATCTTGGGCATCTCTCACCTGAGCAGTGAAATCCCCAGTAGATTTATGTACTCTGAAAATTATTTTATCATTATATGTTCTCCACAAAACTTCTTATACCACTTTTTGGACAACAAATTATTTCTATTTATTTTCCTATAGCAATGAAAAGAAGAAAAGTAAGTCATTATTTTTTGCTTGAATTTCCAGTTTTCACATACAGACTGTCCTTGCAAACATCATTAATATTATCTGGTATTTTTTCCCTCATCTTAATTTTGGCCTTCTGTTCAGCAAAAGCTTTGGGAAGTGTATGAGTGACAAGGGCTTGTAGCTAATGAGGGATAATTAGGCATACTTTAGAGCTATGGGAAAGCTTGATTACTTTACTGTGAATGTTGTACAACCAGTATATCATTGTCTTGCAGTGGCAGTTGCTTACAAAGTGAGACTATACAGTATATTTCTGTATATATTCGAAGGCAAGGTCTAAATTCTTGCCTTAGTCAAAAAATTTTTCAAAAAGACTGCAGAGTTTAATCCATTAAGAAGATAATGCCACCAATACATGAAGGGAAAATTTCCATGTCTTTGTTTTATTTTCAGGTAACTACACATTAAGGGTGGACTGTACCCCTCTTCTCTACAAACTGGTGTATAATCTTACAAAAGAGGTACAGAATCGATCTATTTTTTCTGCCTTTCTAAGCATAAGTAAGACTCCAAGTTTATTTGATTAAATTGGACTATTGAATAATTCCAGGCTTATCTTACTGCTGTGCTGGAAGAATCTTGATCTCACCAAAATCAATAGCAAAGCATCCTATCAGCAGTCCACAAATCATGCTCACAGTTCCTAAATATTCTTAAAAGGATTGAAATGTGTCACTGACATAAGTGGAATCTTATTTGCAATCTAGAGTAAAAATAATGATAATAATAATAAAGTAAGATGGTAATATGCTTGAGCATTAAAGTGATAAACAATGAAGAAAAATATTTTTTATATTTGCTAGCTACCATTTTCTTCTCTCTCTTCCCCTGAATATCCTCCATATTTCATTGACCCCCTGAAATACATCATAAATATTGAAGAATTAACAAGGTTTTTTAACAATATATTAAAATGATGTGTGGATTTGCATTATTTCTGGTGGCCTAACCATGACTCCTTTACTTACACCTCTCAGGATACATAATCATAAAGCTGAAAGATTGTGATCCCTTAAAGAATGAAACTTTATTTGCCATATGAGGAGCTAACCAGATTAGACACCTATCATGAGCCTTTGCCACCATCCTCAGATGAGGATTTGTCGCAATTAACAGGAGACAGCTCTGTCTGGCTTGAGCAACACAGGCTCCCTGTAAAGGCATTGGGTAGAAATAGGTGCCTTCAGGGTGCGATTAGGACAAGATGTGGTTGTCTGCCTTTGCATGAACTAAACTCAAACTCTTTTCCCCTGATCATAAGGGAACTCAGGTCACCTGGTCCAGTGTAAAAATCTGCCCTGTGATGGCACTTGGTGGGATGACTCCAGGTACCAATCTCCCATCCTGCTAGATGCATTCATCCCGCATTACTTTTGAACACAGTGCACTTTTACCACCTGGAATTCCATGGTTTAGATCTGGAGAGGTTTATCTATGCTATTCCCATGGTTTTCTTTTATTTTATACATTTTATTTTCCTATAAATTCTTTCTATCTTAATCTTTCATCCTTGCAGAAGGAAGAAGCTGTGCTGTTCAAATATTAGCTCTGACACTTGGCACACTGAAGAGCATTCTCTTTTGTCTATAAAAATTTTCATCTCCTTAGTGCTGCAGGGCCTTTGATAAAATAATTTACTTTCTGTCTGCAGTAAGCCACTAACTCAGGAAGATATTTTACTGTAAAAGATAAACAAAGTTACTAAAAAGTGCTCTGGGCTAAAAATAGTACCTCACTCTTGATCTTAAGTCAACTATTCAGCTATTGCTGGTTTGAGTAGAAAACTTCCATTAAAGTACCATGAAAAGTACTTGAGACTGACATGAAAAAATAAATTTCATATTCACTGTTATTTTAGCTTTTAACAGTAGACGCAAGATGTAAACAATAGAAAACCTGGCATCCTGACCCCTAATTATGCATGTCCAAAGGAAAGTTATTTCTGTTCATATTAAGGTGTCCAGCATCCAGTTATCTAATATTCAAAGATCTCTTTGCTTTTCTTGTTTTTTAGTGAGCCAGTTCTCACCAGAAAGTAGTGTATACATGAAATGTTTTCTTTCAGGGACTTCTGCATTTAAGTGTGGTTCATACAGATGTGCCATTTAGCTGTTGACTTTCTTTTTGGCTCTGCTTTACTGCCAGGGTTTAGACATTTGGTCATCACCGAACAGTGTCTGCAATAGTTGAACTCCAGTTCCCCTGTGATCATCAGCTCCAGTTCCCCTGTGATTATCACTGATTCTTAAACATTTATACTCAAAGAACTCCTCATGTTCTCTTGAGTTAGCAGGAAGCTTATGCTGATCCTAGATTTGGATCTAAGTCAGGGCAAATATTATGTTTTACTATGCTCTCAGTGTTGTATGAAAAAGCTGACCAATGTTTTTTACATGACCAGAGCTGTTAAAATGACATCTTTGCCAGAGCATAGAGTGCTTTTTCTCCCTTATGTCAGAGTTCAGTTTGCTCTTATTAATGTGCAGTTTTCACTTTAGCCCTAGGACTTGACCAGAGTACCCTGAAAATGACAGCAGCCGAGCAGTTATTTCACAAGGTTGTTATTTTCCTGCTAGCTGTTGACAGAATCTCAGAGGTCAGAACTCTTTGGAATTTCAATTTGGAATCTCTATGTTTTTCAAGGCCAAATTTAAGTCTCAACAATATGGTGGGGCCATGTAAGTGTCTATAAACATTTATGCTTTGTATTTTGGAAAAAATTCCAATCCTCTGCATATCATAACCAACCTTATATTTAAAGGACCATGTCTATTAAAGGTTGTTTAAGTGCAGGTGGAGACCAGGCTGGAGTCTTGATTTATTTCTACTCTGCCACAGATTTTCTAAGAGCTTTGGTCAACTTATATTATACTCTTTCATAGTTTTGCTGGCAGCATGGTGATAGCACTACTTACCTTTTCCATCCTTGTTACAGAGCTTTGGGGTTTTTATTTTGAAGGTAAGGGTAAGACCTACGTTTGTATGTACAGTGTCTTGCTCAATGAATCTCCATTCTTGGGTGAGTCCCCTTGGAACTGCTATAATATGACTGAATGACCCTTCCTTCTAGCATAATTCTTTTGTACCTTTTTTAGAGAACAAGCAGTCAAATTTTAGGTTTTAGCCTTCTTGAGAGAATATTGTTGCTGTGCAGAGCAAACCTCAGGGCAAACAGGATTGTGGTTGCCATCTCCCCATGCCTGCTGAGAGGAAAGCAGGTTCTAGTTTCTGGAGGAGTCACACAGTTTTATATATGCTGTTATGTGTGTACATGCACATTCCCCCTGTAGTAGATGAGCTCCAGGTAACATCCTTAAGCATTTAACCTGTTCTTTCCTACTGCTGTGGTTGGTTCCAAGTGCCTGTGAGATGCTTTCCTTCTTTGGGAATGCATAGATGCGTGTAACAAATGTCAATTTTCACTTCCCTGCATGCAGCAACACTGCTGGTCAAGAACAATACAGGGAGCTGCAAAGATCTTTGATAATAAATCAAGTTAGAGGTACATCCAATGAGATTATAATATTTCCTTCTCCAGATTTTAAGCCCTGATGAGGGTTATGAAAATAAGTCTCTTTATGAGAGCTGGCTTGAGAAAGATCCTGCATCTGAAAATAATACCTATCCCAGGTAAGATGCTAACATGTTTCAGGGTTTTTTCCCCAATATTTTAATCATATCATGGCATGGCTACTCACCAGAATTTTTTGAGATGTGCTATTTATGGCAGCAATACAAAACCTTTTAGCACAAGGTGACTCTCTAGCAATATAATTTATAGCAAAATAAAATAAAATTTTATGCTTTTTATTTAATGATGATGATGTTATTCCTGTGGTGAAATGAAACCTCACACTTTCTGAAGATCTTCTCATTAGTAGAGAAACAATTTGAAAAGCATTAAAAAAAAACAGGGTGGGGAAAGAGTTCAAAACATAGTTTAGTCACTTACTAGATGAGATAAAATCAAAATTTTTAGGATAAGCAAACAGTTGAAAGAAGCTGCCTAGAGCAGTAATTAAAAAACTTGAGATAATTATTCCTTGTTTATACAATGGATGTGAAGGTATTACATTACAAATCTATGAGTGTATTAAGACTTCATATTTTAATGTATTACAACTACAAAACACTCTTACTGCTTGTGACTCAGAAACACTGCATCTCATTCACAGTGTGGAGTTACTGACATGAGGTAAACAAAATTTCTCCCTTTTGTGACTTGACAAAAATTTTCTTCATGTTTCTGGCCCTGCTAAGATGAAGTTCTGGATTCATTAGACTCCCTGAGATTTCTTCCTTTTGAAAAAGCTGCCAGATATGATCTTTCTCAGTTGATGCACATAGTTCCTTGCAGAAACTAACTTCAGCTGGAAGAGAAGAAACTTCATGGTTTGCTTGTTTGGTTTTCGTGGGGTTTTGTTTTGGGTTTTTTTTTTTATTTTTTTAAGCTGAGAAACACTAATTATTCACCAAGCCAGACATATAAACCTAAAACTTAACTTTAAATGTAAATATTTGAAAATGCTTGGAATGCTGCGTCTGCCTAGCGCCGTTTTCTTCCCCCTGCCACGCCGCAGCTCCCCATCAGATGGCAGCGCTGGCCCGCAGGTGCCGGATGCCGCCCGTGCCTTTCGCAGCCGGAATTATTTATCCGTCTTGGATGCTGCTGCGGAATGTGCCAAGCACACAAACACATCTGTCTTTACACATACTGCTACCCAATCCGCATTAGTTTGGAAATAGATGATTGATGTTTTAAGACGGCAGAGACATACCTGATGCAATTTTATGGCTCCTGTGCATAAAGTGTTTGTATTTTTAATGTCATTGCTGCCATAATTAGGATTGCTACAATTAAAAGATCTTCCTAGCAATATTGGATACTGAATCAGAGTGTTGGAATAAAATCAGTTAAGTAATTAAGCTTGCTATTCATCTAGTCTTTGATCTTACTAGTGTCCCTGATGCGCCCTTCAGAAGAACTGACCTCAATTCTTTGAAAAAATCTGCATTTTGCATAAATTACTACCATACTGTTCAGTAAGTGCTCTCACTGAGATGTTGTCTTTTCTGCATGCAGAATAAACAAACTGGGATCAGGCAGTGATTTTGAAGCTTACTTCCAGCGACTGGGAATTGCATCAGGCAGAGCTCGTTACACCAAGAATAGGGTAAGTCTGACAGATTGCCTGAAGAAGTTTAATAGTGCTGAGCAGTCCTCCTGTTAAAAGCATTTATTCATAATTAATAAAAGCTTCAAAGCATCTTTGACTGGTTTGTATATCAGCGACATTTCTTAATTTAGCAAGAAACCTAAATGTTTGGAGAATAAAACATGTTACAGGGATGTGTATATTCTATAGGATGTCAAGTCCACTGGAAGGTATTTATAGAGTCTGATTGAAGGTGGATAGTTGGCTCAGCCATGCTATTAATAGTTCCCTTAATAAACAAATCTTCCAAAGCTGTGTCCAGAAACAGCCACACAAGGTAAAAAGGGGCTGTGATCTAGGACTTTTGCTATCCAAATTCCAAACTGTTTTCACTCTTACAGAAGGCCACCTCTGTGCATTAGAACTGAAGGCAGGTCTGTGTGGCTAGGGAGAAGAAAGCCTGCTTACTTAATCCTGTGCAACAGTCCGTGGATTCAGATTGGTTCCATTTTTTAATACAAACACATACAAATAAAGGATAATAAATTGTGTTTTGTAGCAAATAGCTTTTTTGATTTGGAAACCAAATAAAAAAACATCAGAGTCATAAAGGGATCAATACATCTTCTAACTGCAGTCAGGATACAGGGCATTGACAAATTCGCTTGCTCTTTTCCAGAAAGCAGACAAATTCAGCAATTATCCTGTTTATCACACTGTGTATGAGACATTTGAGCTAGTGGAAAAATTTTATGACCCTACCTTCAAGAAACAGCTAACGATTGCCCAGTTACGAGGCAAACTGGTTTATGAACTGGCAGATTCCCAGGTCATTCCATTCGACTCTAGGGACTACGGAGAAGCCTTAAAAGGATACAGCAACAGAATTTATAAATTGGCTGAGAGGCATGAAGAACAGCTGAAACTTTACAAAGTATCATTTGGTGAGTAACAGCCACAGGACTGTTTCTTATGTGCATTAATTAGAATCATGCAGGGACGTGTTACATTTGCCATAACTCTGCAAATTAATTCCTTTCTTTCCTGTTTGAATTTTGCCATCACAGTAAAAGAGCCTCTAACTTTTTTTTTCAAAACACAACACAGGTTTAACACATTATTGTCTTGATAAGACAGTCATAACAAGTTTCCTGACTATTATTAATTATAGGCATTACTACAATGCTCATGGGCAGTCAAGGAACACAAATGTAGGACAAAGAGGTATCTCAGCCTGTTTCTCTCTTCCTTGCTTAAAAAAACAGACAAGTCAAGTGCTTATGGCAACTGGTTGGAAATTAAGGGACATAGGTGCCCATTTCTCTTTATCCAAAACTTCATCTGACTCTGGGGAGCTTCACCATCTCCCTCAGTGCCTGGTTGCCATTTTTAAGCTACAGGAGCACTTTTCCAGCTCTCCTGCATGAGAGAGCACATTGCTCTGCAGCCCATAAAAGAGATCTAAAGCAGCAGAGTGCTCTGGATCCCAGGCTGGGACAGCTTCCACAGTCTTTTTTTTCTCCCCTTTTTTTCTCCATTTTCCTTCTTCCCTTGATCACTTGTGTTTCTACACCAAGGAGATTTTTCAGTCAGTCCTAATTCACTTGCTATCTGATGAAGAGATATAAATCTTATTTATAGATATAAATCATCTTTTGGAGATGCAGTCCTCATTTGGGGTACATGAAACAATAAAAGTAACCTTAATTGAACCAACATTTGGGAAAAATTAAAAATTACATTTGAAATGCAATGTGAGGGTTTAGGTGAAAAATTGTTGACTATTTTGAAAAGACACCCTTTTTGTAAAAAGGCCTCTTGAGACAGGAACCCTTGTGTGATAGATCATTGGGTCTGAGATTCTGTAAAACACCAAGAGTTTTTTCAATATGTTCTACGGTTCGCTGCAGCAAGTCTGGTAAGATCAAATCTATTTTTTTGCAGTAACAGAATATCTATCAAAATATCTGTGAAATAATTTATTTTCATTGAGTTCTTATCTATTTTCAGATTAAAAGTTGCACAAACTACCTCCTGACCAATGCATCTATTCTCGTGCCTAGAATTTAGAAGCAATCTTCTATTTTTACCTTTTTTCTTTACCCAAATAACCCTGAAACCTCTCTTTAATAACTTTATATATGTGTCATTTTGACTATTTTTTTACAAGGCATGTTTTTCAGTCTTATTATTATTTTAATGGCTCTTCTCTGATGCCCTATAAATTATAAATTATTTCTTGAATGAAGCTCTAATTTCTAATTTTTTATTTGTTCTATTGCACCAGAGTACATTAAATAACATAAGTAGGTTTTACAATACTGTGAAAATTAAAGTTTATTTCACTTACCATTTTCATAGAATTGCTTATTGACAGCACTGAAAGTCAGAAAACTTTTGATTAAGCCTGACTAAATCATATAATTGTCCTTTAAAATAATAGATTAAGGTTCTTATTTGCATTTGGATTCACACTTTAGCTGTTCATCTGCAACAATGAAGGCTGGAACATCTTTTTCATAAAATATGTGCTTGTAGTCATATGCTATCAGGAAATGTTTTCAAGAGGGGAAAAAAGAAATGTGATGTTTTCTAAAATAACCAACACTGACAACACTGACTAGCTAGTGAACACGAACACAAAGTTTCTTACACATTTTTCAGATGGTCTTTTTTTTTCCCCTCAAATCCCCTAATCCCCTCCTACTGCTTCTGAAATATAATCTGTTGCTGTGATATGGCCACTAAGTCAGCAGGGCAGAACTCTGCCCCCTGGCAAACTTAGAGCTCTTGCCACAGGGCTGTGGACAAGTGTGAATTCTCACCCTCACAAGGTGACGTGTCCCTCTGAGCTGCAGTCTGTAAACAGCTTGCATACATAAAATTGCACTCCAATTGCACCAACTAAACAACAGCAATAAGACAAAAAAGAAGCAAGTGTAGGCTTGAGATGAATAAATAAGTTTGCTAGAAATAGATGACAAAATGAGGCTGAGGAACAGCTTTCAATAGGAGTCCTGGGAACAGAAAGCCTGTCACGTGAAATCGGGTGATAAATCTATAAACAGTGAAGGGATAAGAGCTGTCAACTGAGGACTGGATTTAGGGGATGATCTAATTGTATGTCCCATCTTCCTGCACAATTAAAGAGAAGATACTCTGGTTTAGCCAAAGTTTTCTGAAACTTGTGGCCAAAATTTACAAGTTTTAAACTGTCTTTCTTTCTAATTGAGTTGAGTTTTAATGGGGCCAGAAGTTGGCATCGTAACATCCACCCATGATTTATTCTGTAAAAATTACTTGCATAAATCTATACTTTTCCCAGGTCTGTATTAAATAAACCTTCTGAAGCAAATAAAGCAAGCAAATCATCACAGCTGCTACTGCCATTAAAATGAAGGCCTGCTGCTTCTCTAAGTAAATTATTCCACAAGTCTTGGAGGTACCAGGCTGAGACAGGGCAGGAAAAAGCAGGAGCCATTCCTGCCCACAGTCAGGCAAATTCCTGGGGTGTGAGAGGCAGTGCTGGGGGACAGCACTGAGGGATGTGGCAGAGACACCTCCTGTGCTGCAAGGCAGGATTTGGCTGTTTTCATCTGCTCTGTCTGCCCCTGTGTACCCTGACAGCCGTGCCTTCTGTGCCTCACCTAACACTGCTCAATGCAGGGATCACACTCTCCCGCTGTGCTGTGAGTGGGACATCATTCTCCTGGAGCGAAATCCTCCTGTTCTTCCACAGCCTTCTGGAACAGCTGGTATTTCTGATAGAAGTCAGGCTTTTTATACCTGAACACTGCAGTGCATTTGTTAAACAGGAAACTGCAGAGCTCTCAGTTTGCAATGACAGCCAATTTTTTGCTTGCAAGGCAGAGGGAAGATGTATGGTTGTGAAAGCTTTACCAAGCACTCTGCTTTACTGTTGGTCTCATTGCAAAAGGTATTTGCTAGCAGTGCAGCTCTTTAAAGTCTGCACTAGGGAAACCAATCCATTATGTGAAGACAACAGAATTAACGCTATTGTATCTGCAAGATAAATGTAGTTCTTCTCCCATTGGGCAACAGAAAGGTATATTTGGCTTAGTGAATACTATGAAGTTGTTAATGTAATCCTTCCATTCCTAGATCCTCTTTTTTCTGCTGTGGTGAACTTCTCAAAGGCTGCTGTTGAATTTCACAGGAGACTCGAACAAGTTGACAAGAAAGAGTAAGTCAGAAAAAAGAAATTTTATATATGTATATATTTATGTCCTGGTTTGCCTTAGGTGCCAAGAGTGGCAATTCTTTATTTCTTATGCTACACAAGGATTCTCTCTGATTAGTGCAGAACAGAGCTCTGAACCTTGAGACAGGCAGTATCTTTCAAGATGACTTAACAGATACAAGTATGTTTTGTGTGATTGACAGTATGAGCTGTAGAGCTTATTACTAGTATCAGGTCAACATTAAAATTACTGTAATAGATGGAAAGGCAGGTAGCGATGAAAGTTAGAGTTGCACTGAGATCTCTGTTTAGACACCTACACTTGAGCGTTGTAGGTGATGCCAGAATTTGTACTTTCAACACACTTCAAAGACAGAGGATGATGCTTCAGAGTATCTGATATATCCATATGATGCTTGAAAGCCTAAGTCCCCAGAGGACTCCTGTGCCCTCTGAGTGCAGTGACTGCAGGCCACACATGGTACCAGTTGTGTTTAGGCAGCTAATCCTATGTTACTGTATAGATTAGAACAGGACTATGGACATTTGGCTTACGGGTGGACACCAAAGTTTAGCTATCTTCATTTATGTAAATCTCAGTCTTCCTCTCCCCTCTGTTAGGTGGCATCTTTCCAGTGCCATTTAATACTAAGATACTAAGTATCTGACATTCTCAGAAAGTTTCCCTTTATTTTGCATAGTATGAAATATTGTTTTCTAACAAAAAATATCAATTCATTAATATAACATGGATTCAGCATCTCCATTTGCAAAACCACATCTTTTTTTGAGAACTGTAGACCACATCTGTGTGGTTTTTTTCTTTTTCTGTCAAAAAAAGAGAGAAGAAAAGTGTTTTAAATGCAACTGCAAGCCATGTTTCCCGCTGTGTGACATTTCTCTGTCTCCCTCTCCTGCAGTTCAGTTGCAGTGTGCATCATGAACGATCAGCTGATGTTGGTAGAAAGAGCTTTCACTGATCCTCTGGGATTGCCAGGAAGGAAGTTTTACAGGTGAGGCTAAAAGTTTCTTGACCTGCTGTCTAATGCACTCTATTTTTGCAGTTGACTGGTCAGTTGAATAGGTCTCACAGGAATTACAGTTCAACACATTGCTTCAAGTACAATCTAGTGGATTTTGTTTATAACGCTTAAGGAGAACTTATTGGCTACACCAGTGAAACCAAATTCCTCTCTTTTGTCTCTCTTTTGTCTCTCTTTTTATCAGCAAAAAGTAAACTACAATGCCATTATACTCTGACTTTTACTTGTAGATGTGCAGTAGTACTGCTGTTACAACTTGCTCTTGTGACCAAAGTGAGGATTAAGCGGAGAATGAATGAACTGTATTGAAAAGAAAGGTAAAAACAGGGTAGAGTAAAAGGGAGACAACAATGAGAACAAATGTGTAGTGAGGGTCAGTTGAAGAGAGAAGCCAAGAAGGGATAGCTTGGAGAGAATTTGGAGAGGAAGAAACCTTTCAGCACAGGATAAAGACCCATGAGCTGTGCTACAGAGCCCCATCTGTCCCAGCTTTGGCTGCTTCTATTGGTGCTCCAAAAATCTCCAAAAATCCTTTCTAGAAGCTCAATGCTTTTATTAGGAATACCTGACAAGAAGCCAGCTTTCAGTATCAGGGGTGTGAGTACCTCACTTTGCTCTCAGTATCTCCCTTTTCCTAACAACTGGATATATGTGATGGATGGCTCACTGCTCACTGATGGATGGCTTTCATGCCATGCCAGAAGTCTTTCAGGCAGGTAGAATTGAGACTCACACTTCCATCCTCCTAGGATAAACTGTCATTCACACTTTGAGAAGAATGAAGTAATTTCTTTCTAGAAATTTTCTTGCTGGGTATTGGGTATCATTTGGAGCTCTCTGGGTTTTTTATTATTAGATCTTACTTGCTTGCACTTGTTAATGTAATTTTGATGTTTCTTTTCACTTGGGAGGACTCTTTCACATACTGTAAATGTGCTTCATAGTTAAAATCAATTTAAGAGCAGATCTGCAGGTATTCATTATTTAGGAAAAAAAACTATATCAAAAAATAAGATTGATATTTTGTGCATTTCTGATCCAATATGATCACGTCTTTTCTGAAGAATTCATGCTTTTCTTGAGAATTCACCCAGAGATTTTTTCCCCTCCTTTTAAATTCCTTTCCCAGGTAAGTACTCTGCTGACCATCATGCAGTTACTTAGTTGTTTTTGAGGTTTCTATTCCATTTCTCACAACACACCTATTACTAGTTTTATTCCCTGTTCCAGATTGCCAAATTACTTCGACAGGTTTGCTGAGCTCCTATTTTCAAAAAGTGTAACATGGTTTTTTGCTCCTGATTAGACAAATGTGTAATCTCTTCCCAAGGAGAAGGCCACCTGACCTAAATCTATGTTCCTTCCAATAGATTTTACTCTTGGGATTGTTCCTGTCCTTTTAAAGACCAATTTCTTGTGTATTTAATAAGTTCTCATCTTCCTGGGATTCATAGCTGCTTTATATAGTACACACACAATGAACACACCCTCCATTAGTTGTTTCATTTATTTAGGATAATTGCTTTTTACTTCTTCTCCCAGACATGTCATCTTTGCTCCAAGCAGCCACAACAAATACGCAGGAGAATCCTTCCCAGGAATCTATGATGCCATGTTTGATATCGAAAGCAAAGCTGACCAACATGAAGCCTGGGAGGAAGTGAAGAGGCAGATTTCCATTGCAGCCTTCACTGTGCAGGCAGCAGCAGGAACACTGAAGGAAGTAGCATGAGATGATGGCTTTGCAAACTCTCACAGCAGAGTCTGGCATGCAGAGTTGTCAGGCTGCTGCAGTGTCCTCGAGTGCCTGCCCCGCCTGAGTCTGCAGCCTCCCAAACTGCACAGTCGGCGAGCAGAGCTCTGTGTGTCACACAACTCCTGAGCCAGGAACTGCTGCAGCTCTGGTACTGACAGAACCACAGCTTTATGAACAGCCCTGCATGGAAGCAAACTTGGGTGGGGGGAGAAGTGGGAAATGGGGAAGCAGGAACAGTTTCTGATTAGAATTTTCTGAGAGATTTGCCAGCTTTGAGGACCCAACATTTAGGATGCACAGTTACTAAAACAATTATTTGTCAAACTACCTGCAAATTTTGTCTACAGCAGTGATCAAAAGCACACATTTTGACAGAAATATACTCAGCCAGTCCATTTTTCTTGTTCTGATAATTACTTTTGTAATAGAAGACACCAAAGGCATCTCTGCATTTCAGAATCTATTCTGCAGAGCTGGTGATCGCTCTTTTTGCTGGCTTGCTTTTTTTTCCTTAAAAAAATAAAAAAAAGTGACTCTCCTACTGATTGCCAAAGCAGTACTGCCCATTCTCGATAATCAGAGAAAACAGCTGCTTATATGCAGAAATCCAAAAGCATGCTCTCAGTGGAGTGCACGTCCATCCTTCTGAAAGTCACTATGATTTCCCTCCTTTATTTGCATTTTGGAAAATAGATTTTGGGGGGTAACCAAAAGCTGACCTCCTTGCTCTTTTTGGCACTTTATCTAGTTCCAAACCCATAGCAGCTTTTGTTCCTATTTTTTCCCAGGCAATCTCTTTCATATTTTTTCCATCTGAAGGAGCTGGAGGCCATTGTTACTATTAGCCTGGAGCTTGAGATAATTCTGTCTTCAAATAAGACCTGATGAAAGTTTCCCAACAGGAGCTGATTTTACAATCAAAGAGGAACTGAAATGCATGAGAAGGCCAGTTGAAAGAAACTGTTTAATTTGTATAAAAACAAAACAAGAAAAAAATTCTTGCTTCATTTGCCCTTTAGATGTAATTCTCATCTACATACTTTAATAAAATTGCAAGTATTTTACTGAATCACATTCCAGCTTGTGGGAACTGAAACTAACCAATTTTTTCTTATGTTAAATATACTGCAGTTCTTCTCACTCCCATAAATTGTACCAGGTTGTGGAAATAAAATCTTTTTTTTGTTTTATGGGGAATAGAACAGATGTGGCCCTAAAAAGGACAGAATTAGAGAAGTAGGACAGAGGAGTTCTCATCTCAGATGCCTTGAATTCAAACAAGGGAACCAGAAATAACTTGTGGGAAGTTGTTTTGGGGGATATATGCCACAAAGAAGAGAGGCTTTCACTGGCATACCCTCCAATAAGCCTCCATGAAATATGAATTGTGTACTTGTGGATTTTGTTCTCATAATTTACTGCTCAATTGCTTTTTGCAGATGAAGCCTTAGGCATGTGAGAAGGAAATAACACTTCTACATGCTTTACCTCTTCTGTTGGGACACAGAGTGCAAAACTGACCTCGCCAACACACACACAGGGACAGAAGTAGCTGATGCTGGGGCACAGAACAGGTGATTCTCTCCCTCTTCTCTGGTGAGGCTCCAGCTGGAATGCTGCTTCCAGCTCTGAGGCCCCAACAGAACAGGCATGTGGGCCTGTTGGAGCAAGTCCAGAGGAGGCTATGAAGATGCTCAGAGGGCTGGTGTTTCTCTCCCTTGAGGACAAGAGTGAGACAGCTAGGGTTGTTCAGCGTAGGAAAGAGCAGGCTCTGGAAAGACCTTATTTACAGCCTTCCAGTATGTAAAAAGAAGGCTGGACGGAGCCTGTGGAATGGCTTCAAACTGGAAGAGGGTGGGTTTAGAATAGAAATTCTTTACTGTGAGTGTGGTGAGGCACTGGCACAGGTTGCCCAGAGAAGCTGTGGATGCCCCATCTGTGGCAATGCTCAAGGCCGGGCTGGATGGATTTCTGAGCAACCTGGTCTAGTGCAAGGTGTCCCATAGCCAGAGTGCTGGAAGTAGAGGATCTTTAGGGTCCTTAACAACCCAAACCATTCTACAATCCTATGAACAGCAACTACATTTTTGTTTTCTCTTTGCTTTTCCCTAACTGTGGACACTCACAGTTAATTTCATCTCCACATCTGTAGCTGAAGTTATTGCTTAAGAATACCTTGCAATGATGTGACTGGTACCAAACTGTATTGTTTGTTTTCTTTTTCCCCCCTCTTTCCGAGGATGGAAAGCCCTTCCTGCTCCATCATAACTTTACATTAACTGCAGTGGGCAGTACTGAATGTGCCCCCAAGGGAGGGTTAGGATATCTGGATGGTGGAAAAAAGCCATTAGTGTCTCTTCCTTATGAGCAGCAGTTAAATTTAGGTCAGTGGTTGCTGCTGTAGAACTGTCGGAGTATAAGGCAAACAAGGTGTTTTCACATTGAAAGGAAATACTTGATGAAACTTTCTTCTTTCCTTTACAGAAATGTATAAACCAGTGAACAAATGTTTCAGCAATAAACAGAACTCTTTCAGTGGTATCTAGCCTTTGAAGTACTGTCCTATTACCTTGCTGCTGCAATAGATCATACAATCTCTCCTTGCTTCCCTGTGCAGTTGGAAGCTGTGAGAATAAATTACAGCTCACAGCAGGCTGAACGCACAGCTGGCATTGATCGCTTTGTTCCTCTTGTCAACTTAATTGATAACTGTGTGAATGGGAGATTCATCATGACCAGCTACATCCTGAGAAGTATACAAAATAGATTAAATCTATTTCCTTTCCTGTCCACAAAGTTCTACTGAGAAAGAGTGATATCCAAATCCTTAGAAATAAGGAAACCAAATCACTTATAAATAGCTTATACCAATTTCCACAAAATCCCTTATTCTTGGTATTGAAAGGATCAGTTACTCAGAGTTTCACTTGCCTTTCCTTCCTCAATGAGCACAATCTTGTATAGATAAGCAAACAAGCCTCTGTTGCTGTCCCCCAGTCCAAAGTGTGGCTCTGCCTCTCTGTAATTTTAAGGTGTGGGAAGGGAATTTTTCACACTCTCTTTACAAATGGAAAACACTGGATCGCCTACTCTGTCCTTCCCCAATGCCATTTGTCCAGTTCCTTCACTCAGCCTGGCTGAAGTAATCAGTGAACCTTACAACTGGGAGAAACCAACCCTTCAGCCTAGACTGGAGCTGTAAAACAACTGGGCAAAATTAAACTTGCATGGACCACTTGGATATTTGGGTTGTCAATTGCCTCTTTAGAAAATCAGTTCCAAAGGGACAGTGACTGGAAGTTTATTTCAGCTTGGAGACAAACTTTTCAGCAGGACCTGTTGCATTAGTACAAGAGGTAATAGTTTTAAACTGGAGAAAGGTCAATTTAGATTAGAGACAAGTAGGATCTTTACAATGCACATGAGTAAACACTGGAAGAAGTTGCCCAGATTGATGGCAGATGCCCCATCCCTGTAAATATTCAGGGTAAGAGTTCTGAATAACCTGATCTATTTGAAGATGGCAATGGGATTGGACAGGATGGCCTTTAAAGGTCCCTTCCAATGCAAACCTTTGTTTGACCCTATTCTCTCATGGTTGAAATACCTTTGGTTTGCCTTTGGAAAGAAATCTGCAGCTCTGGGTGCTGGAATCCCCAGGTGACACTGTGTCAAACCCATCTGGGGACCTCTCTCTGCACCTAGCAGAAATTGGATATACTCAGCATGACCTGTTTTTTTTTCCTTTCTAAATTCCTCTAGTTTCATTCACAGGACTTCAGCATGCACAGTGCTATTGAAAAAGCCAAGTGATGGGAAAAATCATGAACTTCCCTTTAGCAGAGCAGAGAAGACAACACTAATTAAATACAGAAATCTTGCTTCTGCTGTTCAGAGTAGAACCAAAGTGCTCTATTCCTCACTGAACAGCACCTGCTCACAGAAAGTGTCCTTACAGAAACCAGTAGATGTTGAATTTAGCAAGCAGTCTTTGTTAAAGCAAAAGATTGTTCCCATCACACCACTGAGACTTGTGCCAGTTAGAATCTATGAAGTAAAGGATGCTCCTGTCAGCATCAACAGTGCTTCTCCTGATGGATGCTGCACCCTTAAACACCTTTACCTTGGGGAGCTCAGGGAATGGAGAAGGAGCAGTAGTAAGAGTGCTTTGCTAAGCACTTCATGCAGGAGGGGCTGGACCTGGTTCAAAAACTCCAAACATGTTCCAACCTTTCATTAAGGGAAAGAATGGGAGAGGCAATAATAGAAAAGCATTTCACAGGAAGGTATCGGATAAGAATAGACCTGCTAAATTTACATGGCACCTTCCCCAGATGTGCTTTGCTAGCTTGCTGACAGAGCAGCTGACATGTTCCTGATGCTGCCATCCACATTACTTCTAAACTTGGCTGCACTTTTAGATGGAAGCTCAAGTCACAGTTGCTGGACACAGCGACTGTTGTGACAACACACCCTTATGTAACCCGTAAGAAGCAGGCAGAGGAAACATGGTCAGCTGTGAACACTGAGCATTGAAAGATTTAGATCCCTCTGAGATCGCTCATCCCTTCAGATATTTCTGGAACCAACAATCCCCTCTGAAGCACTGCTTTTGTTTCCTCAGCTCTTTGTCTCCTAAGCCTTATTACCACACTCTCCACCAGAGCCTACATGCCTGGACACCTCCTGCCTGCACTGAGTCCGCAGCACAAACCATATTATCCTAGCACTACCCTCACAGGAGTGTGGGTACTGACAGCAGTGACTGTGTCCAGTGCCCACTGCCACGGCAGAGGAGTCAAACATCCTGCCAGACTCATTACAGGCAGGAAGAAACACACTTTGCAAGTAAAGACAGGTTCATTGCTGGTATGCTCGAAATCTTAACTGTGTGATCAAAGAACTATATTAAAGAAAAAGCAAGAAGAAAGGCTAGTACAAACCTTTCAATAGAAAAGCAGTTATAATATTTATGAGCTGTTTTTCTTCCTAATATCTCTGTTATTCAAAAGTGCCCCTTCTCCAATCATTTCATGTCATTTCCTCTACACCACATCCCATGCTCCAGTTTTTAAGGCCCCTGCATGTATCCCCCTGCAACATTAGAATCAGAAGTATGTTGCTGTACACAGTAAGCCTGCTTTAGTTTTAGTACTTATATAAAAAATATGTCTACACCAAGCAACTACGGAATGAGAAACAAGGCAAATTGAGTAAGACAATAGCCACCTGGACATGAGAAAAGTTTTAACAGCCAAACAAGCCAGAACAAAGCTGCAGGCATGCTAAAAGAAATTCAGACAAAGCAAGCCTGGCAGATTCTGGGACATAACAGAGCTGAAATGAAGCTTCTGCCATGCTACTAGCCAAAGGAATCCTGTGTTCATTGAACTGTTCAGAGAGATCAGCACCTGGGGACTATTTGGGGGAGGTCCCAAATTTTTTAAAGAATAATTATTAAGGACTACTATTTATCCATAATCATATGCACACTTAGTGTCCAGTCCTGGTAAACCTGAGAAACGAATGAAATTAACCCAACATTTCTTTCTGTATTTGCAAACCACCCCTGCTCATCTAATTCAGCCTCACTGGAATTTGGTTTTGCAAATATCATTCTTGTTATCAGCAGTCTGATAAAAAACACCCTGCCTGAGGACCAGATATTTGTACAGCATTCAGAGTGCTACTGCAGGACCTGGCACTTGCCTCTCAGGAAGCATTACACTCTGCTTTGTACTGGAACACAATTACCAGATTATGGAGAAGCTCTGACAAAATCTATCAAGCTCTCTCACAGCTACTGCTCAGTCTGCACAAAACTGTTCTTACTTCAGTGAAGAACACCTGCAATGTGTGGAGGAAAAGGGAGGGTGTACAACACCACAGGTTGCCATACACTCCTGAATAATTATGCTTACTGAAGGACTCTTATGGGACAGTTTAAGGTAAAACATATGTGCATTATATAATACAATTGTGAAAAACAGAAACTCATTAAAATTACATATGGTTTAGCTTAAGAATTATGCACTCGGATTTTGGGTATTGCCACTAAACCACACTGAATTTTTGGCTGCTTTTTATTGTACAAGTCCCAACGATACCCAAGTCTTCAGGCAATGTGTGCCAATACAGCTCTTTAATAATAAATGTAACAAATTTAATTGGCTGTTTTGTAAAGTAAAACGTTGTTGAGGAAAAATAACAGCAAAAGAAGCACTGACCAGTGCCACTGTGCTTCACACAGCAAAGAAGTGAGTCCTTACAAAAGTATCTGAGAAAAGTATAAAACACTGTCAAGTTTAGCAGTAGGGAACTGTTGCTTTTATTATCCTTAGCATGTCTTCTCTGAGTTATTTTTCAACAAACATGGCAATCTCTCAACTACACTTCAATATTTTCCATTCATTTTACCAATCTTTTCTTCTTTATACCTGTTAATTGCTCTTGGAAAGCACTGCATCCCACTTGAGTTATCCAGCAAAGTAAAACTCTGGTAAGAGAAGAGCCAACAAGCTTCCAGCTCACAAAGGTGCAGTTAAAGAACTTAAACTATGTCTTTATTTATAGGCTTACCTCTTTGTTGTAGGTTTTGCTCATGAGTAGACACTCCAAATGTTACCTGCTTTCACTATGGGCAGAACATTTAAAATTTGGGTTGTTTATGTATGGAACGATATAACCTGATTACAAGGCATTTCCTTGAAAAAAACCTGAATTTAAGTCCCTTGGGGTATAGAAGCACACCGTATCAATTCTGCCTCCTTTACACACAAGCTGATTTCCAATTAAGGAGGAACAAATTAGGTTAAGCACATTAGGCTAGAAGCACATTAGGTTAGTTTTCTCCCAAGCATGGAATTCAGCAATAATATTGAAGTATCAATATTTATCATAGGTTTAAATCACATTTCAGAGGACAAGGTTTCTGGACTCAAAATATTTCATAGATCATTGTATGGTAATAGATCTGCCTCCAGGTAGCTTTAAATGGATTTTGTTGCAATGCAGCTTTCATTAAAATTTAACAAGGAACTAATTCTTCAAATATTTGTTGCCAGTAGGTAACAAAAATATTTGTACAAAAGGATGTTTCCTTTTTTGCTTAATACTCATTTGACTATGGATTAGTTTGTAATGTTGTGATACTACCTTAATCACCCTCTGGTTAAAGAAATCAACCCAAACTTCGGGAAAACACCAAGTACTTATTACCACAGAAGATACCAGGCTTTAAGAGGTGAACCCTTTTCTACACTAAGTGAATGCCAGAGGTTTTGAAAAGTATCTTCTTTTTCCAAGAAAAGAGAAAAAAAACATCCAAGCAACAGTTTCTTCCACAACTTTAGAAACAGCCACTGTATCTGGAATTATTCCACATCCATTAAGTTTGTAACAGTTCAAAATTCTTGGACTGAACTATTTCAGTGCATAAGACAGGCCCCCATCTCAGTAACCATATTCAGATTTTTGCAGAACTCACATATCCTGACTGGGCTGTAGCATTAGAAAGGAACAAGCAAAGAAAGGAACTATTGATGGGGAAAACCCACTTGGGGAGAAAAACCCTCCTATATAGACCCACATGTGGAAAATGCCCACTTACATTTTACTTCAACAACCATGTTGCAAACTAACTGGGTGTTATTTTAACCATAACAAAAGGAGTCAAAAACCAACCCCAAATGCAACCAGCATGTAATAAGAATTTTATTGAATACATTTAGAAAAAAACTAGAGCATGAAGACATGAGATTAATTTCTGTAAGTTTTATGAATGTGCAGAATCAAACAGCCATGCAAAAACTCCTCAACTGTAATGCAAGACTCTTATAATGGCAAAATTATTACCACCCTAAAACAGTGTCCCAGACACAACTCATTGCAAAGGATCTCCTTCCTGAACAGAAGTAAAAAAAATTTAGTAGCAAATTGGGAAAGACCAATCATTAAAAGGTACAGTATTTAATCATTACTCATGCCATTATAAAGAATGCAAGCCAAAAATGCATCATTTTTGCATCATATGTAGAATAGGTATATTTTTTTTCAAGGCAAATTTCCTAGTAAAACTAATTCCTAAACTACTGAAATGGTGACTTGATAATGTACACAATCCAGAGTATCAACCAATGGAAGATTTTTTTGTCAAGTTGTATCTGTGCCATGTATGACCTAAGAGTCAGAGTAGCTAGCTGATCAGCCTTGTGCTTAGCAGTGTATTAATATCTCACATAAATTCCAATTCCTCCAAGAAATGTTGCTACAGATACAAGATCAGAGAATTGTTAAGATTGGAAAAACCTCTAAGATTACCAATCACCAAGGCAGCACCACCACCATGTTCACCATTAAACCATGTCTTTAAGTGCCATACCCAAGTTTTTTTTAACATCTCCAGGCATGTATTGCTTCCCTTCCCTTGGCAGCTTGCTCTAATGCCTGACAACCCTTTCCATGAAAACACTTTTTCCTGACATCCAACCTAAAACTACTCCGGCACAACCTGAGGCCATTTCCTCTCATCCTATCACTTGTTTCCTGAGATGTAATGTTAGGTATGAAATATGTTATGTTAGACAGGAAAATGGCCTTATACAGAGGGAAAATATTAAGATTTCTGTCATAAACTTGTACGCCCATGCAATTTTTTGCATTTTAAAGGGATTGTGAAGTTTTTTATGCACCTGGACAGACAGTTCTGACTTGTGTAAATGCTTGTCTACATGTCTAACACATAAACCCATATTGAAACACACTATAGCTCTGAAACACTTATTTATAAAAAGTACAGTTAGACTGTATCAACTTAATCAATTTAATAAATACAGCACAATATCCAAAAGCATGAAAAAAGGATAAATTCAACACCAGGTATTCCTGTTCATACTGGTTTGCAATTAAATGTTATATTATTAGACATGTGAAAGCCTGTGATCAAAAATAACTTTGCTTATTTTAGAATTCTTGCTTTTGGGACATAGCAATCATGATTGATTTAGTAAACTACAGTTGGCCTCACCTTCTGTCCACACTTACTAATAAAAGTTACAGCCAAGCCAATATTTCAGCAAAGTGTCTGCTGCCATTATGCACATAAAGATGTCACTGCATGAAACACCAGGATCAACCCTTGGTGCATTGAAGCCTGCTGTGAACAACTGCTCAAAACACACAAATTCAGTGAGTGATACAGCTCTTGCAGCTTCAGGATAGATGTAGACATATGGTTATAAAAAACTGCAGTCTAGGCCATCTGAAGGTTTTATCTTTTTATTTTGACAAGTGTCCCAAGCCACAGAAACTATGCTGTTATTGTAAAATCTATACCTTCTTGCCTGGCCAAAGCTGGTGGGTTTTTTATGGGCTCTTGAACTTGTTTGCTTGCTTTGTAAAATAGGTAAGTTTTAAAAGTGATTGTATTGCCATTGGTTGGGAGAGTAATTATAGAACACCTGAAGTATCTTTAGTTTTGTGCTGAAAGTATGAACAACAGGAGAAGAGCAGAAGGAATGAATAAAAAGCAAAAAGCAAAATTGGGGACTATGTTTACAGGAGCCTTCTCCCACTTACAGCCAAGGTCACTAAATTACCAGCAGATAGTTTAGTGAAAGAGTGTAACAAGTAGTTACAGGATCCCAAAGCCTGCAGCATACAGCAGATGGTCCATTCATCCACATTCCTCTCCATTCAGGGTTTAGTGCACTAAGGCAGAATATGACTTATTTAAAAACAGAAACTCTGTTTTCCCAAGGAACTCCATTTTCCATGCAGCTCTTTAAAATGGGTTTTACGTTATGTAAACCTACTGCGCATGAGGATGCAAATTAAGTGAAAATATGTTTTCCACAGTTTTTAACATATTTAGGATATTTATATATCCATATGGATAGACACATTTGAACTTGCTTGTTAAACAAGAACTTTATCCTGGCATTTAAGCACTACTAATTTTGCTGTCCAAGTTCAGAGTTCTGCACACACAAACACAGACGGCATGCTAGCAGCTACAGCCATGAAGAATTTTCCATCCACTGATGTTCTCAGTGTCATACTAGTAAGTACTCCACTTGTTGGTTCAGAACACATCAAGAAACATCTATTCAATTTTCAGAGGACCGCTTGGGACAGGCACACATTTTATAAGCTTTTACTCTATCACTTCACAGTACCTGATGTATTCAAATTGAAAAAATAAAAGGAAAAAAAAAGGCATTATTAGAGGTTAACGGAATCTATACAGCAGGACTTAGAGGTGAAATTTTTAAAAGGGTCCAAGGGAGTATGCAACCATGCCCAAACTAAGTAATCGAGGAAAAAGGATCTTAAAATGAAGGTAGAGAAGCACCAAAACAATTTTATATATGTGCACATACACATATATATTTGTATCACCAGTGTTAATTTCTTAGTTTTCAGGGATGGTTTCTTTGGTAACATATTTCCCACTACTTTAAGCATGAAGTAGGACTTCAAGTCCTATTAGAGACAGAAGTGTGAGCTCAAGTCAAATCATACCTACTGGAAAACAGCAAGATTCTTAGAAATCTCCACTTCAGAATGCCTTTACTACACCCTGTGTTTCTCCTGACGCTATTCCAGGTCTGCCAAGGCTGGTAGATGAGCGTCCATACTTTTTAACAGTCCACAAGACCTCGTGTTTACATATATAGGATTAGGCACAATAAATAATGGTGTGCATTTTTTATTACTTTTATAGGAAAACATTTTTATTTCAGCTGCAAGCCAAAAATTAAGAAACTATTCCAAGCAGAAATAGAAAGCAACATACCGTGTGTGTTGTTGCTTGTAGTAAAAAAAAAAAAAAAAATCTCATTTTTACAACTATCATGTTTTCAGCCACATACCATTACTGAAGAACTGAAAACAAAACTAAGGTCTTGATCTCTAATTGCAGTGCACTCAAAAGATACAGTATTATTTTTAAGTATTTTGACTCAAATGTACAATTACAATTTGAGACAGACATTTTAAAGCATGTTGCTTCTCCTAAGATTTGTCCTGTATATAACAGCAGTTCTCAGATGACCATCCTTAGAGTCAAGAGAGACACACACAACCATGTGGAAATCGTTTTACCAAGACACCTAGAATGCGTCCTGGCTTCTCTGACTACACAGATCCACCTACTTTGAGAAGAGTCTTGAGATTTTCAATGTTGTAGAATAGGACAGACTATACATTCTAAAGGCTGTCAAAGATATACAGCACTTTGGTAATTTTAAAATAGCTTGCTGTCTGCATACTCCTCACAGTTGAAATGCTAAATAATACAGCCATTTCACTGTCCATTTGCTTTTATATTTAACTACTCAAAGACCAAATGTAAAGGAGTAAAAAAAAATCCCTTCTTGTCACCTTTCTTTTAATTTTAACCTGATCTGCTTTGATACATGAAATACAGCAAGTAATGAAATCCTTGGAACAGTATTGTTCATCTCTCCATTAGCCAATAGGTATTGAAACATTCATTTCAGAACACGGAAGTCTACAAGTGTACAACTTCATATTTCTTATTATGTAACTTTTTACTCTAGATGTGGAATTACATGCTAATCAGTTCAAACTCAGATTTTTGTATCTGCATTACTGTATGCGTCCTAGGTGTTGAATGAAAGACAGGCTACCAAATGCATCCAGTCTAAACAGAACAGCTGAAAAACAAAAACATTCACTGTGAACAGAGAGCACATCTACTGGGATAGTCAGTGCATGGTAGGGAAGGTTGCAAGCAAAGGGGCAATAGCTGTTTTACTCTAAATTCCCATGGAGACACTGCATCTAGCATAAACACACCCATGGGAACAAGAGCAGAAATAACTGTTACCCTTTCAAGTTTACACTCCCATTTACTGTGCGTCAAATTTCTTTCTAGAAGGGAAACAGATGAACTAGCTTAAAAAAAAATCTATATAAAAGTTAAATATTTGATTACAGTAGCAAGTCACCACTTCATGGGAAATAATTTGTCTCTTGGAATCGTTATTGATCGGAAGCCTGGTCTTTTGGTTGTGTGTTGGATACTGGCAACTCCAGACTTGCCCAGAGCAGGGGCTCTGCTTTTCTCATAGTGAGCTCAATCTTTGTAGCAGTCATGTTCACATAACTCTTCTTTACATCGATCACCTGCAACAGAAAGTGTTTCACACTTCAATTTAGCAGACTGGTAGACATTGGGGAATTAAGTTAGGGGGTACCTCATCACTAAATTTCAGTAAATGTTTAGGTAGATGAAGATCCCTCTGGTATCTTGAAAAATCAGCTGCTTCCTATTCCCAAGCTATGCAAAGTTCTTGGCATAAATATATGACTATGCATATCTAAAATACACTGGCTAACATACATAAGCAAGGGTTTTCTGCAACACCACTATCATGGTGTTGGGATCAGAAAGGATTTTGGAAAGCCACCTTCCATATAAAGCAGTGCCCATTATGATGTCATATTATTCAGATATTATTCAGTCATTATATTCAGATTTAAATGTAATTACTCAATGTCACACAACAGAAATTCCTTCAAAAAACAGAGTATCAGGGAAAATCAAAACATTTTGAAAGAGAGGAAGCTAAAGGTTTATGTTTTGTTTTCCTTCTGGGGTTTTTTGTTTGATGTTTTTTGTTTCTTTTCAATAGAAAAAAATATTTTTATACTTACTCCCCATAACTTCACACTGCGATGAAACTCCTTTTCTCCTTCAAATACAATATGGATGTTTACCTTAACAGGAAAAACAACAGAAAATAAGAAAATTTCTCATGTCAATAAAATATCTGACACTTCAAGCATGTTTAAATAAAATATATCATGTTAGGACTTGGATCCTACGATGACCAAAGTGACAAAATTGTCCCTCAGAAACAGAAGTGAGTATCTATTTTAATAGATTCTGATACAGATGCAGTCAACAGTGACGACTGGTAGCTTATCATTTTAGATAAAGATCAGGGAAGCATTTTAACCCATATTTAATATTAGCAGCTCTGAACCAGCATACAATGAAGAATGGTATCAAATTACATTAAGTCAAATACAACTAAATCATGAATGTATAATTACTTATACATATGGTGATGCAAACCCATCACGCTTGGCTTTTAATTATGGAAGTCAAATAGAAGATTTTTTTTTCATACTGTATTGCAGCTTTAAAATAAACCCCACACATTAAAGTGCAGATGTCCAAACAGAAGGGAAAAAAAAAAGCTATACATACTTAACAAACACAAATGCCAAGAAAAAGCAGCTACTCAGAAGAATCTTATGCTATCACTGCCGAGCAAAGAAAACTGAGCAGATTTTCCTAAGTTCAAGTTGCTGATCTTAAGGCAAAGGCTCACCATGGTGCTATTAGCTTCGACAAAACTCAGATCAGGGACAGAGTTTTTAGCATATACAGAAATAGTCACTTCTCCTCCAGTCTGGTGCCAATCATGCCTGCATGGAACTACTTTCGTACCCTATACGAGGAAAAAGGTACAGAAAAAAAAAAAAGACTCAGAACTACATTAGAAAATTTTTTTACAAAATTAACAGCATAAACACCCAGGACTTTTTTAAATAGCCAATTAGCATAGCAAATAAAGGACTATATCTCATCTTCACAGGTGATTGCAAGACTCCAATTGCATCTCTTTCTACTAAGTATTTCAGTATGTCCTTCTCTAACAAACTACAACAAAAAAAATGTTAGTTGGTGGATCAACTTCCTTTCCAAGACGATAGTCACCCAGCAGGTTATAGAAAGGAAGTGAACAAAGAGAAAGAATGCCATGACTCCAAGAAAGCTTCATATTCCTGCAAAAACGAAAATACTACCCTCTGCTCTCTGATGCAGAAAAAGCAAACTGTGAAAAAACCTTCAAAATAAAACCAAAAAGCTGGAGTAAAAAAACCTTTGTTGGATAGAAGCCCATTATCTCAATTCACATACCGTTAATATACAAACGGTTTCTTTAAATGTGGGTAAATTCTTTACTCTTTTTCTACACTCTCCGGCTTTACGTTCATGACTTCAGTTTTTTTTAACCCTACTTTCTGCACTAGCAATTCTTGAACAAAAATATAAATCTTCAAAGCAAAAAGCAATGTAAAGGAAGTAAAGTACTTGTGAAATGATTGCTCTAGAATAAGGTAACAAAACTATTTTTTTTATAATATATTTTTATTTTCTTCTGTTAAACATTCCTGATGTTTGCAGTGTCAAACCATTTTGCCTCAGCAATAGATGATATATTCATAACAAGAACTTTGTGTTCACCTGTCTCCATCGCGTGACCAAATAATGTTTTCCAAGTGTTTTGGTCCATTATTATATTCTATAATATTCTTAAAGAATCAAGTATACCTGTACCACAGACTACTTAACACTCCATTTCTCAGTTTTCCTGCTGTGCACAGTATTCTCCACATTATGGCAAGAGGTAGTGATCTATAATAGCTCAGTTACAGAAATAATCAAGCTACAAATTTAATTTCAGTATTCAAAATTCAGAATGGCCAGTTACAGAATGCAAGCCTAATGCTACTTACTGCATCCTTTTTAGTCCATACGTGTGTTCCTCTTGTGCAGCCTTCTTGCGCTAAAAATGTATTGAAGTCAGAAGTTTTTCTTTTACAACAGCTCCAATACTTCATCCTTGAAAGTTTACAAAGTAATTAACAAACAATATTTAGGACACTATTTACTGTAAGCAATTAAGAGCTTTCCTTTATGCAATATTACTGTTACTTTAGTGTACCCCCTTCAAGCATTGCTGTTTTTGACTGAGGAGGGAATACAGAATAAATCAAGGCAACATCTACAAAGAAAGCACGAACACACAACAGACTAGTTAAAAAAACCTGAAGTTAATTCAATACTAACCCTTTACAGAACACAGGTACAAAAATGGAAGTTATCTGAATACTAACCCTTCATGGAATATAGGTACACCAGAATGGTATATACATACTTCTTCTGTGCTGTGTGGTCCTTCGTATGTCTGGTGGGGCAAAGCATTTAAAGTGCATTACTGTTACAGGATTTGGAGCAAGGAAAAAAATAAAACAAAACACAACAAAACCCAGAAATAATGACTAAAGTACAACAAAGCTTTTGGGTAAATGATCTAGATCTAATGGCTTTACCTAGCTTTTCAAAGTAACCATTCAACCTTCCTTCACAACTGCTAAGGAGCTGTACTTTATATTAGTTCAATGGCACACGTCAATGGTGACGCCATCTGTGCTCGTAAAGGTCACTGCAGATCCTCAGAGATTTCTGCCTTTAAAATACTCTGAGCATTCCGAGAGAACAAGAATTTTATTTGAAAATAAATTTAATTCATCATTCATAAAACACAGAGATTCTCAAAAGAAAGTAAAATAAACAACATACAACTTAGCCACTGAATATCAGGCCAGTTCTTCCCAATACAAAGATTGCCAAAGTTCTCCTCCTACCAGAACTTTGGTAGATAATGCAAAATCTGTCAGGCAAAACAGCTATTTAAATCTTACTGTCCCATTTTGCACAATACAAGAGTGTCAGTGTAACTTTCACTTTAAATGACTATGTAATATAATGACTCATTTTGGGGCTCGAAGTGTTAAAACACTGACTTGTTAATTCTTCTTGCAGGAAGCATTAAGATGTGTAGATGCTTCTGATCTATACACAGATTATCAAGAGCAACTCAAGCGTTTTTAGTAAGTCACCTCTCACCAATATTATATTTAACAAGTGAAGTTGAAACATCAGTACCATGGATTTGTCAAGCTTACAAATTAGAAGTTCATGATAGGTCTAAAAAAAAACAAAAAAACTTTGACTTTCTGCAAATAACTCACATTTGTCCATACTAAAGTATGTTATCAAATGTGCATTTGTTAAACCTAATGAAGTTTGTGCCTTTTCCAAATTAACTTGTAGCACACCAAAAAAACAAAACTGCTCACTTAATAGCTGAGCAGCTGGATTTAGAGTACAACTGAACCACTTACTTTTGAACAGCCTGCATTTTTACATGCCGTCCCAATCTTGATTTCATCACTATCTTCCTCTGTAAACAGAATATACAGAAAATAAAAAATGAATTGTATAATCTACTGAACACTTTGCTTTTATTAAGAACTAAAATGAGTCAAGGAGGAGATTATAAAAACCTCCCTCTTTAAGCTTCTATTTTCTGCCTGACACTGAAATCTGCCAGAGAGGTACAAAGAAACATTCCAAGAGCTGTATTACCTATGCATCAAATTCTAGGCTCTATATCTTAACACATTTTAAGTGGGGTAAATAATAAAAAGATGAGGAGGATGATTACAGTAACAGGGGAAGCGAGCAATCATTCATCTCGTTCAGTTTTGTAAAACTAAGAATGTAAAAGGCTTCAACTGCTGTCTATAAATACACACAAGGAAATAATTTGGATACCATGGAGAAAGAAGAGCTAAATTACTTTGGCACAAGAACAAAAGAGGATAAAATAGCCACAAGCGTAGGTTGAAATTATAAAGTTTCTTAAGGAGCAGTGTAGTTCTGGAACCAAATTCCAAATAAAATGTGGGAAGGAAAAAGAAGAAAAACAGACAAGGGAGAACCAACCGGTCTTCTGAAGAATGTCACCTGGAAGGTATGGACTGGAAGGTATCTCCCAGATTATTAAGAAAAAGAACATAATTATAGGAAACTATCACTTCAGAAATCACAAGATCAGGATTTTATTTATTTGTGTGACACTTAGCATCACATGCATATTTAATCTCCCTGTCTCCTTACCTTTTCTCCCTTCATTTTCTGATGACAGTTTCAGTTTATCGAGAGCTTGTTTCAAGGAAGCTGACACTTTCAGCTGCAAACTTGTCATTGGCTCATCTGGGCTAAAAAAGTACATGTATTAGTGTCAACTTACTTCATGAGAAAGAATTTATAGAAGACAAAGTAGTAACTTTTAATCTTCCTACAAGACTCATCCTTTCAAACCTCCCTTCAACAAACAAACTGCATTTGCAAATGCCAATCCTTACTGTTTATGAAAAAACAGACTAGAAACTTAGAAAGCAGTCTTGGCTTTCAAATAGAAATCCTAAATACTCTACAAAAACTAAAATAAATCAGAGATACTAAGGAATCTAAATACAAGCATCCCAGAATTATTTTTATTACTGCTTAAAACACTAACACAGCTTCTAGTGGCATTCTAAGGTATAAAGTTACAGACTTCAATTTTTGCTTCTTATGGCTCTGAGTGCTGAAAGTTCAAGTACTTCTTCGTCACAACCAGAATGCTTTCCTCATATTTTGAAGCTTAAGACAACATCATCACTGCTACCAAAACCAAGGTCTTCTAGGGTTAATTTTGGAATTTCTACACTATATGAAATGTACAACACTGAATAACCAAGTAAGCTTTAACTTGGCCTGACTTCAAAGTTTAAGTTTCATATACTGTACCTCGGCCTCTTAATTGATTCCAACGGTTTTGGTGCCTGAATTATGTGTTCTTGAAATCTAGGTTTCAGTTCAGCTAGCTCCTTTCGTTCAGAGGTAGTTTTGACTTCTGGTTTAACAGGCTCAGGAGGTTTCTCGCTGTTATGAAGACCCTTTGTACAGCCCTATTGTGGAAAGCATAAATTTTTATTTATATATAAATGCAGTGTAGTTCATGTGCATTAAAAATTAACAAAAACTCCCACAAGTTTTCTTGACTCATTTCTTCAGCTCCATCTTCTCTCTAGCCCACTCTAAACACTGGCTGCAAAGGAAACCCTATGACTAAAGTGGAAAATATTGTCATTTTGGATATAAGTTGAAAGAAAAAAGCATACTTTCTACAGTAAAGCACAGCAGCAATAAATGTTGACTATCCTTCTTTATTAGCAAGTAGTTGATAATTTAACAATTAAAGCTTGAAAATGAGCCTTGACTTCAGCATTATATGAAGAAAAGTAGAGCATATAAGCATTAAGACAGTTTTAAAGGAAGTAGGCTAATTGAAAACATGTAAGCACATGCACCATTTAATATTAACCACTCACTTGACAAGTATAAAAATTGTAAATAATCATGAGTACATACCACAATGCTTAAGAAGTCAGAAAAGTCTGTTGTTCTCCTCTTACAACATGACCAACCCTATAAACATTTTGGAATAGAAACAACACAGATATGACTACCAGCCTTGACAACAGCTTTAATAAAGCAAAATATTTATTATATTCCTTTAAAAGACGTGGCACATCAAGATTAGCAACTGTTTTCTTCCCCTCTGTGGACAATATTATCATCGGCATTTTTAAAACCAGAGAAATCTTCTAGTTTGCTGATGCTGTATTAATCAGAAAGTTCAGTAAATGTGAGGAAATACTTCCAGGACAAGTTAGGTGCCAACTCTGTACAACAGGAAATAGAAATGTTGCTTCATCTCATGAACTAACATGTAAGCAAAACAAACAAATACTATGCCTGAGACCAGGCTCACCTCTGGCACAACGCACAGGCCCTCTTCCAAAAATGATAGGGATTTTTTTTTCTTCTCTTGAGCACCACTCAAATGTTTCAATTGTGTATTTCTCACCAACAGAGCTGGATATGTGCACTGCACAGCTATCCAACTACATTAATCAAGAGCACTTTTTATTATATAAACCAGAAACTCAATTTTAGAGCAAATTGCCTTGCCACTATGAATAATACATCTTAGAACTCAAAGAAATTTATTAGAGGCAACAGTTTGACTAATGCACCATTGCTTTGAAAGCTTAAATGGTGCAACACGATGGGCTTTAGGTAGGTGGTTCCAGAATACCCTCAAAAAATTAACCTTTTCCACAGCTGGGGAGACAAAATGTTCATCCTGTCCATCTAGATTATATAGAACTCATAGCAGGAAGAAAACCGCTCATTTGCAATTATGATAAATTTTAAATTAGGTCAAGAGGCAGGATAAGAAGGGGGAAAGTGGTACATATTTATAAACAGTGAATATGTAAGAGAGAGAAAACTTAAGTTTTTGAGCTGTGTAATTTCTCTCTTTATAATTTTGTAGAAGGTTTTTGTACTGTGCTCTGAGTATAGATGTAACTTTGTACAAAAAAATATTACCATAATCTAAGCAATTGTACAGTATTTGATCTAAGAGTATTTGCTCCAATTTGCCAGGGGCACACAACGCCTGATTCCAGAGTCAGGTACTGCAATATAAGCAACAGCTCACAGCAAACACACTGCCCAGCACAAATGCAGAAGCTTCCATAGGGCCAAAAGACACCACATTGTTGGGATGAGATGTACTTCCAGTAGTAGTTCCTAAGTACCAACAAAAAAAAACAACCACTCAACCCCCTCAAAGGTCAGCTAAACAGCAGTTTATGTTCTAAGAAAAGTCACTCAGGCTACATCGATATTAATAAAGCTCCAGGCTCCATTTCTGGACACCAGATTTCTGACTACACACAAGTAAATTATTAGAATGATTTCCAGCACTGTTTCAGCAGTTGTGTTTCTAGTGATTCCCTATAAGCACTTTGTATGCATCCAGTGGATCCTGGAGAGGGAAAACAGTTCAGCCCAAAAGCAAGGATGGGCTGTGCAGTTGGCCTAAGCACTGGAGACCCATCACAGGTAGATTTAATTAATCACTGAAGATGGAGCCCAAGAATCCTGGACAGCTGCATAAGAGGCAGGGGTGACCAGTCCCAATTTAACCAATATCCTCATTTGGCTGATTAAATGAACATGACTGTTTTTTACAGCAGACAAATGTCACATACACATTAGTGCCCTGGCCACAATTAGACCACAAGCAGCTGCTCTGAATTCCAAGCAGGTTAATTAACTGAAAGAGTATGAAACCTCTCAATGGCTCCACAGTCCTATTTAGAGCACCAAATTAAACTGCTGAGAGACCTAAAGTCAGTCAATCAACAGGAAACAAGTAATCTAGATTTGCCTGGCATTTAGATCATATGAATGGAGTTTTTAATTTCTTTTTTCAAGAATGAGTAACTGTGCTTTTCTAATTTCATAGAAATTTTCAGCTCATGACAGGCTGAACATCAGTTTTTCAACACTGAAAGATCTGGAATTAAAAAGATGAAAAAACATAAAGTTAATACTTAAAAGGCCAGTTGCATACTTACTTTGAGAGCATCATGAAAAACAGGCACACCTGGATGGTATGTGCATGAATCTAGAAGACAATGATTATTATTAATATTGAGGCATAGCAAGAATCTTTATTCATATGATTACAAACCCAGCAAAAATGTCACATTTGCAATTCATGTATGCCATGAGCTGCCCCACTTCCCCGAGTGCACATCGCTACTCAGAAATATCCAAATTCCACAGAAAAAGCTCTCTGAATGCATATATTAAACATAAATAATCAAGTCTTCTTTCTTCTTAAGGATTATACAACACAAAGTAGAAAGCAGGTGTCTAAGACAAACTACTCCTTCCACGTGGAGCCAGTAAACTTTCTATATAGACCATTCCTGGCCTTCATCAGTAATCAGATCACACTGATAATTTTACAGAAGTAAGAAGGTGACCCTATAGCTACATGACAGACAGAAAATTCTGACTTACTGCTTCAAACACATCTATTTGAACCTGATCAAAGCTTTCTGTCGAGAATTATTCTGGTAAGAAGGTCTATTAATGCAAATCATGAGTTCATGACTTTAACCGTAATTATCTTGTTCTTTTTGTAATGTTTGTAGTATCCTAAGCCACCTAAGGACTTGAACCCAAAGCTTAGTCTTCCATATTTTGACATGTCAATACTACTTATTACTAATAGATTCTATACAAACACTACACTGGAACACAACCTCCATTACTGAAAGTGTTTGTATGCACAGATGTTTATCAACATTACACAGCTGTTCTCTTTTACTTGTGTTCCTTTCACATGTAATGAAACTGCTCTGATTATATAACTTCTCACTGACATTTACTGCAGGGATAGTATTTACTGTCTTGACTCTAAACACTGAATTCTAGCCTTTAAAGCAAAATTAGAAACATTTAAAAGTGTTACAGTAACAGTGCACATAACAAACAGTGCACAAAGTAAACAGTAACAATGCATACAACAGGAAGTAAAAGGAAAAAAGTGATAAATAACTTTATTAGCAATCTGCCTACAGATATTTAATAGGCAAAAACCCAAACCAAACTCGGTTGTTTTTCATCTTTTTTTATAAATATGTAGCTTTCTAAAGAAACTTTGTTTTGTATAGTTTTCTTTGATTTTATATTCAGTGTCTAAGTCTAAAGTACTAATACAATCTGAGCGACATCAGTTTCCACCTTAACTCAAAATGCACATATTGTGGGACATCAGTTCTTCTGAAAGACTTATAAATATATCTATAAGCCTCTTCAATTCCTTCAGCTTCAGGATGAAAAGCAAATGATGGTAAACCTCACAGGAAAATGAAAAAAGGAAAAAAGTGGTTATTTTGCATAGAGACCAGGATTTCACTGTTAAAATCAAATAAAAATAAAAGTAGGAGTTATTGTTTTCCAAAAGTATGAAAGCATGTCATGTCATCAGAAGCATCATGAGAGTAAAAACAAACTCCGTTTTGTGGCAAAGATTGTTTCTGAGTCAGAAGACTTAAATGTGTACTTCTAATTCTTCACTAAAGAGATGCTGTTAATAATAACAGCAACCGTTTCAGAGACCAGAACCATCCCCATACCAACTAACTCGGGTGGCTACGCTCCAGCTCAAGGCACACACACACAAGTGCCCGGTGGCCAGCTGGCCAAGGGCAATCCTTTTTCCTCGCTCCCTGGAGCCTGCTTTGCAGCAGGTACATCGTGGAGCCAATGACAGCTCACTTGGCTGCTGCCTCCAGAGAGGAGAGGCCAGGACAAGGAGCTCTGCAGTGCCTCAGCAGAGCCAGCGGGGTCTGTCCACTGTCCCTGCTAGAGGACAGTAAAACACCAGCTCCTCTGCACTCATACCGAGTCCAACAGCTCTTACCTGACACAAAGGACCCCTGCCCACACTAGGTAGGGAAAACTGGAAAATTAAGATGTAAGCAGATAAAAGCATATTCTAGTTCTGATTTGTATCAGATCAGATTGCTGCAGCATTTGGTTGCTATTCTACATTTTCACTGAAAAAAAAATAAACGAAACAAGTTACCTCTTCTCTGCTGTTAATACTTTACCAGGAAGACCAAATTATCTCAAAACCATTTTCTCTAACCCTCAGATAATTTTTGGAGACACAAGTACCGCAATTTTTCAGGTTTTTGTTTGGAACTTTTAGGATGTTAATTTCACAACCAAACTCATCTTACCGTGCACACACAGCTATCAGCTTACAGCTACATCCTTAAAGCACTTTATTAGTCAGTTCTTTATATGTCAAAGTAGAAATTTGTAAGGGTCATCCAAATGCAAAATCTGGTTCTCTGTAGTGGTCTGTGAATAATTACCTTTACCTTCAGAACTGCTTAGTCTAGGACATAGTGATTCTGCTACATGTTCCAGCCACTCACTGAAACAAATTTCATGTCATGAAATTGCTTTTCCCACCCCAAGCACGACAGAGTAAGCATATGGCCGTGCCAAGCTGACCTAGTTTACTACAGCTTGATCAAAAACCATAAAGAAGTGTCACTTTCATAACGAGCACAGGTCACAAAGCCCTAATAGGATTTCTTTCATTTTTTTTTAAACAATAAATGCCCTTATCTGCCTTGCCTTTTGGGGCAAGGGGGTGTAGAGGATGGTGGTGGAAGAGATCACTAAAACATTCCATGACAGTGCCTGCTTCTGCTGTTACTAACATTAGCAAGCCCTACTCTACACAAAAACACGTAGCTCAGAAAAATAAACACTCTTTTTTTGCCACGGTTCTAAACCACGGAAAATGCACAGGTTAGAACACGTTTGCCTACTTCTAACCCTGGTGGTCACTAAAAATGAAATTAACGCAGAGAACGTTTTAGAAATTCAATCAATAGTTACTTTATAAACAAGGTGAGGGCGAGCCTTCTGCAAACTCAGATCACCCTTCTGCAAACTCAGATTCAAATTCTTCAGTCTCTGCGGAATTATGAAACCCAAACGATAGAAATACGTCTCACCAGGATTCCCAGCAAACACAGGAGAAGCACTGCAAGCACTCAAGGCACTTGGAAAAGCAGACACACATGTGCCACCATTCAGACACATTTAATTACCTGCTGCAAGTCCCCACACCTGAACTAAAAATAATAACAAACACAAACCAACCAACCACCCAAACTACAAGACAAAAAGCCGGTGGTCACTGCGATGAATGCAGCAGCTGCGGAGGCCCCGAGCAGAGGAGCCTAGGCCGGCCTTGAGAGCTGTGGCACAGATGTCTGCGCTGCGCAGCGCCGGGCCAGCGCGGCCCCTCCTCACGCGTGTCCCCGGGGCAGNCTGTCAGCGAGGGAGGCACCGCGCCCCGGCCCCTCCGCCGCTCTCACCCTCCGTGTTGTTCTCGGGGTCGAAGCGCTGCCCGCAGCCCCGGTTGTAGCAGAGCAGCGACATGGCCGCGGCACCTCCTGCCCCGCTGCCCGGGAGAGCCGAGAACGGCGGAAGGAAGAGGGAAAGAAGGAAGGAAGGAAGCCGGGCAGCAGCACCGGGGGCGGGGCAGCTCCCGCGGCGGAAAGAGCCGGCCGGAGCCTTCCGGAATCTTCACGAAGCTTCGGGCGACGGCGAGAGTGGGCGGGCGGCCGCGCAGGCGCTCCGGCGGGGCCGCGGAACGGCCGGGCCCGCTGGCGGTGCCGCGGCTGTGTGTGAATGCTCGGCATCGGCAGAATTTCTAGCGCTTTATCAATTTATTTTTTTTCTTTTCTTGCGTGTGTGTTTGATTTGAAATAATTGCCTGTGTGTATGTATTAAGTCCATGTCTCATCTGCACTGAAGCACGGATACCAGCGTCAGAAACCTGCTATGGAAAACACTGATTTATGTTCTCTTAGTTTGCCTGGCTGCTCCTGACAGCTGGCCACATTATTTGTGCTCTATAGTGTGCATTATAGGGGTTGTATTTAAAATCATAGAGTAGTTTGCAGTGGAAGGGACCTTCAAGATCGTCTAATTCCAGCCCCACCACGATAGGCAGGGACACTTGATTAGACCACGGCACTCCAAGCGCCATCCAACCTGGCCTTAAACACCTCCAGGCATGGGGCATCCACTGACCCAGTGCCTCACCACCCTCACAGTGAAGAATATTTTGCTAATACTGAGTCTAAAACCTTATTTCAGTTTGAAGCCATTCCTTCTCTTGTCACTACATGCTGTTCTAAATACTTAACTACAGATGTATACATTTCTGCTGGCAATCATAACTGATTCCTTAGTTAAACATCTTTTGCACAGCTTTTAAAATAGAATTGCCCAGGTGCTCATACAGTATATGGCAAATCCTGGAGCATGCATGCACAAAATGAACAAAAAAAAGTGCTTCTTAAAAGGCAGGTTTAGCATCTTAGTATGCTAAATGGATAATCAGGAGACTGCTTCTGATACAGCCCTGAATTTCTGCAAACTTGTGAGTTGATGTCTGATGTTGGCTGGTGTCTTTTTATGTGTCTCACGTAAAGATAAGCATTTGTTTGAGCCATGGAATACTGAGTGCTTCCTTCTGATCAGTTCCCGTTGAGGCCTCTTGTAGTTTAAAGCAGAAAAAAACCCATTCTCTTGCTATTTACGAGGAGCATTTTGATTTATAAATGCAAGTGGTAATAAGAGCTGATAAGAAAGCGGAGATGTTAGAACGATTTTCTCTCTATATAAAAGGATTGAATTGTTTCTTTTTGTTAGATGCCTTATAAAGTAAGTAGAAGGTGGACAGAAATGTTGCATATAGGTGTATACATGTCATTACCATAAGGTGAAGAATTGTTCTTAAAGCATAAAATTCATCTGTTTCCTTGTCAGTGAAAGTGCCACGTGAAAATAAAATATTATTTATATCTATAAAATAAGTTTTGTGGTATTTCTTTGTAGTTGCATTTCAGCCATAGCATGCAAGCATATATCTGTTTTAAAAGAATCCAACATTTTATTGGCTTTGTACAGTGCAAAAAAAAATAAGCTTCTGCAGAGGCAGTATCAATTTCTGTTGAAGGAATATTTTTTAAAAATTCAGGAGTTATTTTAGCGGCATGATATTTACTGGATTAAACAGTAGCGTTCCTATGACGTTAGTAATGGAATTTGGTTCTAACATTCAGAGGAGACTTGTGAAAAGGAGAATACAATCCATGTGTTCCCAAAAAGTATCATGTGTATATTCCCCACCTAGTTGCTATCTCACTGATATGGAGACATGCCTTTATATCTTCCAGACAGAAATAAAAAAAAAAAACCAAGTTTTTGCTTCATAATTCAAAGTTCTACAGCATATCACATTAAAGAAAATTCATCTGAAAACTGTTTGTTGTTAATTTAACACACACAGTCAGATCTCTGAAAGTTACTGAGCTGTATCTGTCGGCTTTGTATGTGATGTTAAATAGAATGAGATTTTTTTGTTTCATGGAACACTATAGAACCAAATAATGGTTTGTAATCAGCTCTTGAAATTGCGTGTATTCGGCCTGCACAAAACACTACAAATTGACAGTGCATAATCCTTTTCTCACAGAAGTCTGCACAGCTTCAAAAAGGCATTTCTTGTCCTTTATAGGAAGGCATGATGGGCTTTCAACCCAGTTTTGGAAAGGTAGAAAGTAACTTGTTCAAATAAGATTTAGATAATCATCTTGTCAGCATGATAGACTTAAATCTAATTTATTCCTGCATAATTTGTGTAGAAACATTTCATTTGAGATTCAGAGTGATAAGGAATAATGGTCTAATGGATGATCACTGGATTTTGGTTCTCTAGAACTTAAAACATGAAAAATATGTAGATAATTTTTTATGTGTTTTGTCCTTTATTTTCAGTTCCAAAGTCTTCCAGAGTGTTGGATTCCAGAGTGTTAGACAAGCTTTTATGGTGCCTTTCGCAATTTGATCTTGTGTTAGATGTTATAAGACATCTTATCTGAGAAGCAGTGAAAGATTTGTGAGTGTACGCTTTTTATTTTAATTACATCTGCTCTATTTTTCTCATGTCAGAAATGTTACAGTTAAAAAATTTTGGAAGCAGTGTTCTACCTTGAACAGACATAACACAGGAGAATGTGTGCTCTGAGATTTATGTATGTATGATAGCAGAGGCATTTATATCCCTCTTCCCCCCCTTTTTTTTTATCTTTCTTTTTGCACAGAGCTAGATTCTATGCAAAGATTTCCCTGAAAAAACGCACTCTGAATTTCTACCAGTTAAAAGTTGTTCCATCTCGTCCGTGGTTAGTGGGATTTAGATGTGTTTCTAAGCATTGGAAATGGTGTAGTTTCCCTGTAGGACTGGAATCTGTAAAGCAACAGGATGTTTCAGTTCACTTCTCAAAATGCAGAATCTTTGTAAATCTGATTTGCTTGCCAGTTTGTTGGGTGAGGAGGCTTTCATCCTGGAGTCTTCAAATCAGAACATTGTTTGTAGAGAACTGCTGAACATGGGATTGCAAAAAAGCCCCAAACTAAACCAGTTTTCAGTAAATCTGAAGGTGGGTGAGGAGAAGGTTTTCAAGACTCAAGCTTCAGGCTAGAGCTGTTGCATCACACCAGAATATTTTTGCTTCTAGTCAGAGGCAGAGGGCATTTTGGGCTCCCTCAACTTCCTTGGAGCGGAGAGGAAGTCCTTGAAATTTAAATTGATTCCGAGGACTCATCTAAAATCAAGGCAGGTAGCTCTGTTTCAGATCTGAAAATATCAAAATGTGAAATAATTAATCAAATCCTTTCTTTAGGAAGCTTAGCAGACATTTAAAATACAAATATAAATCCTTGTAAAGCTAAAACCCGAATGCATGCAGAGTTAGCAAGAAACTGTCCTGTTCAACTGAATATGTTCAGATTTGATGGGCAGAACATCTTAAAATGTCACGCCTCATGGAGAAGCAGAACAACTGACATTTTTTGAGAGAACACTTTTCTCCCTCTTCTGTGATTTTTTAAATGCCAGGTTTTCCCAGGAGGTAAGAGAGATTAAACAGCATCCGCTTCTAATAATCCACCAGAGTGCTTGCTGCTAAAGCACGACCTGAATTTAAGTAGATGCTTCATTAAGGCTTACCACCTCCTTTGATATCAGACTTTAGCACAAGCTTGCTGTGCGATTGTTGGAATTCATTTAAGGCAGAATTTTCAAAGGTAATTTTCTAAGTAACCTAGGTGCCTGTAATATCTAGAAAACATTATAATATTTTAGGCAGTTTTCAGAAGTCTGCTTTCAGGTACTGCTAAGGAGACTGGAAATTTCGTTACTGAGTTCAGTAGGATATGAGATAATATGTTGGTGCTTCCCCATTTAAATTTTTCTATGCCTTTGACCTCATTGCACAAAATAAAACCTGTTTGATGCGATATGTACAGCCATTCTCCAAAATGATGCCTTGTCATAACTTGTAGTGATGCATGTATTATAATGACCTTTTTCATCCTTCCTGCAGCTGAAACAAGATTGAAATGCTACACAATCTGTGAATTATTAAACATAAAGGCTGTGTTGAAATTTAAAGAATCCAATTCCCTAGATGACAGAAAATAAGTAAGATAATTTGTGTAGCTACATACGGCACACTAATGCTATGACCCAAAGCAATTCAAACACAAAGTTGATGGATTACAGGAATACTGGTGGGAGAAGAACTGAAACTAAATATACCATCCAGAGGGACTTTGGCAGACTTGAGAGGTGAGCCTGCATGAAGTTCAACAAGTCCAAGTGCAAGGTCCTACATGTGGATCAGGGCAATCCCAAGCTCAAGTCCAGGCTGGGCAGAGAATGAAATTAAGAGCAGCCCTGAGGACTTGGGTGTTTTGGGGGATAAGAAACTCAACACAGCCTGGCAATGGGCACTCACAGCCCAGAAAGCCTACCATGACCTGGCCTCCATCAAAAGCAGCGTGGCCAGCAGGGAAAGAGAGGGGATTCTGTCCCTTTCTTCCACTCTGATGAGATATCACCTGCTGTGTTCAGCTGTGTGTTTTGCTCCCAGCAAAAGAGGGATGTTGGCCTGTTGGAACAAGTCCGGTGGAGAGCCATGAAGATGCCAGAGGGCTGGAGCACCTCTTTTTTGAAGACAGGTTGAGACAGATGGAGTTGTTCAGCCTGGAGAAGAGAAGGCTGCAGGGAGACCTTAGAGCACCTTCCAGTATAAGCCAGGCTGCAAGAGAACTGGAGGAAGACTTTCCATACAGACATGTAATGATGGGGCAAGGGACAATGGCTTTAAACTGAGAGGTCAGGTTTAGATTAGGTATTAGGGAGTTCTTTACTTTGAGGGTTGTGTGGCACTGGAACAGGTTGCTCAGAGAATGGAAGTGCTCAAGTCCAGGTTGGATGGGGCTTTGAGCAACTTCATCCAAGATGAGCAACAACATCCAGTGATATTAGTGGGTAACATCACTTTTCATGGCAGGGTGTTCGGAACTAGGTTGTCGCTGTGGGACACGCAAAGACACACACGGACACACTTTCTCGTGAGAAGGCTAAAAACCATTTATTAAAACATCTGACTCCATATTTATAGTATTTCCACACAGACCAGGGATTGGAGAAGAAGGCTGACACCTCTCCCATCCCATTGGTCAAGACAACTGTCCCTCAGTTGTTTTTCACACCAAGAGAAAGTATGCAAACAACCTCATCTTACCAAAACAGACTTCTGATAACAACACCCGTGTGTGAGAAAGAACTAAGAACTATGAAAAACATCAATTTAGAAAGTGTCTCAGAAAACTTGAAAAATGAGGGCAACACTAGGTGATGTTTAGGGTCCCTCATCCAGATTAATGGTTCTATGAGTCTCTAGATCAGATATTTAAAAGTTACAGTACAGTAACATGTTCACTTTAACTTGGTGGATATTTTCACGGAGTGTTTGAACTTTCATCCCCAGCTTTTTGTCCTTTTATCTTCTTTTCCCTTAGAGATGATTAACACAGCTAAATGTGGTTGAAGTTCTGAGTACCAGATTCAACAACAGAAAGGGCTTATGTTAGAAGTGGCCTGGCCTTAGTTCTGATGAATAATGATGACCTTTACTTTGCTCCTCTATGCTTTACTCTCACTTGGTCAGTATTACCAGACTCGTTCAAGGTGCTCTCTTGGACAGTTCCCCACATCTGATATTGTTTCCAAAATAAGGGTATTTTAAATGCCTAGATACACAATGTAAATTTGTTTGTCCTAGGGATTCTAAAACTTGAATCTAACAGCTTCAGGCTTTTCGGGAGCTGATGTCTGGCTACTTACTTAAGAGCAAAAGAAAAAAGTGCTGATTTTGTTTGGCAACTACAGAAGTTTTAAGAAGAAATTGTGGCAACAGTAGAAAAGGTCATAGCACAACTAAGAAGGCTATGATCTGGTTATGCTCTTTTTTTTTTCATTCAATTTACTGCAAGCAAGTGTATCCAAGTAAAAGCAGCTATCCAGCATACTGATTACATTTGTTTCTGATACTGTAAAGTTTGTGGAACTAATTGCACGTGCAATGGGAGAAGTGTGCAAAAGAAATTACAAGACCACTTTTTGTGAAGTATTTTTCATTGTGGTGTTAGCAGTGGATTTCTCTGTTCATTGATAATGAAATAAATTGGATTGAATCACAACGCTTTTTTGAGAGTGATAAGACATGGAAAAAGCCGACTTGGTTTTATGTCAAGTTCAGTTTTGGTTATGAAAAATTTAAATCTTCCTAATTACAAAACAGAAGGGTTCGCAAAATGACAGTTTGAGTTTTTGTGTGTAACTCTTATTTATGTATTAAAGAAGATGGGGCAGTAACATTGAAGAGTGCAGACTGAAAAACAGCAAATACATTATGAACTGTGTATACTGGTTAAATAAGTGCTAAGAATTTCTGTCAGCCAGAAGGTGGTAGCAGAATTCTCCTGTAACAGCTCTGGATTGTGTTCCAGAAGGCATTCTCAATACAAAGTGATTTTGAAATGCAGTTCAGAAAACATATTTTTTTTAGTAGCAGGAACAAATAGCACTGACATTTTTTTTTTCATTTGGCAGAATCTTTGAGTAGAAAAGTGTCTGCACTTATGCCTGAGATGTCATGCATTGGGAATGCATGTAGGATCTGTTACTTGGGTTTTGTCTCTGTTTTTTTTTGCAATTGTAATTATGGTTTTTGCAGACTTTTTAATGCCAAAGGGAGCCATTTATGGGCTGAAATGACAAGAGATTTATTTTCCTCATAGTATCACAAGAAGATGTCAGTACCATGAGAAGCCCAGATAACACATTATTTCCATCCAGAGGAACTCTGTCATTCGTGCACAGATATAAACACAAATGCAAAGAGTGATATCCATTGACTGGGACTGATGCAACACCCCAGTCATTCTCTTATCTAGTGTAACAACTTAAAGATGGGAAGGGATAGGTTTTATCACTCTGCTTTATTGTTTTGTGACAGACTTGTGTGACCCTCTGTGCACGTAGCCATTCCTATTTCAACAGAGACACTCTTCATCACTGCATGAAACTTGTGAGAAATTCAGGCTCTGGAGCACAGCCTCATTTTAACCATTGTGTCACAGCTCTGATGATACACAGTGCTCCTCTGCAGACTTCTTTAGGAAATTGTTCTGTACCTAAGAGATAGTTTCTATGGTAACTATGATTATGATTTTTGTGGTTTTTTTGTTTTGTGGGATTTTTATTTTTCTTTAAACTTACTGGATAGTTTGAAAATAGGGGGAGCAAGGCATTAGTATGATATTAGGAAGAGTCACCAATAAAATAAGCTAGAAAGATAAAACATTCTGTGCTTGATCTAACTACCAGTAAACTGAAACAGCAGTTCAAAAGAACATCAGTCTCTTACTTATAAGCTGCCTGGCGTATAAGTAAGCAGGATGGAGCTGTTGGAGCTATGCAGGAAAGAAAAAAAAAAAAAAAAGGAGGAAGCCCAGAGCAATCTCTGCCACTTACAATTTTGCACCTGATGGTCTTTTTTAAATTGGCTTTTTACAGTGACTGCAGCTTTCATAGTCTCCTCTTACTGAAGTTCTGACTGAGAAAAACATTCACCCAGAAAATTACAACAGCAGACTATTTTTTCATGTGTGCTTCTCTCGCCATTTACTGTTCTTTACAGTATAAATATGAAGTTGTTTAGGGCACTGTGTGCAGAATTTCTAGTGGAGCCACAACAACGACAGTGATGAAGATATTAAATGGTCTGGTTTAGAATAAAGCAAAAGATGGCAGGTAATACAAATTATAAGTGGTTATAAATATCAATAGATATATAAATATTATAATATAGATATAGAAAACATGGTAAGACCAGTGAGTATGTACTGTGTGAAAAACGTGCATATGATGGGAAAGTGTATTTGTAGGAAAGGTCTCTTAGGCAAGCCTGTAAGTCTTGTAAAGATGCCAGAGGTAAGATTATAGAAGACATTGCAACAGCTTTGTATTTGAAAACCCCAGGTTTTGCCAACAGCTTTGTTTTCTCTTAAGGCAGAAGCTAGGAGAGGGTTAACCCAAAATAAACTTACTCAATAAAAATTCAAATGTTTATGTAATGAAAAATAAATGTCCTAAAATTGTATTTAGAGATTATTTCTTTAATGCTTACCTGCACTCCGTTGTATTTAACTGTCTTATCTCAAAAAAAGGAGACACAATATTTATTTTGTAGAACCAAAACAATGACACGAAGTCAAAGGGAGCTGGTGAAGTAAAAGATGCTCTTAGTGGAGCACTTTTGTCCAGTACTGTTAAAAAAAAATACATTATACTTCTGTTCTGTTGCAAAGTGGAGAAAAAAGGACCACATTATTCAGAAATGATTTGCAGATATGGAGTTCAGTTCAGCACAGTTCTGAGGTGCACAGTGACTGCAATTTCAAACATGCAGGGTATAGAAGTGTAATTTCTAGATAGGCACAAGTAAATCTTTTAGAAATAATATATGATTTTTTAAATCTCAAAGACTGGGAAGTCTTAATGAAACCCAAAAATATTCCCATTTACTTTAAATTGGTACTTGGCATCTCCTTGGAGATTATTGAATGTTATTTTATCTTCATATAATGCTGAATGACTATTTGCTGAAAAATTGAGGTTCTTTTAAGGTACCTTATTTTGGACACTAAATTAATTGAGTTATCTGAACTCTATTAGTCATCTGAAACAACTTGGTCTCTATTTCCTGCTCTTAGTGACTTAATAATGTGGCTGTGACAGAAAAGGACAGAGCAAAGGAGAAAAGTCAGTGCAGTTATTTGTGGGTAATGCTTCCATCTGGAGAGCAATGACCACCACAATTCTTGCAGAGAGCCTGGATTCTACAAACCTTCTGGAGAGTCACTTTCCTAGAACTGAAGTGAAAACCCTACAGCAGTAAGAAATGGAAAAGACCGCATTCTGTAGAGTGTCCTATGTTGACCCCTTTGAAATTTTCCATTGACACCAAGTGAGGAATGAGGACACCCTACTGCCACTTGTCCTTCACACAGCTCATAGTTCCCTTTATCCTATTGCAATGATGTAAGTGAAGTCTGCAGCCTGTGTCTATTCAACTGTAAATAAATGGATCTGTCAATCAGTGAGAAATTTCAGAAAGAGGAAAACTGTGCATTTGATCATATACAACCACTAGAAGGAACTTAAGCGATGAAACTGCTGACACTGATCATGTTGTCAGGAATGAGTAATTAAAAGTAGGACCAGCAAAACTAGGTATTTGTAATTTCAGTTGCTGGGCTGGTCTCAGAATTCTCAGAATTTTCAGAATTCTCCAAAGTAGCGTGTAATTGTGTGACCAGCTCTTTTAACCTAAATCCATGATAAAACTGATAAGTTATTTCAAAATATATGTGAGCAAAAAATTTGTTATTAGAGATCATTAAAAAAAAAAAAGAATTCATATTTGTTGTGCAAGGGAAGCTGAAAGTCCTTGTATTCTATGGTTATAGACGATATCCTAGTGGGTGCAAGTGCGTTGCACACTGAATTGTGCTGGCAGTAGAAGAGCACAGAGGCTTTAGAACAGCTCTTCTGAGTGGATGCTCAGCTGCAGAACAAGTGATATGATGGCCAGGTCTGCCTTAAATGGTCTCAGCACTGTTGATCAGAACCTCCATAAGACCAGTTCCTTGCTGTAATACCTAGTGGCAGATAAGCACGTGGGCATTGGGGATGTGTAAACTACCTGATGTGGTTTGAGCCCAACAGCACCTGCCAGAGGATGAGTTACTGGTCTAGAAAGGCTGACACACTCAATGTAAAAAGTGTGACATTATATGATACTAGACTGATATATTTTACTAATTTTGAGCTTATTTGGTGAAATTGTCTCTTTTGTTTTTTTTTTGTTGGTTTTTATTTTCCCCCAGATTGTTGCTCAGATCTCTGCAGTTGATGGCAGTTTCCTTTCTGTCATTTTGCCTTTATTACAGTGTGCCATAATTCTTGCTTAAGCTATATTAGCAAGCAAAATATTTATCTGCATGCTAGAGCCTGTTTCAGAGCTTAAGGTGATGAGATGGGTATTTTCCTTATGATCTTCTAGATATTTGCATTGCTATTCCACACTGGACAAAACAATCTCATCAGTAAGAGCTGTGAGGTTTCCCTATTTTTGCAGATATGTGAATGCCACCCTTCCTAAAGTAATAATCACTCACTAACCTTGCATTTGTTGCTCTTTCAAATTTCGCAGCCAGAACTGACACTGCTGACAGCTTGATAAACTGTTTGCCACTTATGATGGCTTTGCCTCTTCCAGGAACATTCTTTCCTATGTATACTCACTTTGAAGAATCACCCTGATTTTTATCTGAAGCCTCTGCACCAATTAGGCAGCCTTTGCTCCTGGAAAATTATCTAGGGTAAAAAATGTGAAATTGTGGCTCAAAGAAACATTGCCTATAGTAAAAGAACAAGTTCATGTGGAAGAAGAGTTCTGTGGCATTAATAATGTGGGTACCCCTTGATTTGGGTCCTGGTTTCACGTGGATATTGGCAGTAGGATGATATAGTTGAAGATAAAGTTTGCAGGTTGTATCTTGCATTTCATTTCATGGTCTGCTTTGGTAATTTTCTGTTTGCTTTTTAGGTAATTTGGTGACAAATTTACCGATAGGTGGTGCTGCTGCTCTAAATCCTCCAGTCTTGATTTGAGAAAGGAACGCTGGCACTAGTATTTCAACATTCCAATGATTTCTCAGGCTTTAAAGAAAAAATACTATGAAATATTACTCAGGTATAAACTTTAATATGTATTCCTGGGAAGATAATTACAATAATGAACCAGGCTCTTCTATTGTAACCATGTTATTGTGCTTGTATATAATATCTCTCAAAACAATTAGACTAATCCCACGTGTGAAAGGTTGTGGACCATCTGACTGCTTGCCATAGTGTCAAGTAATATGCAATGAATGTTTTCTCTATACATACTGAAGTAATTATTTTCATACATAATGCTTGGGAAGAGAGAGAGAGATATTAAAAATGACTTGTCTGAATCATGTGGGAAGACTTAATCAAGACAAGGAATAAAATCCAGGTAACTTGTGTCATACCTAATTTACTTGCTGTTGGTCAGCCGCTCCTTCCTTATGAAATATTTGAGAAAGGATGTCTGTCTCGTCTGGCACTGACAGAAAAATCACTGAAACATCAGAACTAGCAGGAATGTGGTTATGCTACCTCTCTCCTCTTTTCTAGAAGCAATGAAGCGTAGCTATTTTATTACGTTTGTTGTCATTAGTCAGGGCTACTGCTTGTTTGTCTGAGGCTACCAATAAACACAGTGTGATTCATGCAGAACTGCTTGAGGGATGGCTTGACTCCAAAAGCACAGTTTAGCCTTTATTTGGCAGTTGTTTGCTTAATGCAGAAAAATGTGTATGAAATCTATGAAAAATGAATCTGTTCTGTATCACCCAGCTTGTAAAATCTTCTTGATTTATCCTGCAGAAGATATTGCAATATAAAGGAATAATGAAGACAATGCCTGACTTCATTTTCTCTTATTTTTTGGTTATGCTGTCATCTTCGATATTATTGCAATGGATTCAGGCCTATATGGAGTCAGAATGACTAATAAAATGTCTTTAAAATCAAAGATGATCTGTGACGCTGAGCTTTGAAAGGACATTTTTTAAAAATCTAATTGTAACATATGTGGAATTTTCTTTCCCTTGTATGATTACTCTGATTTAATCATGAACTGTAAGGGAGAGATGCAGTGGAACAGAGTGGTAGAGCATTTGAAGAGGCATTGTTGCCTCTCCAGAAGTAGGTCACCCTCCATAAGTGCTGTGTTACTGTTGTAGGCTGATTATTGCCTCTGTCCTTTCCTCTGTAAAATAGTGGTTTCCCTCTTGTGGCATTTGAATCTCTGGAAATCCTCGGGCCACTTCCTTTGTGTCCTTTGTCTTGGAGAAGGTGTCGGAAAAATGCTAGCATATTTTTTAAATGTGATATAGAGGGACTGCCATTTCTAGTGGGGAAAAAAATATCAGGGACATAGTAGGAAAAAGATAAAGTAGGAAACTTTGAAGTCATTGATATAAATGATGGTCCCTGCAGAAATTGGGCATGTGAGGGTGCAGAATGCAAAAGTAAAAGTGCAGAAACAAAGGAGATTCATGCTGGGAATAAAGCCCGGATTTTTCTACACCCAGGTGAAGAGGGCTAAGAAGGCAATTACCTGGAAACTCTGAGTAATTGGATTAATCTCCATTAGCATTTAAATTTGGATCAAGAGTGCACTTTTGAGTTGAACTCCCACCATCCACATTTTCTCTGCTTTCATTCAGGGTGGTCTCAGAGCACCTAAACTAGAAACATCCCAGGTGAAATCAGGCTGGAAGAGGTACTCCAGGATCACAGCTGTTCTGGTTTAGTTGGTAATGAGCATGCAGGAGACAAGAATATACTAGATGTAATCTAGTCCAGTAATCTGAGAGAAACCTCCTTGAACTGTGTAGTGTGGGCATCATATGATAATGATCACATGAAGGCTCCCAGGGCTTTTGGTCTGCTGCTGTTGGTCACTGCTGAGTGCTCAGGGCAGTGCAGCTTGGTGGGTGGTGTGACCACGCTGGGGCTGTGGCCAGTCTTCAAGTGGAGATGCTTCCTCATGCTTCCAAAGCAGCCTTCTCAGGAGCAGGCTGGCTCTCAGGTGTCTGTCACAGGTGGGAGCTGGGTGGGCGCTCACAGACCCTTTCCTTGTGGGTAAAGGGGAGCAGGAGCTCCAGCTGGCCAAGGTGACTAATGTGGGCAGAGGATGGATGCCCCACTGAGAGAGGGGACAGCTGCAGGGCCAGGGCCTACCTGGCTGACCAGCAAGAGAGCAAAGGGTTGAAGAAGCTTGAAGAATGTGGTAGTCGTAGTCTCCTTGCTGGAATCCCAGTTAAGCAGTACTGTTTCCCTAAAATGTTCATATTGTCTTGCCAAAGTAATTTTTTGGTTTTTTTATTTGTTTTTTTTTTTTAATTTTCAGGTCCTGTTAAACACAAATTACTTTAGCTGTGCTACACAGTGTGAATAACTCTCTTCATTCCTTTATATTGCTTCCTTCAGGGTATTTAAACTGTGTTATCATCTCCCTTCAGGCTCCTTTTATCTGACACTATATATTAGACTCCTGTTTTCTCTATTTTTTATGTCACAGTCTCACATCTTGTCTTCATTTATTTGCCTGTTTCTGTCATTAAATATGTGGGATAAGCTAGCATACTGAATAGAATATTTCATATAATTCTAGGTAGATCATTACTACATTCTATAAAGCTTCTCAGGGTTTAACTTAGACTTTTAAATCTATCTGCTGTTCCAGCTTCTTTTACATACCCAGCTTTCTTAAATTAGGGACATTAAATTATATATATATCTAATGGAAGGTATTTTAGGGGATTGGTTTTGATTTTTTGTTGTTGGGGTTTTTTTTGTTGTGTGTGTGTGGGGTTGTTTTATTTGGGTTTGGTTTTGCTTAGCAAATGAGATCTACAGAAAATGTGTTTGTTTAAAAGCCAAGTTGAAATTCTATGAAATATTTTTTTAACATGGTATTTGTTCTCCTTCACTTGCATAGGTCTGCAGTCCTACCCAGGAATGGATGCCTTTGCACTTGGGCATAATCTCATTACTATCACCAAGGCTTTCTACAGGTAGTAAGGCACACCAATATAAATCCAGTTTAGGGATTAAAACATAGCTATGATAACACACAAACCAAAAGAAAAGCCTTAGCCAAGGAAGTGATGCGTGGTTGGAGGATGAGGGACAGTGGGAATATGTGAAAATAGGAGATTCACAGCCTGCACAGAGGCATTGTACAGCTTCTGTGTCTGGAGGTTTCCAAGAATAGACTGGATAAAGTTGGACACATTAGGGTGTGACCTCAGATGTGGCCCTTCTTTGGTCTAGAGACCTCCTGAAGTTCTTCCAACTTGAATTTCCATATGATCCTATGAAGAAGAATAATGATGTATGAGAAAATAATAACTCACAGGAGTAAATAAGTGTTTACTGGTCTTACTTCCATTGTTTTTACTATATGAGATTAATCTCAAGAAAGAGCATATTTTCATTTCTTGAACAGTTGGGATCAACCAATTGCTCCCAAAATACATGCTATAGATTATTTTTTTGTCGTATTGTCAAGATGGCAGAATCAAGTTTAAAAACATCTATAAATGTTTGTGTTTGACAGTAGAGCCTGATTTTGGAACCACAGCATAGTTTATAAGCAGTTTGTTGAAGCAAATACTATTTCATGTGACCATTTTACTCAATCATGATTTGTCACTGTGAAGGGGTCGGGACCTTAAAATATGGCAGTATATAGACTCCCTATTAAAGAATCGTCCAATCTGCTTTAAAGTCTTATAATCTTCTATAATCCTATAGCAAATTTTATAGCAGCTTTCTGTAAAGATTCAGAATGCCTACTCACAGAACCTTGTGTTCTGAACTACCAAAATGTATTTTTATTGTTATTATTTTTGTAGATCTATTCTTCTGAAGGTCTTCCATCTAAGTATAAATTTAGTCCAAGGTTGCTTGGCATATGAAGTCAGAGGAGATCATGACACTAGACAGCACAGGGCAGGTGTGTGATATAATTCTAAATGTGCTTTAAATCAGGGAGAGGTCAAGTATTTACCCACACTGAGTATTGCACCATGGTGGAATGAGATGAAGGATATTGGTGAATTCAGTATGAAGCCACTGGAAAAAAAAAACAAACCTGTTAAATAAACACAAGGCAGATTCATCAGAGAAAAAAAAATTAGATGTAAACACGCTTGTTATGCACAAGGGCTTCCACAGAGATTTGGTTGAAGAAAACACCTCATGACTTGTGCTTTGACCTCAAGAATTCACTCAACATTTCCCAGTGCAATGAGATGTGTTGATTCCTGTAGCCATGGGGTAGCTGTACATTTTCCTCCCTTCCTCCCTTCCTCCCTCCCCTGCTTCTGCCTCTCAATTTTCTTTTACTTCTTTCCTGCTTTTTTTCTCCGTTCCCCTTCCTTTCCCCATGTCTCACACATCTGGAGACTAACAGCCTATAGACACAATTTTCCTAAACATCCAGTATGTTACTACTATAATAATACAGAAGGAAAGGGAATGAACCATGAAATCATTGGCAGATCAAGGAAAAACCTGGTCTGTATCACATGGGAGCACAGGACTCAGAATAATGCGGGGGTTTTTATTTCTAAGGAAGAATTGTAATGATATGTAAATTAAAGGCAAAAGAATGGAGGCCCAGACTGCTGCATGAATAATACTTCTGTAGTTCTGAACAATGAGGATAAGAGCTTTTTCAGATGGCTTATACAGGCACCTCTGCACAGGTTACGTCGAAAACCACATCCAGTTTTGTCCAGACATTTAAAGTGTCCATTTGGGGATTTCTGTTCAGGAGGCGCTCCTGATGGCCAAACTCATTGGTGGAAGGAAAAACAGAAAACTGAACACAGACAACATTGTTGAATCCACCTGAATGAGTGCAGGAGATGTAGTTGCTCACTTTTCAAGACAAGTCAACTGTGAACATCGTCTAATGTTCTTCAGATTACGAAAAGAATTATTAATTGTCTTATGGCTGCAGAATATTTATGGGTATATTCAATGGCAGGGCTTTTTGTTTTATTTTTATGTATAGTGTGAAAATAATTGAGGAATGAAAAATTCTCTTTGGGACTGTAATAATTAATCAAAATTGAGCATGTTATGAAATATTGCTTGGATGTTCATCTGATGCAAATAAGCTCTTGTTTAAAATCAATAGAGCTGTGGCAGTTTATGCCAGCAAAGGGCTTGGCTCTTTTTCTTTTGAATGAATAATATACCCAAGCAATAATTCTTCTTTCTTATAGTTAAGTGCCAGATTTCAACCTTTTCATTCACAAAGCTGTAGAACATAATCAGTTGTAAACTACCCTGTCTCCCATAATTCAGTGCTTTCTAGGATAGGGTTTGTCACTGTCCATTTTTCTCTTTGGTGTCAGCCAGGTGAAATAATGTAACTGTGGGTTTAGTCATGCTGCTAGCCTGAAATTAGAAGTTGAACAGGACTAGAATTTCTTCTTAACTATGCCTCCAAAAATCTGGTGTGATACTCATGAAGTCTTCAGTGTTACAGTAACATTAAATATTTCCTGCCCTTGGATATTTAGTGACATGAAAGAAAGCAGTGGGTCTAGGCTGATAAGGACCTGGTTTTTGACAGAGATGGAGAGGTCATGCAGCATTGTAAATGCTGCAGCATTGTGGGAGGAGCATAGGAGATCTCAGCAGGAGATCTAAGAGAGGGGAGGGCGATAGTTTTGAAACAGCTGATTTAATTCATTAATTCACACATTTCCACAAGCACAAGGCAACACTAAATCATGTATGTTCAAATATTATGTCTTCCTTGCAACACCAAGATGCTGATGTGCAGGGAGGCAGACTGAGGTTCCCAGTGGAGCCACAGGGACACAGTTGTATGTCACTCGCTCAGGAACAAATAATAGGACAAACAGAAATGGCATCAAGTTGTGCCAGGGGAGGTTTAGATTCAACATTGGGAAAAAATCCCTCACTGAAAGGGTGCTCAAGCAATTGCAAGAGGCTGCCCAGGGAAGTGCTGGAGTCACGGTCTCTGAAAGCATTCAGAAAAGATGTAGATGTGGTGCTTGTAGACATGGTTTATTGGTGGACTTGGCAGTGCTGGGCTAATGGCTAGACTCATTGATCTCAGAGGTCTTTTCCAGCCTTAATGATTCTATAATTCTATGACACAGAGGGTGAGAGAAATAGGCCAGGTTCTTTTCATGTCTTCTGGATTCGGCTTAGGTTCTTGTTATTGGATATGGCTTTTTTGTTCCCCATATAAACTGGGGATTAGTCTCTGCATCCTGTTCCACCTGCAACCCCTCACGATTTACACACTCTTTTTTTCCCAGTTTGGGTATCCTGGGAAGGAAGATAGAGTTGTGCTGGGATCTTGATGATCTCCTCCTGATCTAAGTGACATCAATGCATCATTCTTCTAACCCTCCTCCTGCCACATGATCCTTTGTTGTGCTTCCACACCTGTATATTTATCTGTTTATCTGTACCAGTTTAAACACCTCTTAGGCAATTCTCTATGCAAGACAGATGCTGTTCTCCTAATATTTAATGTAAACCTTCATGATGAACTGTGATGCTGAAAAATACATTAATAAGGGCATTACAGAACTGATATTGAACTCTTGTCATAAATTGTCATATTAAATAGCAGTATATCATCTCTGGTGTATTACTTCCCACTAGAAGGAATGCTGCAGTAGCAGGACTTGAAAGCAAAGGGACCTTAAGCTGGTTTTTCATTTAATCCACAGCTGAGTATACCTCATAATACAGGTAATTTCTGTTAAGAGGTGTTAACATAATCTGCATATCTTTTTATTCTTGGGACTGAAATAACCTCATCTAACTGTAGATATCTTCTGCAGTGCTGACATTGACATCTGAGATACTCAAAGGTCTGTGTTACTGGTGAAGAGAAATGTACACTTCTAACTAAGGTGCAGGGTTTTTTGCCTATTTTAGATGCTTACTTTAACATAAGAAAAATAACAGCTATGTTTATTTTCCACTCTCTTCCCAATTTTGAAGGAAGCTTATAGAGAGTAGGTCAAGTATAGAAATCTACACTTAGTTAGTAAATACTACCCCAGATGTCTACTTTCTGTAATAATGGCCCCACAACTATTACTGTGACCACATGTGGACAAAATAAAATTTGCTTACTGCCCCCCAAAGAATCAGGTCAGTGATGGAAATATTTCCGGAATATAAAGAATTTGAATTAAAATATCCTTTCCATGTGTATAGAATGGAGGGATTGATTTCTTTTGTCATGTAATTGAATGTATTTTCATTTAGTGAGTGGGGACAAAATCCATTTTTATACAAGGGGAGAATTTGATCCAGAATCACAGTTTTTCACTTGGCACATGATAAAAATCAATCAAATCTCTCCTGCACATGACAACATTTTGTATTCCATTTTCTTCTTACTCCTAATTGGATTGATAACCCGTTTAGCTCCTCTGGTTGGTAAAGATTGGCACCCAACACAACCATCCAAGGCAACTGCGTTCAAGCTGCTTTGTCTTTAATATTTTGGTTTTCAGTGGTTTTGACCTACTGCTGCTCCTGCTAGTTCAAAGGCTCAGATTTCAACTTTTCCAGATGACCAATGACTCTCTGTTATCGCTTCTGGTAAGCTGCAATGTCTGTGCAACTCCTGTTCAACCATTATGGCCAAGGGTTACAAATGTGACTACTAACTTTCAGTGCTCCCTCTAGAGTACTTGAATGCAGCCAGAGTGGCATGGGTCTTCCTGATGACATGGCTGACAGGTCCATACTGATGTTTGAATATCCCAGTGGATCCAAAATAGTGCTATATGCTTATATTTAGGCATTTGAACCCTGCTCCATCTGGTTTTGAAATTCTTGCACTAAAATACTGGACAGGGGGTTTTTTGGGCCACATTTCAGTAAGGTAAAGGAAAAAGTAAATAATTTGTCCTGAATGGGATTCCCTTTAAATGATTCAAGGCTCGTTCATCTACTGAAAGCCACCTTTCCTGCCCTCTCAAAGCCCCAAACCCCAAGCTCTTTTCAACATGTGTAATTGCTATTAAATCTGATCCAGATGTTAAGAAATAACAAATTGGTATTAAAAGCTAGTGGAAACGTTTCAGCAAAAATTCAGTGAAGATGGTCACAAATGTAAAGTGTCCAAAACTGCATTGCAAGTTCTGAAGCATTTTTCAGTTTCTGACTGTAGCCCACATTAGCAAACCAAGCCTGATTCTTTCTTTTTTATTTCTTATATTTTTTAGTGTTAATTTCTTCATACAAAAGACCTTAGCAAGTAATGCACTTGTGGTGTTCAAAGAGCTTGCCTACAGGAAAGACTTGAGTTCTCTGAAAAAAGCATGTAGGTTCAGGAACGTTGGTTAATAGTTACTGGCTTACAACTGTAGATGCTAAATAATAATCTGTTGCACAGCAACATGAAAATCAGAATATTTCTCAGAACTACAATTAGTCCTTGAGCCTTTCCTCTGTTCTAACAGGTCCTGTCAAAGCAGATAAAGAAGAGACAGGCTCAGAAACAAGTGCTCCTTCAAAGTAAGAGTTGACAGCCAAAGGAGTGATTGTGCCATGGAAATGGATTGTGCTATTTGAAATGGAGAGAAAATATGTAAGAAGAGTTAGGCTTATCCCTAAGAGAAAGCTTCTGGAAGCAGGCTCAGTCACAGAACTCTACTGCACAATCCACCCCTATGAAGTGACAATGGACAACATGTTCAAGTGCAATGCCCTTTTTTGGGGGCAGTGTGAACAGTGTATTTGAGAGGGAAGCCCAGCAAGAAATACGCAGTTACTGGGAGAAGCTGTTTGTAGGAAGAACTACTAGTACCACTGCATGACAGAGGTTTGATGATGACTTACAGCCATTCTGTAAAATGATGAGAATATGCTATGGCTCTGCTCCTCCTATGACCCAGCATTCCAAATGAGTAGCACATCTCTCTATGTTTAACTTCCTTGTCAGGAAAGTCTACTGGCATTTTTCACTCATTACTCTTTACAAAAAATCTTACTGTATCCGCTGAGTGGAAGCCTTGACAAAAAAATGAGAAACAAAAATTGGGAAGAAGGAAATCCTTGAACTAACATTATCAATAATGTTGACTCTCCTGTTCAGCTTGATTGCAAAATTGAAAACTCTGGCTTTAGCTGCACTGGAGAGTGCTGATTGCAGACTCTGTTGTGTTGTGTCATTACTCTCATGCCATTAATGCTGTGCTTTCATATTGCTTACTGTAATGAGCCCCCTCCTGTAGTCTATGCTGAAACTTTGCACACAGATGATCAGGCCTTGCTCTCTTTATGTACACAGTGCATTAGAGCCAATGGATCAATAGCAGCTGGCTGCAAGACCAAGCCCTGAGTTTTGGAATAACCTTTGCCAAATCTGTAGTCTATGAAATCAACATTATTATTCTTAAAATACCTTCCATCTATAACCAAAACTATGACGTGCACATTTGGGATAATCGAATACTTAATTAAATATTAATTTCATATGTGATGGATACTGGCCCAGAATAAGGAAGAACATATCCACTATTCTCAAGCAGAACATGTAATTGATACCAAAGACAAATCTTCATTGACTTCAAGACATCTCTTGTAGAAGTTATATGACAATCTCCCTTCCAAAAACCTATCATTCTTGATTAGGTTACAGTGAATATTGATAGGGAATGGAATAAATATCCACATGGTAGTGCTTTTTTAGTACCTTTCTGGATCTGTGCCTTCATTATGTCCTTACTTTTGCATGGTCCAATATGTAGAAATAAAATTCTTAGTTGCTGTTGTGCTGCAGATTTCATGTCAGAAACGCTGGGTAAATATGCAGGGGTGGAGAGGGGAAATTTTTCTTTCTACAAATATCCAATTCATGTGTACATGCTACCACCCTGATTTAAATGACTGAAAGTCCTCTCCTTGCTGTATTCATAGATTAATAGATTTTACCAGCATCATTAGAGTGAGTGTTTTAAAGTATGAACAGCCATTTTAAAGATGGCAGTGGAGTTCTTACTCTGCAATGTTTCACAAAACCTTGAATCTGTGGCAGTAATTGAATGGTAGGAGTGAAAATGGAGTAATTCCCGTGTTCTAACTCAAGCAGATATGAAGACCAAATCCGAATGAATAATTATAGGCTCCTTCTATAGTTGAGGTGTTGTTACTTATCTCATACTAGTACATAGATTTATAGACCTAGCTCCCAGGTCTCCAAAGTTTCAGAATTCACCTGTTTACAACGTGCAGCTCTGCATATTTATAGTAGCCTCTTATTACATCCATTAAGAGTTTTTTAACAATTTCTTTTGAGTGCTTGAAGATAGCTATTCCATAATGTTAATGAGCAGATTTCCCTGCTGACAGATTTGAGGTATGATTCAAAGTTATTGTCAAGACCTCTGAAAGCTGAGGAAAGTAGACACTTGAAGGAAGGTATTTATAAATATGAATTAACACAAATGAGTGACTCACAGAAAGGCATTAGATGATATAAGAAGGAAGCAATCTAAGTCTAATGCATGCTCTTTCATTCAAGTCAGTGAGTTTGCACCTCTTACAACTCGGTGTCAATAGCAAGAGCCAGGGCCTGTGTTTACTGCACACTTCACCTTTTGCAGGGATTTTCACAGTGATGATTACAACAAATTTTTTTCCCTAAATATCAGCAAAGTGTCTTGGGACTCTGCTTTGCCTCTTTCATGGTTGCCTAAGCAATCTGTTGTAAGTCTTCCATTGGGTGCTTTGCCTCAAAGGCACTGGGAGTACTTTTGTGTCATCACTGTGTATGGAGCCAGGATCTGCATGTTGTGGAAAATAGCATGGGTTAACTCCCTGTTAGGATACCACCTGATTTTTTTAAGCTTTGGCACCTCAGTAGTTATGATGGTGAAGTTCAGCACCTCTGTTAGGTGGGTTGAAAGTGGTCTGCAGTGCTTCTTCGTTTGAAAATCAGTTGACAAAAGTAGAACCCCAAGGTGACCTTTTCTTCCTCATAATATTAAACTGCCTTGCTTTAGAAAAGTAGTTTTATGGTTTAGTAATTGTTACTCTTTTTCCTTGTGATGTGGCTTAGCTTGGCATTTCATTTCACAGTACCAAAGTGAGCAAAAGCAACAAAGCCTTCTCATACAGTAACAGTACCACCAACTGCTTTTTTGGGGAACAAGTAACTGAGAAATGTTTACACAATAAATAAACACCAGAGCTATATATTATTTCCTGTTAAACAGAGACATAGAACCGCATAACACTCTAAGTTGGCTTCTTAATGGTAAATAAGTCAATTTCTCCCTTTGTCAGTCAGCAGTGCAGTCTAGTATTCTCTGCACTCCAGCTCTGTTAATTTTGTTCATTTTATATCTCAAAGGCTGTTTCCATGCTGATCTTACAGGCATTGACATAAACCAATCTATTTGCTAAATATCTCTGAGCTGCTTTATTGCCCAGCATCCTGGTAGTCTAATTTACTTATATGCTAACATTGGCCACTTTTAACTTTCTCTTGACAGTGAGAATAAGTCACGGAAAGTCTCTTTCTCAATCAGGGACATGCTGCTTTCGTTTAGTTTCTTTTAGAGAGGAATTTGATGCCCAGAAGTGGTGGTTTTGGGAGCACAGGGGATGTCCTGGCTTGTACCAGCCAGTGTGATGGCCCAGAGCTGAGGGAACAGGGATATGCTGCTGGGCACCCCAGCTTTCCTCTCTGTTCAACTCAGTGCTGATGGCAGCAACCCTCAGGAAGAGAAAACAGCTACATCTTATCTTTTCATTTCATGCTCTCCTTGCTAAGATCATACACAGGAAAAAAAAAAGTTTTCTCAGTCTTCAGTTTGAATAATAGGGTTTGCAGAGTGAATCCTTGTTCCAGAGTACATTTTCCAAGGCATTAGGGAAATGCCCTCCAACTCCCACTCATTGGCCCTGCTGAATGGAAAAATGCTCTGTGTTAATGGAAGAAGGGAAGACTATGCCAAGGTGTCATGGCTGGTTAGGAGGAAGACAGAAACCTAATCTAAAGGCAGATGGAGGCTTATGGATAGAAAAAGGATAGAAAATGTCAGAATAAGGCTGGATGACTAAACCAATGCTGACACATTCCTTTTATGAGGGAAGAAAAGAAACAAAGACATGCCTCTTTGAACTATCATAAAGTGAATTTTTTGAGCAATAGAAAAGGGAAACCATGGCCTCAGTGAGGCCTGAACTAAAACTCCAATCTATGCTAAGACCTGTTTCTGTAGGGACACAGATGGAAAGAGCCTTAATAAAAAAAAGACAAAACATGTCCTTTCTTGGGACCCAGCTGTGATGGGAGAAGAGATCAGCATCATTCCCTTTGCTGGTGGCTGTCATTCCTTTAGTTCTGCTTTTGAAAAATAATTGCCTTTAAGCAAAAGTATCTGGATTATAATAAACAATGTTATATCCATAATCAGTGCCACTGTGAATGAAATTGAAAAATGCCATGTAAACCTCTCAAGTGGCGGGCAGAGAGAGCAACATCCAGCTGGTGTGTGGTGACATGCACTCGAACTTGTCTGCTCTTGGCTTTGAGGGTCAATGAAATTTAAAGATTATCTACAAAATAATTACTCTGTGGTGGAAAGGCTGGTAGAGGGGACAGCCTGTATAAACCATGAAAAATTTGTGTTGTTTGGTCTCATCTCTTCTCCCGTGTTCTTTTGGTGCTTTCTTCCTGGTCCTTTTCTCAGATAGAACTTCTTCTCTTCCTGTCTATCAGGAAATATCTTTATGCATTGAAATCATTAAATTAATTTTCTTTTTCCACCTCCTTTTGCTGAGTTTTGCTGTTAAAGAAGTAATCTCTTGTGTCTTCCCAACAGACCTAAAATTCCTCTGCTAAAATGAGCTATTGTAAACAAGACCTTTACTTTTTGATTTTTTCTAATTTGTTTTTCAGATCTAAGATATCCCTTGTAAGGCCTCTATAAACAATAGCAGAATACAAAGACAATCCCTGATACCTACTGACTATATTCAAAACTGACCTTACTGGAGAATCCAGGTGTATTGTTTGGGGGAAGGTAAAGAAGGAAATCTAGTTATGTCTAAATAGATAATTTAATTTGCTGTAGGTATGTGGTAGACAGCATTTCATATGTTTAAGCAAGTGCTACATATAAGCTGAGTACCTCTAGATTTTTAGAAATCAGGTACTTGTATTTGACCAGGGAATTTTTACGTATGGAATTCCTTGGTCACACCAATAGATGGCAATCTGTCTTCATGTCCCTCCACTTCTTCAAATGTGAACTAAAAGGTGAGGAGGAAAGAGAGAAAACAGTTTTCCTCAAATGCTTTTTTCCCCTTTTATGTGTCAGAGTTTCAAAGCTAAATGTTCAAATGCCCTGGAAATGAGAAATTATCTGAAAACTAGTACACTGCATGCTACCACAGCACAAATTACCCCATGCTGTCCTGTCAGATTTAATCTGCCTGAATCATTTTTGGAAGGGATGATATGGGATTTAGTTTCCATGTGAGCTAGTAAACTGAGATTAACACTGTTCTTGATACTATTGCATATTTTAATCTAAGATTCAATTTATTGCCCAAGTTCTACGTTGTGAAATCTTCAATAGATATCAAAAAGATAGGGAAAAAAAAGAAAATATAAAGAAATCTCAAGTCATATGGAAGATACTTGATCTTCAAGTCTGATTGTACTTTGTGCTACAGCAATGTAATTCAGAAATAACTGCAAATAAAATATCTCATTGTCAGATTAGCAAATGTGATGGTAAAATTAAAACCGAATCTCATTTGCTCTGCTGCCATTGTGGGAGCACTTGTAGACTTTGAAGATAGCATTTCCAGCAAAACTAGCCTCCATTTTAACTAGAGATTTTTAATTTGATTGTTGAATTAATTTAACCTGTTTTCTTCCTTTATTTGCTCATATACTGCCACTATTGCCACATAACCCATGGGCATACAAGATAGTTATTTAGGAAATATTTCCTACAAAACCAAATTTAATTGCTGTCAGTTTGTTTAAAAGCTGAAAAGCACAGAGAAATGAATGCCTTTGCCTTTGCTGTGCAGTTCTCTGCACCCAGGAGAGGTCTGGGACCAGAAAGTTCAGTTCATTTGGCAAATAATATTCATTTCAGCTGCATTGTCTTGTTGATCTGGGGTATACCTGAATAAGACTTTACGTGGACAGTGGCTGAACAGTTGCTCCCTCCGGCCAAACGAAGCTCCCTGGATCCCAGGGGGCACTGGGATAAATGATATCTCCCTGGATACACAGAGCAGCATCACGGGGAGCCATCCAGCCCTGCTGCAGCCCCCAGGGGCAGGGCTCAATGCTCGCTGCACTCCGCTGCATGAAAGGCTGAGCTCTGCACCCACCGCCCTCTGCTTGCCCCCAGCCCTTCTCCCGGCCTCCTGTGGCACTGCAGGACCCGTGTCCCTCCTGCAGCGCTGGCTCAAGGCTCCCAGAAGATGTCTGTGTGGGTCTCTCACACTGTCTGGCACCTTCTGAGAGCCCCACACTGTTTGGGAAGAACAGTGTGCTTCTACAGTACATGCTTCTCCCTGAATTCTGGGCATCCTGTAATGTATTCTGCCCTTTCTTGCACTAGCAAAGAGAATGCTGCAAGTCAGAAAACAAGCCTTAATCGAGAGTTATTGTTAACTAAAGAATGCAGGTAGTGCTGAAAATAAATTGCATCTACTACTACTGCACATTATGAAAACAAGCATTTCTTATGGGATCCTCCCCTTTACCAATTTAGTGCCTTGTGTATAAAGAATAGCTCTCTTATTTTTGTTGGGGGTGCTCATAGCTGATGAATAGAGCTGAGGCTCAAGAGGTTATTGTGGGTGCTAAGGAGAGGGCAGCTAGAGCAGCAAGCTAAAAAAAAATGAAGTTTTCTTTTTAACTACCCATTCTTCTGGTTTCCGAGTGTAAACATGCTGTGCTTCCACAAGCCTACAGGTACAGAAAAGGGCATAAAGTTCCTTGCACCATTCTTACCCTTCAGAAGGTAAGAATGAATGTATGCTCTCATTTTGTGTCGATATTTTCTGTATTTTATGTGCTGCAGAGGTTAGGCTTTTTTGTAGTAGGACATCCATTTACTTCCAGAGGGGGTATTATACTGCCTCTTTGTATTTTATGAAGCCTTTTCCTTTAAAAAAAGAAAAAACGTGCCCCAACCACATCTAGGATTATGTGAAAAGGGGAGAGAATACACAAAGCCCAGCCTTCAGCCTCAGGGATGAATCTCCATAATCTGAAGCCAACACCAGATGAACTGCTGAAGGGTTGCTGTTTAAGCCTTGATACCATTACCTCTCCTCTTTGACCTGGAGGGATTGATTATCTGCTCCTGGAGTATTAATGAGTTTGCTGAGCTTCTCTGAAGGAAACCTGTGGGCATGAACTTTCTCTTGCCTGAAGGAACAGAGGATAAACCTCTGAGCTTGTTTTCATGGCTCCAGTTTAATTGCTGATTGGGGATTTTTGTCATTTCTTCAATGAACGGCGTCAGAATCTATGAATTTTATATTTCCTCAAAAAAAAAAAATGCAGGGGAGTCAGGTAAACATAACGAAGGAATGAGAAAAAGGGGAAAACACACTAGCCTTATTTTTCTGGTCTCAGAAACACATTTGCTAATGCAGTGAATAAATTTTAACAAGGCACAAGTCTCTGTGCAGCCCTGGCCAGTTCCCCAGTAGATCCATAGCACTCTGATCCTAGTGAAAGGGTGTCAACTTCATTAATGGCAGCATTCTCCAGATACATACAAATTAATCAAGCATGTATGAGATGTTAATGAGTGTAAAATTAATGGGGTATTTTTGATGCCTTTTGTAGATATTTCTAAGTAAACAGGGATGCTTATTTCTGGAGCTAGAGAGCAAAGTTGGAAAACCACTAAGTCAATAGTTTTTATATTCATTTTCAGCAAGCTTCTGAGCAGGATCTGTCAGTAAAAGCACAGGAGAAAGATAGGGCCCTGGGAACAGCACTGTACTAAAAGTTACAATAATCAACTTTAAAGGTGGAGTGTTAATCTACTGCAAGTTTATAGGTCACTTTCCCCTCCATGCCTCAGTTTCCCTCCAACAGCTGCTGTTTTTCTTCAGGGTGGAATTTACTCTTCTTGATGGGGATTTGCTGAACCCCAGTTGTGAGAAGGACATGAGCTTTCTGGGAGCCCACTGGGGTACTGTAATGCAGAATGTCTGACCTGCAATCACAGGATAGGAAATTCCTGGGCATCAATAGAAGCCCCAGGTGCACCACTGACATCCACGTGCTCTGTTCTGTGTCACTGCAGGCCTTTGGCATTTCCTCTGTTTGAGTTCTGGATCCTTTCTGGGCATGGATTGTCAATTTCACCAAACAAGGGCAAAAGGACTAAATGCAAGCCATTTTCAAAACAAATGCTGAACATATCAGTTCATGCAACATTAAGTTCACTATTAATGTGGGTGTTCTTTCAGCCACTGTGTATGTCCTGTTTATTTCACAGCATGCTTGCACGTTTAATGTATGAGTTCAGAAGGGAGAACGACTGTAACTTCACCTGTCACCTGGGGAAAGTTACCTTGTTAATTTTCTATTGTTTGGCATTCTGAGCTCTTGAGGAAAAGCATCAGGAGGTTTATCCCTGCCAAAGGATATGACCTTTAGGGAACTGAGAAACACAGCATGCAGTCTCTGTCTTAAACCAACTGTTGCATTGCTTGTCATATTTACTTAAATGTCCTCCGGCGTAGCACGAGAAACCAGGAAGGATCACAGGAAAACTCACTGGGATTATGTTGGTTCATTCCCTAAAGAAATACATGCTTTCATACAAGCACAGCTTTTCTCATTATGGAAAAACAGGAGGAATCCTTCTATGCTATTAGAATAATTGTCAAATGGAAGCTACATCTTCCACTGACAGGAGCAATGGGGCCGTGTTTGGCCCCACAAGTAGAAACTGGATTTATTCTGAGCCATCACTCCTTTTGAAACATTTCTGTTTAGCCAAGGACCTGTATATGGGAAGAGGAATGATAGAAAGTCATATTAATTCTGTCTTTAGTCTAAGCTGAGACCACCAACATTAAAATGCCATACCATTTTTTTTCTGTAACATTTCCCTAGGCTAAGTTCCTGCACAAGCCCTAAATGTAGATTTCCATAATATAGTATATTGTGATGTCTTTAACATGTTGCCTTGGCACTGATCACTGAATTTTCTGGGTTTATTGTATTGCTGGGCTTAGGGAAAAAGTCCCCTTAAGGAAGAAAGCTCTGTAAAGAATAAGTAAAATAATGATTCCTTAAGAACCAAAAGGGCAATACAGGCTCTACTACAATCCCTAGAAAGAGATTATGCAAATCAAGGGAAAGAGACAGGGAGCATTGCAAGAGAACTGGCAAAATAACTTATGAGAAAGGAAAATTAATTCTTTCATGCCAAGACCAAGCACCTTTCTTTCTTACTATCCCCTCAATGCTTTTTCCAGCATCCTTCCTGATATCTCTTGTGTCAGCAATAGGTCAAAATTTATGGCGGATTTGGATACAGTGAGTGCCCCTTCATTTTCACTAGTGTTTTCATGGTTCAGTACAGCACATTCTTCCCCTTCAGCCTTTAAATTCCCCCCCTTCAGGAAAACCTCTGTTGCTTTCAGAGAATCTCTGGAGGGTTTTCCCAGACTTCTTTGGCTGTTTTTTCTCAAAAAGACTGTCTCTTGCATTAATATCTCTCTCCCCAAGCTCCAGTGAGCAAACTTAAGGTGGCAGTTTATGTCCAAATAATTTTGCTAACAGGTCTTATTTATTTGAGCATCTTCTGTCTAAGCATCAGGACTTTAAAGCATCCAGAAAGGGTGAAAATATTTCAGTAATGGGGCTGGGACACAAAATTTGTTGTTATTTCATTTTTTTATTTTGCCAACAATATCTTATACTTTCATAAATAAACCTTTGCCTGGCTGTTGGGGATAGGGTGCACAGAGTACCAGGCATGAAAATAGTGAATCCCCTCCTGAACTCTTTCTAATGGCCTTGTACCTTAGCAGACCCCAGGTCAGCAGCTTCCAGCAGAACTGGATTGTGATGAACAGAGTGAATATAATTATTGAGCCTGGGCAAAGAAACTGTGGAGAATTAGTGAAAGCATGACCTGAGTGCAAGGAGAAGATCATTATTGCATTGGAGGTGAGATGGTCATGTCTTAGAAAAGGATCCAAACTGGGAGGGAACTGGGACTGACTGGGCAAGGAACCTGATGCAGGAGAATGAGAAGAGCCTTGAGAACTGAATATGCTTGACATCTGATGGCTGAGATTGGGCTGAGAAGCTTGGAGAGAAACTGGAGTGGCAAGGATTAGGAGAAGCAATGACAATGAAGCAGGTGAAGTGAGAGGGAGAGCAGGGGGAGAGCAGGGTATTGTTGCAGTGAATCCAGCTGGGGCAGGTGAAGGGAAGGGCAGATGCTCCATTCACTCACTGCTTGCCTCCCTGCACCAGGCTGGGGTTTCCATACCACGTTTCCTTGCTCTCTGCACATGTGAAGGCTTCCATCTCCCCTATGAGAGAAACATATTCCCCACCTTCCATGCTGATTCACATCAAAGATGACAATCAGTGCTTGCTTTCAATTACTTCATTAGTTTGAATTAGTTGGAAGCTATTTTTGCATCCTTCAGGGATCCAGCCTGGCCTGAGCTCTATGACTGACAACACATGATAGAAAAGCTTCTGCCTTTTTCAATTTCACAGTTTGTCTGCGTATTGCAGCAAGATGTACTTTCCCCAAATTCAACTCTTTCTTTTGCACATTTCAAATTAATCTCCTGGCCATTCTTACAAGCTGAGTCTGGTCTGTTTATTTAGCTGGATAAATGTCTGATATAAAATCTCATTAGCCCAACAATTACCTTTGACACCATAGATGAATAAAGTCTCTTTGCCATGTAAATTAGTAAATCACAGTAAGTCCCTTCCAGCTCTGAGTAGACACACTTTTGAAAGGCATTCAAAATGCAGAAAATCAGTTAGAGTCATTAATATTTCTGTGGTGGGTACAGTTCATATCAGACATCCCAGATACCACCAGACATAGGATTTTATTATTACTCCTCATGATAAAGCTGTCCCTCTGCATCATATGCAGACCAAAAGCCTAGTTGCTTCATTAATCATTTCCCTTGGTGATTCTGTCTGTTCTTCCTGTATGCCATTTCTTTGGAAAATTACAAAAAGAATGAGACAAGAACTGGTCTACAAAGAAAAGGAAAATCAGAAGGTGAGTCCATTCTTTGCAATGCTTCTATTATCAATCCTCTTTAATAAATAGTATTAAGCACTATTAACACAAAAAATTATTTACAGTATTAATGCAAAAAAATATTTAAACTACATGAAATTTGGTTTGGGTTTGATTTCCTCCTCCATTTCTCAGGTATTCTCTCTGATGTTGTGAAAAGACTCTCTACTTAGTGAATGTGGAAGAAGCTCAAGATTTGGGTACTGAGGGAGCTGGCAGAAGTGCTCACTGAGCCACTTCCATCATTAGATTCAATATTAGGAAAAATTTCTTCATGGGGAGGATTTAAGCACTGGAAAAAGCTACCCAGGAAAGTGGTTGGGTCACCTTCCCTGTCAGGATTTAAATGATGTGTACTTGGGTTTGGTTTGGTAGTAACTCACCAGTACTGGGTTAACTGGTAGACTCAATGGTGTTAAAGATCTTTTCCAACCTAAATTTGATCCTAGGATTCTATGGTTTTAAAGAAGCCCAAATCCCATTCATAGCCAATGCCGTTCAAGTGGCTCTGAGACTTTCGAAAATTTAATTGAAATCTTTCGTAAGTGACAGGCATTGGAATCTTCAGTGTTTGGTTTCCCAGTCCCTCAGGTCCTTTTACAAATATTATCCAAGCAGAGTGCTGCTTGGAAATGGGAGCTTATAATGGGCTGTATTTGTTCAGAGAACCTGTAGAAGCGAACATGAAAATGTGCATGCACAGAAGAAAAGATCTTTATATGAAGTTTTCCATTCATGTAGCTGTGTTGTGTTATTCTTTCATAATACGTGGAGCTGTGTACATTTTCCTACACAGTAGAAAAATAATTGGATTTCAAGTAGACATGCTAGAGCCTTGTTTACTCAGATGTCATTCCTTTATGGTACAGCACCTCTAATTCTGTAGGGCTGTTCTGGCCATCCAGGTCACCAGCAGCCTCATTATTGTGTACAGGTATGGTATGCCCAGAGTGAAAACTGACTGGCAAAAAGAACACATTGTAATTAACTCTAGCATTGTAATTAACCCTAGCATGGTTCTCAACCTAGGATGATGGGTTTTAATATTGAAATTACATTTGAGTATTCCAGTAGAGATAAACAAAAAGCAGGAGACATAGAAATAAGCAAAATAATGAAGTGATTAATATTCACAGTATAAAGAATTCACTCTTCCCATCTGTTAGAGATCACTATGCATTCCATACTTATCTGTCTGTAAATCAGAAGCAGACTGATGATTTATAAAAAAAAGAAAAATCATTTATTCAGATAACTGCACCTCTCTTGTTGTTTTGGCTGATTGCCTGTTATCTGGATTTTACAAATGTGTTTAATTGTCCATAACTCTACTGAATTTTTTTGCAAATATATTTTCATATTTGGTCAGAAAGTGTTGTGCAAGATTATCCTCATAATTATAGTAGAACTTGACTGTTAAGTCCACCTCTAATTTCTGCTGAAGGCAGTGGGATTTACAGCAATGAGTTTTAAAAAATGCTTCTCCTGCTAGGCCTGGATCACTTGCTTAAGCTCTACAAACTGTATGGTATTTGCTAGAGTAATTTCTTTGATCACTAACCTCTGGCCCAAGCCATTAGTATTTGGGGAGTGGCCAGGTTTCCATTAAGAGGAGAAATTGATGACAGAAATCAGACAGGTTTTTTTGGAGCTGTCCTGCTTATTTACAATGAATATTCACAAAGTTATGCTTCCCTGAACCTGGCAGAAACCCCTAGATGCAGCTCTTGAACACAATTTAAAAATCTAATGCCTCAAATACCTTTGTCCATTTTTCAGGGCTGCCAGCACAAAAGTGTTTTTCTTTGATTCACCACTTTCTTTTGCCTTGCTCCTCTGTGTTTTGTGTTCCACCTGAACATGAGGTACTGTGCAGGTGACTGAGCACTGGGATAGGCTGTCTAGAGAGGCTGTGGAGTCTCCTTTCCTGGAGACATTCAAAAGCCATCTGGACACAAATCTGAGTAACCTGCTCTGGGGGGACCCTGCTTGAGCAAGAAGGTTGGGCTACATGACCTCCAGGGGTCTCTTCCAAGCATACCCATTCTGTGATTCTGTGATTCTGTGATTCTGTCCTTGCAAACACTGCCTTGCTGCCTTTGGGGCCAGACTCTCAGCCTACACATGCCAGTTGAGCTATGGGTGCACTCTTGCTCATCTTGACCATCAGCTACCATGGCCACCAATGTAATTTCTAAAATCTGAAAGATCAATATTTAACCTATGCTGTAGTAAATGGCAGCTGCTGAGACCTTTTTTCCTCATAATACAAATTCTCTTGCTCACACAAAGTTATTACATATATAAAAATTGGTGAGAAAGGAAAACAAAGCTGTGAATCAAGACTGATGTTCTAGAATTTTCAGGTAAAGGGGATTGCAATTATTTTTAGATGAAAAATGCTGTTTATATATTGTCAAAATGTTATGCTTTTTCTTTTATACATCTCTTTAAGCTCTCTTTCCTTAGCAAAAGTCTAGTAAGATTTCTTTAGTTTGGGTTGGTTCAGCATAGGTAAAAGTGTTTTATTCTGTTGAGTGGCCTCAGAAGTTTTAGCTTTCTCTGTTTAGTAAATTTTTATACTGCATTCCCACTTCATGCATGAGATGGCAATTTGAGATGTTATTGCTCCTGATGGTCTGGAGGCCTCCAAAGAATGGTTTCCATCTTTCACAAGACAAAATGGATTTCTTTCCAAGTATGCTCTATGTTTCAAAGTAGAAATCATCTGACTCTAGTGCATGATAATAGCTGGCAAAATAATCCAACCTGTGAAAGGAAATATGGTCATCCTTCTCCTGAGAGAGAAAGCCTGTGCGGTGAGGGGGTTTAAAGAGGAAGCTCTGTGGATGTACTAAGGTAGATCCAACCAAATCATGTGAGACCATATCAGTAAATCAACTGCTCAGCTGAACTTTGTCAAAGCATTTTATTCCAGATAGCAATGTAAAAAAAAAATGTTTTTTATTAAAACAGTCTCATTTTTTGGTCTAGCTACAGCACAGAAAACCACTGGCATACCTATTTTTTCTTCAAGATTAATTTCAAACTTTAGTAACATCTGAGTATGATTCCTTGTTTGCAGATATAACCCCACTGACTGTCTATATTTTATTTTTATAATAAGTGTTGACATGAGGTGCCAGTAAAATATAGGTTTCAGATGAATCTTATGAGAATGAGCTGTTACCTTTTTTTTTTTTTTCATAGCCTTTGAGCTTGGTGTTCCTTGTGGGTCCCTTCCAGCTCAGGATATTCTATGATTCTGTGATTCTCAGATTGGAAGTCAACTTTTGGAAAGTGTGCATGTACACTAGTTTGTCTCTAAGGCTTTTAGATATTAACAATTTTATACCTTGTATTATCAGCCATTCTGTCTCACTTTCAAATGTCTTTCCACTCCTGCAGCTTTCAACTTCTTTCAGTTTTAAACTCTTACAAGTTTTTCTGTGGAAGTATAGACCTCTGTACACCATATTCTAGCCTACTGACAAAAGCCTTTTATTTCTTAGTTACCCTTTGGAGATTCCTTAGAAATTTTCTACAGGCTGCAGACTGAAAAACCACAGATCTGCTGTCAACCCACATCAGCTGGACTGTCCTTCTCCTTTTCCCTACTGCATATGCATGCTTTTACTTGGAGCATATATATTCTTGGCAAATGCAAAGTTTGTCTCTGGCCAAGGGATTCCAAAAGAAAAGCCTTTACCATGATTACCCTTCTCAGCTTGTATTGATTTTGAGTCTTGAGAGATTTCCTTCTAAAGACTACTGAGGTCTTGTGGAAGCTAGAAAAAGAAAGAAAGAAAGAAAGAAAGCAAGCTTTTTTTAATCAAAAGAAAAATCAAACTTGAAACAGTCAAACATCAGTGTTTCCAGGGCAGTCTCAGCACCAGGAGACTTTGCATTGCTCAGAATCATTAGGTTCAGTTTTCAATTCTTTTTTACACTATTGTCTTCAACCCAAATACTGCTCTGCTACTGGTGTTGTTTTCTACATCACTGTAAGGTCTTGTATGCTTTCCTTAGGATTACCAGGGATTCTTAGGTTCTGAAGTCCTGTGTCCTACTGTGAGCATCCTGTCTAGACACCTGTCTGAGTCAAGACTGCACTGAAGAAATATTGACATCTCTTTTGTGTCCATGTCCAGTATCTCATCAGTAGAACTTCAAAGTTCTTGCGAGACCTCTAATGGTGCACATGGAGCTATATATATTATAGAAATAGCCAGAAATAAGAGAAGAGAGATTGAAAGTATATTGCTAGGAATGGTACGTTTGTGTATTTGTTGTAAAAAGTTATGAGCTATGACTATGCCCTTGTGTCTCCTTTGCCTTGATTTTTTACTGTGCAAACAGCAAAAGACCACAAATAACCTGCCTCTTGTGCACCTGTTTTATGGAGAATCCTTAAAAATGATGCAGTATGTGGTGTGTGGGATGGCTTTGTAGGGTTGTAGGGACTTCTGTTCTCTCCTTTGGGTCTCTCCTTACAAAAGGGTATGACCATATTGGCTAACAAGGAAAGTGCTGGAAACAAACTGCATATACCCACTCCTCTTATTTTAGTGTAACAGAGGGGATACTCCTAGCTGCAATTCCAGGCTCTGCCTGAACCCTCTTTATCCAGCATTAAGTCTTTTGAAGTCCTCTACAGCATGAGCTTATCGGTGATTTCAAAGCTCTTTATTTCTGAATATACAAAAGTTACTAACTATAAACTGGCTTCCCAAACAGTATCAGGAAGCTTCAAAGCAACGTGTGCAATTCACTACAGCTATTGGGAGCAGTCATACTGGTCCAAAAAGGAATCTGGAAAAATATGCAGCTCCCCAGGTACAGAGAGTGTCTCAGAAGGCACTGCAGAAGCTCTGTTTTTTACTCACCCTGTCCAAACTTAGAGGGGCAATTTGAGACAAGATGTTTGGAGCTTTTTAATGAGCTGGAGGAATTGTGGTTCAGACATACACGATTATGGTGGCTGTGAATCCTGGATGCAGGTCTTTAAATAGGGCAAGGTGCATGGAGCACTCATTGGACCCCATGGACAGTGGCTACGAGGCAAATTCCAGTCAAGGGGAGTACATCCTTTGTACTGGCTCAGGTATCATCAATTTTGCAAAGTAGAAATATGAAAAATTGAATGGGAAGAAATCCAGTTCTGAAGGTCTGAGAAGGGAATTGCAAAAGAACTGATCTGTTTTTAAAAACCTTAAATCCCCTGAAGCTTCTGATTAATTTATTGAAAAAGTGTTCATAAAAGATGTAACCAAACCCGAATCTGCTGCCTTGGTAAAGAATACATTCAGGATGAAAAGCCCAGGGCTTTTCCCTACCAGCACAGAGAGAGCATTTCAGCTGTCATCCAAGTAGGCACCTGTCACTCCCATCACAGCAGGAACAGCATGATTTCTGGCCTAATTTCTAGAGTATCAGTGGTGTTGAATGGAGATCTCAGACACTATGCAAACCAGGACCCAAAACTACAAATGCTGCTTTTTTTTTAGCTTTTTCTCTTCCCCTATGAAAGCCTCAAGGAATGTGAAGTCATTCCTAAGTCTGTTTCTGTTCCCCAGGCTTTTCTTTCCACAGTAGTGGGCTGATCCTCATGTATCTGCAGGATGGTGTGACCCACTTTGAACAAAGTTATATGCTGATCAGTGAAAAACAGAATATGCTTTCCTGGCTTTTGGATTATTATTCAAAAGGAAAGGAGACCCAGAGCAGCATGCCATGTTCACTGTTGCATTACAACACTTCTGAGCAGCCAAGCTTTAGTAAAACAGACTCATGGAGAAACAGAAGTCTGCCTTAATAGTACAAAAACTTTCTGCAGATATCCAGCTTAGTACCACCTGGAACAACTCTGTGGCAAGAGCTGTGGGATGTGAGTTCTGTGTAGGAAAATGAAGTTTGCTCTTTGGTTATAACTCTGGTTTAGCTGTATGTCAGGGCTATAAAATCACAATGTAGCTGTTAATTCCATGGGTAGTCCAGCAGCTCATCCTGGTTTGTCACCTTCACAGACAGGACACTTGACAGCATTTTTCTGCACTGAAAGTCTCTTTCTAGTGATCTTTTCCATACCTACTGCTTGTACTGTCGAGTCATGCTGTCATGGAGTGTTATTAATGAATTCTGTCTTGGAATTTACTAATCGATTTTCTCTATAAAATATGTAAGAATTAAAGGAGAATTTAATTGCTAAGAAGCATTTTGTCCTATCTTAAATTTGGTTTAACTGCAAAGCAAATAGATATTAGAGAATGTTTTTGGTTCATTTTTTTTTCCCTGAACAGTCATTAATATAGATTTAAAAGCAATATTCATAAATTCCTCAGCTCTTTTATGTTTCATGCCAATGATTTTGTGTTATGCTTACATCTCTGCTCTCATGGCTGTATTAATTGCATGGACTATACAACATCAGGTGCTATATTTATACATATCATGGATCTGCAGTTCGCCAGATCCTGTGGAAAGGCTGGAAGTCTTCCTTTTGGTTGGTCTTACTTTAAAACAGAAGTAGAGGTGCTGCATGTAATGTACATAAAAAGGACACAATCAGCTCCATCTGGAAGGTCCAGTCCTTCAAGAGTTTGCCTCCCAAGGGCTTTCTGTGTTGAAGGTTCCCCATTTCCGAACATTCAGAGATCTTTACAGAAACACATTTAATTGTTGCCTTTATGAGGCCTAGTGATAAAAATAATAATAAAAACATGGGTTTATGACAATTGTAATGTGACAAATATTTGGCAGATCTCTTGGAAAACTGTCTCTATTTGTGCCTTATATAGACCAGCACGCCTAAGCAAGAGCAGAAAACCCCAGCAGAGATGACAGAAAATATAATTTTAGAGATTTTCCTAACTAGTTTGACTTGCTACAGGTATCGGTACTTTTGAGGCAATCCTGTAGATGTTACAGCTTCTGTAAGTGAAAAATATAATGAAGAATTACCAGAACCAGATGAAATATGTCTTTCAGCTATGCAACATAAATGTATTAGGGTCAGTCCTACATGCCCTAATATAGCAAACCCCTTAAACATCTGCATACATTTAAATCTGAGTATATTTTTGCAACTGTGTTTGGGTACAGAGTGGAATAATTGAAAAATTACTCACAGATAAATGCATTTGGCAAATTACAGATGGTTGTACATAACCAAGCTACTGGATTTCTGTTTTGGGTCATGAGGTTCAATATCCCTTTACACATTGTTTTAGGCTACTGCATACCTGATCCATAATTTAGATAATAAGGAGAGGTAAGAAATACTTCCTTTTATATTTCCATTTATCCTGCACTGTAAAATTCGCAGTCAGTGCTGTTGATGATACATGGACTTGTGGAAGCTGTGTTACAATCCTGAGTGAACACAAAATATTAGATCCAGATGGGGAAGCAAGCAAGAGGCACAAGAAGCCTCCTTGTGCCTTTCTCTACCTGACGAGTACAATCTTAGGTTTTACCAGCTCTAAATCTTACTGGGTGTGCATTTTGAACCTAAATTTGACAGGTTTTTAGGATGCCACCAGCTAAATAGTTTGAAATGGCACTTCATCTTCTGGCTGTGTTTTTGAGCCCAAGTATGGTGGTTGCCATGCTTCATGCTGAAGTCAGGGCTGCCAGCAAATGTGTATGTTTCCTCAGCACACCTGCCAGATCAGACTTCTCAGGTTACTTTACACAAAAAGGCGCTCAGATTTTGAATCCCAAATAGCCTGAAGCAGGAGATTTTCTTGAACCTGAGCTGGGATGCAGGAGTCCAAGGTGTGCAGCATCCCAGCTTCAGGCACTTGTCTGTAGGAGGGAGAGGCAGGGCTGCGGGTGCTCAGCTGAAATAACATGTCAATAGCTAGCCTGACTGTTTCTTGGACTCCTGTTCCACATGCCCTCCTGCTCCACAGAAATGAGGAGTTCTTGGTGTTTTTACAACGTGACATTTAGCCCTGTGTCTGGCCTCCTCTGGCAATCTTTCCTGGCCAAGCATCAGTGACAACAGCTTCTTATCATTGATATTCAAGTAATGTCTTGACTGTTCAGGATGTCACATTTGTGCACATCCTGTATATTTTATATTTAAATGTACCAAAATTAACCTCTTCTCCAGGAATTATCACTTAAAAGAATCACTAAGAGTAGAAGTGAAAATAACTATGCAATGTTTATGTTAGCCTTTAATTAATACAAATGGCATAAATAAATAAATAATATGGCAAAAACAAATAGGGCAACAATAAATGGATTTTTGTTGTAATTTGTGCAAAGACTAAGTACTCATTTGATATCAACTGCTTCTGCTGTGACACAGGCAACTATTTATAGCCTCATTTATTATGTGCAATATGTAGTGCAGAGGTGATGAGTTCTTTACCACGGTCAAGGATTAAGCAGAGAAGGGAGCTGCCTGTAGGGCCAGACATCTTGACACCTGTATATGAGCACCTGTGACTTCTCTGTGATTTCGTCAGTGTCTCTTTTAAGTGAATTGAGAGTGAGATTTTTCAAGCCTCCATATGATATTAGTTGCAATTAAAACTACACCTTACAGTTCATTTTGTCCACCTTGGAAATACAAAGCATTTTATTTTTATTGGCTTTGCTGTATCTCCAGCTATAGACTGAGGGCAACTAGTGGAAAACCAAAATGCAAAACAAACTAGCCAAACCAAAGCAAACAGAAAAAGAAAGACAATTCCTGCTTCCAACAGCAGCACAGAGCTAATCTCTGCAGTGGACATGTGTAACAGCCAGAGCAATAAGAGCTTCCACATATTTTAAAACTATTTCACAACCTTTGCTGATTTTTAATGAGGCTGAATTAGCACCTTCTTTATTTTCTAGGGGCTGCAACTTAGCATCAAGGCTGTTGGAGAGGTGAGGAGAATGAAATCATGTAGCTGTGCAAGGAGAAAGAGCAGCCTCTGAAACTGCTCACGCTTGGCTGGAGTTCACAGAGCATAAGCCAATTTTTGCGCCCACAGAGCAGTTCATTTCTTGGCAGCTGAATTGGAATAAAGCTCCAAGGCTACAGCGGCCCACAGCCTGCTGTGACTCAGTGACCACAGAGCCTAATTTGTGCTGGATAAAGCCCTAAAGAGATTAACTGACTCATAACATATGCTACTTTACCTTCTACAAATGAACCTCAAATGCATTGCCATGTTTCTGATCCCTCTCTAAATTTTGCAAATACCCCACCACTTAGTCACACATATAGGGGAACCTGAAGAAGAAAAAAATAATTATAATTCATACATTTTTTACAAACACTTCAAAAGACTATAGGCTTTCTCTGCCAGGAATGTGACATTTCATATTAAGGAATCTATAAAAAATGCATACATTCATTTTAGGAAACCTCTGAGCAGCAGCAGTGCAGGTGTCTTACCTGCGGCACAGCCGTGTAGGAGAGGCAGCAACAGCCAGTGTTGAGTTTAGCAAGTTTTACATATAAGTCTGTAAAAGCTGCTGAATCTCTTCAGTCTCCCCAGGGCCATAAAGAGCTCTTTGGAGATGGTCAGCAGCTTAAAAGACAGACCAGCAGGTGTGCCAGCCAACAGAGTCAGGATGTTTTTCCACCAGGCTGGTGAGTGTTTGCACTCTGAAGCAGATACACTCTGTGGTGCAGCAGTTCCTGACCCCACACCATGGAGCTGGCCAGGATGAGTTATTCTTCCCTGGTAGCCCACACACAACAATATTACGCTGGGGACAAGGACACTGTTATTAACCCAGATGTTGTTCCAGCATGGACTTTGAATGCAAGTCTGGGGACAAACAGTACATATAGCATACAAGACTGTGAGGCTCAATTCATTTCCACATCATGAAACCCTATCTTCCCCAAGGATTCAGATGAGGGCAGCTGGGATGGTCACATGTACAGGTCATCTTCCACAAAAGCAGTAATCTGACATCATTGGTATTACATTTCATAAATCCTTTTGAAAACCCAATGCCACTGCAGAGAAAGGCATTTATTATCAGTGATTTCAAATACAACTAACTTCATTAAATCCAAGGCATTCCATCCTATTGAAATAACAACAAATATCAGTTCAAACAGCCATAAATGAGCTAATAAATACTGGATCAAATAAATTATGTTGCTGATAAACAGCAGCTTTATTGCCATATCTTAAAGCCAAATGTATCTGCAGACTTTAGGAGCAGTGTCCAGAGGAGGGTTAAATAGGAATGAATCTGTATTAAATGGCATCTTAGAAAGGTTTTTGGCTCTTGTAAGATAGTTCAGACCTCATACACTAAAAGCTCCGTGTGTCTCCTCAAAACTGGAAACATCATGGTTTTGAAGTTACCAGTTAAGATTCCTCCTGGTGTCTTTTTTTTACTGAGATTTTCTAGATGCCCTTAAAAATCACATCATCCAAATTCAAGTGAGAACTGAAAATCTAACACCTTTAGTGCCTTTTTAGAAGCATAGTCTTACACTGCTGTTCTCAGCAGATATACGTCAAGAAACTGAATTACTGTCTTTTGCCTTCTAGGCATTAGCTCCAAAGACTGAGCCAAGCATCATCTTGCATGATGCAATTGCACTTGCTCTGGGGTTGTGATCATGGTCAGTGGCTGTGGGTGAGCTGATGAGCAGGAACCCATGCTCAAGTAGAGAAGTTGCCAGTTATTGTCTGAATACAAAGTCTAAATGTAGTGAAGTTCCCAGTGGTGAAGTAGTATAGTAGTGAAGTTCCCAGTATCAATGGATTTAAGAGGGAAAATTCAACACCATATTCTACCACTGTGCATCCAGGATAATCGAAACCAAGAATTAATGTTCTGTCATAGATCAAATTAATTTTCAGGTCAGACAACCTCTCTGCATAGGCTGCACATTTTTACACTAATAAAACTGTTTGCTTTTTATGTCTGGAATCTTCTTAATTTTTGTACTCGTTCTCCTCCTAAAAAGCATAGGAAGGTCAAGTCCTTACCATAACTTGTTAACTGAGGATCTTCTTTCTCTCCCTTTTCTTTCTAAACTTCTCCTGACAATTAAACTAGATTTTGCAGCCACCAGAAAAACAAAGTTCAGAAGGTGTCAAGTTGGTAAGACGTATAAAACTGAATTATTTATGCAAATGAAGGAAGCTCTCTCCCCCCCAAGCAGAGACCCTGTGCTCCCCAACATGTTACATGTACGATTTGAGTCTAGACTCCAGTGAACAAGTCAATTCCTCAAAGACCATAACATTGGCACAGGCCCATTGGACTCAGTAGAACCATGCAGCCAAGGATGCTTATTAAGCTCAAGAGGGAATGATGTGATTCTAATCTAGGTGGACTTGAATGTTATAAACTCTCCAGTAAAAACCTAAGGAAAAGAAAAAGAAGAGAGGGAAGGAAGGAAGGAAGGAAGGAAGGAAGGAAGGAAGGAAGGTTGTAAATATTATCAGCATGAAGACTAGAAGCAACTGTGTCTGGCAGACATTTCATTCCATCAAATCATTCCGTCAAACAGAGAGCTGTGGGTATTTGGAAATAACCATACTTACTATGTATTTAACTGTGAATTTTCCGTTTGATTGGAGGCAATCGGATTTATGCTCAAACAAGAATTTTTCTCAAGTAAGCTTTGTTTAGAAAGCTCAATTTTCCTGTGGCACTAGCATATGAATGCCAGGGTGTCACATGGAGCATAGGCAAACCATGTTGCAGGGAGGGCTCCTGATTTCACAGCTTTTGGTCAAAAAGTCCTGTTGGTAAATGGAGATGTTTTCAGAATGTGCCTTTCTCCAAGAACCTAAAGCCTTCATTATCCAGGCTGAAGTGGAGATGGCCTTGTGCTTTGGTTGTGGTAGTTGTCCCCATAACTCCTCAGAACTCCTGCACATAGCATTTCCTGAGAGGGACTTCACCATCTGCCATAAACTCCCAGGGGATGCCAATCAGGCCAGGGACTCAGAGCCCATCCTATGTCCTCCTTAATAAGAACACTGAAAGGCTGTAATTTTTGCCTTACTAACTCTGTCACATTTCCTCCCTATTTGATTGATTTCTTTTCTCTTCAGCTCTTCCCTCTGTTCCTTATGTAAATGCCTTCTTTTTTTTTTTCTTTTCATATAGCACACATGCACTCTAGCATTTTAATTCCAGTGTTTAAAGTCTTAAATAATACAGTACTGCTGCTGTCTACTTGCAAGACTGTCCATGGTCTTTTACTGTGTCAGGGCTGTAAATATCAATTGCAAGGAGAATGTAACATAATAGAATGATAGAATGTAATTACTTGTCTTGGAAACTTGCTCAGATTGCCAGCACCTTCATTTACAAATAAAAAAAATACATATATATAAATATATATATATATTTTGGAAAATCTATACCTTGGTGTGTACAGTACTTTTTGCTAGCCTTCAACCTGGCTCAGAGCTTTCCTTTGCAAGTCTTAAGGCTGCTTCAAGAATGTTCAAGATCAGAGTGGACAGGGCTCTGAGCAATCTGCTGTAGCTGGAGATGCCCCTGCTCACTGCAGGGAGGTCACACTAAATGATCTTTAGCGGTCCCTCCCAACCCTAACCATCCCATGACCATGGTTCTGTGTGCCTGCTAGTCCCAGCCTTGCTGGATGGAGGCTGTGTGCACTTTGCAGAACTGCCCTGTATACAGCTGTCTATGAGGTCTCACAGTGAGACAGGAGGAAACTGCAAATCCCTGTGATGATAAGGGGAGGAAAATGGCCTGATGATCTTCTTGATTTAGTATAAACAGAGTGTTAATAGATTTTTTTAGTACAAAAGTAGTGGAAGGTGTTTGCTTTCCAAAACAGATAATTTCAGTGATCTGTATTAGGGTGTATCTCCATCAGAATACAAGGAGCAGGCAACCAGCCATAAGGAAATGCAAACATTTTTTATGCTGGTTTTGCCTTATAGGGATAACTCAGCATAAAATTATGCCCTGGGATGCCATAATGTGAAACTGCACTGTCAGGCTCCTGAAGATCACCTCAAGATAATATGAGACAGATTTTTCAAAAAGGACTGAAAACATTCCCTCAGCAAAAAACATTCATTTTTAAATTACTCAACTGAAAGACTGCTTCCTCAAATGATTACACATGTTCCTATTAAAAAAAATCACAATTTTGTTTCTCATTCCAAAAAATATATGCTTACTGGCCTTATATTTCTGTGTATAGGCACCATAATAAATCCCCATGATACATCCATGGATGAAAATAGCAGGTCAGAATTTGCTAAAACACTGTGGCACTGTGGAATAGTTTCTGCAGTGTGGATTGGTTTTCCACCTTTTTACCCATTAATAAATGTTAGACACGGCAGTAAGGGCTTATAACACAGCCACACCAGTACTGTAAAGTGGAGGATTTATTACCCAGATCTGCAGAACATAAATTTTCCAAGGACTGTAATTGTATAAAATGCTGCATGAATCCAACAATGTGAAGGAATCTATTTTTAGGGCAAAAAAATTCCAGTTATCAGGGTCTCAACCTTTGGCTGGGAATTAAAAACACTACAGGACTGGGGTGTTCAACAGCTTGTTGGAACTGGCATGTATCTCTTGTTAACTAAACATAAATCCTTCTCAAATGCGGGGAAGGCTTCTCCTGTTGTCTGAACTGTTCAGCTCTGGGATGTCTCTGGTACCAGCACTGGTGTCAACAGAACGGACAGTCCACCTTAGGGAAAGTAAAAATATTAGATATCATGGAGGGAAGATTAGATATGAGGGAAGCAATGGTTCATAGGAAAAAAAGCAGCCTGTCTGAATTATTTTCATATCCTCATGGTTCTGAAATGTTATCAAGTCTACCACAAGGCTCCACAGCCCCTAAATAGCTGCAAGTTGTCTCCTTCAAGCAGATGACTGTTTAGCTTAAAACTGGGTCATACTTTCAGACTAGCTACAAGAAAATGCCAACAATTCCTGTTGAATTTGTCTTAGCGAACAAAACTCTTCATGAATTGCTGTTCCTCTGTTTCCATGCACTGTCTCTATGGCTTCACAAGGAACAAGCAGATTTTACTGCTCTTCTCTCACCTTGGATCATTAGTGCCAGTTGTTGTGATTATTAATATAATACTGGTGAAATCCACTGGAAGTAATCTCAGAACTGCAGGTAGTCAGTGGTTTCTCCAGGTCAGTGTTTAATTTACCAAAGAAAACCCAATTACAGCCTCAAAAGTACACCACCTGTGTTCAGAGTGCGTGACCATATTGTGAAATATCTCAACAAAACTCTTGTCCTGCCCCCAATAGAATCATCATGGCCCTCATCAGTAGTTTGGTGTAGTTGTGTAGTAATATTTTTTTTAAAGGCTGATTTAGGTATCTGAAAAATCACTACTCTGTGACCCCTACTTTTTTGGCTCTTGTATGTGCTTCTCCAAGTCACACTAGAGACAAATGCCTAAAGAAAGCCAAAGATGGTTGTGATCATGTTTGACAATGTAAAAATAATTATAAAGAAAAAAGCTAAAATAAATCTTAAGAAAAAGTGGACATAAGCCATGCATTCAACTTCCACCATGTGTTTTAAGCTCTTTGTTTTCTCAAAACAGTGAGTGCAGGACTGTCCCAATTTTCCAGACTGGTCTTGGCAAAATGCATTAAGGTGTAATATGTCGATGAAGTAGCACAACAGAAACCACTTCATACTTGCATACATGAATTCTTGCATGTCTACAGTTTATAGACAAACATAAAATCACAACTCCAAAATACTCTTTAAAGAGAGTCCTTGGCTGTTTGGATTTTTTAATACCCATTTCATAGGTTTCTGAAGCATAGTTCCTGAGATTTAAAGTGATTGCTTTGTGGTTTGTAACAATCTTCAGTTATCTCCCACCAGTTCTTTACACCAGTCAAACCTCTAGTGGAATCTTGCCACTGAACTTTTAAAGGATACTAAAATGTGCTTTTGTGTTCTTTCTCTTTTTTTATTTTTTTTTAATAACTTTATTCTACCATTTGCCATTTGCACATTTGTGATTCTAAAAAGGCCTATTTGGTACTTTCCCCTTAGAGGCTGTGCTTTTTTTCCCTTTCATAGATAGTATTTGCAAAGCTTCTATTTGTCACTCTAACAAAGCAGAGCTGAATGAGCTATTTAGCCATATAATAAATGAATGAAACAAGAGGACCAATTGAATTGGTGCTATTATTTCAACAAAATCCTTTCAGCAACTGTCTTTCTTTTCATGGAGACCTTCATGGCATTATTTCACTGAATTACACCATGAATGTAATTACTTTGATTCAGAGTGTTGGAATCACACAGGTAACAAATTACACTGCCCCCTGATGAGTAATAATTCAATTATTCAGTGGCCTTATAACAGTTTGAAATAGCCTATTCTCATTTCACAAACATCATATTTACTGCTGGAAATAAACCATTTGTCCAAAATGAAATATTAGATCTATATATCTTAGCACATGTAAGCTCCCAAATGGATCCCAGCCTAACTGCATATCTTTGGTGCTTTTAAAATTAAAGGGTCTGCAGAGAAGCTGAGCCTCTTGGGTTACTCTGTCTTAGTAGATGTGTACATATATTTTGTCTATTTACTACCTGGTGACTCTGGAGTTGATTATATAAATATTGAGCAGCAATTGTGCACAGAGTGAGGTTTGAGAGGTCTCAGGGACACCAGCACTGTTGGCATTCATCCGAAACTGAAAGCAGAAGCTAAATGTACATCCAAAGAGACATTCCTTGGACATGTCTCTTCTCTTCTGTGCCCCAGCACAAATGAAGTATACAACACTGCTAAGGAAATAGTATAAAACATGAGTGAAGAGGGGAGGAAACAACCTCAGGCAGATAGAAACGGGACTTTTTGGGTAAAATGTGTAAAGCCCAGTGAGTTTTTCAAGTACACTAAGTGCAAAATTACTAGTTATGTAATCTCCAAATCATATTTAGATATATAGAGATCTGTGAGGATCCCAGAGACATGTCTATCTTCACCTTTATGTGCCTAGAAATTTTTAAAAACTAGGTGTTTTCATCTACTGTGATATGAGCTCATTCAGCTCAGCAGTGCAGCATTCCCTCAGGCTGTCTGCAGGAGGCGTCAGTAAGGAATTTCCAAACCATAATTGCTGGGTTTGGTCCTAAAAAAAAGCAGCAGCAGATGTGCAGCCCCTTTTTCATCTGATACTTGGCAGCTTGGGATTTTTCTACAGGATATGGCAGATACATATTCCATTCCTGAATTTGCTTGGAGATGTCCAAACTTTTACTTCCCTGGGGACTGCTTTGACACACTGCTTATCAGCAAATTGATGGGATAGTTTTCAGTCTTTCCCATGGAAGCTGTGCCATTATAAATGAAATATTTAGTGATGTGTTAATCTTTGAGAGCAAGATGTGTTCCACAGGTTCTCAGCAGAGAGACAGCATATACCACTGAGAGTGGAGGGGACAGAGGGCTCTCTGCCAGTCACTTTTATTAAATTACTTTTGCAAAGAAGGAGGTGATTTTCCTCTCAGGTGAGGACTTAATCCCTAGACAATAGAATAATTCTGAGTCAAACAATTTCCTCAACCAGAACTAAAGTCTGGTATTGTAGTGTATTTTTTCCAGCTCATTTTCAATGCAATGGTCATTTAGATGGTTCTGTAAAAATCAGTGTCAAAATGTGGGTGTAAAAACATCGGTTTACAACTTGCAATAGCTGAATTCTACTAAGGAAATCTACCAAAACTTTGCAATAAATTGCCACAGAGTTATAATAAGATGAGGGATGAATCCCTCAAGCAAAATGGGAAAATGAAAACAGATGAAGGAGAAAATTAAGCTGATTTTCTACGAAGACTCAGTCCTGCTCACCAGTGCTCAGACACACAACTCTGTTAAGTCTTAAAAAAAAATTTTCAAGATTGTGGACATGCATAACCAATATATCTGACTGTCTACATATAGAAATGAAAATCATTCTGCAAGGAAGGGTAATCAAAGACCTAAACTCGAAACTTTTTTATGTATCTTTCAGATGAAGAGAATTTCTGGTGGCCTCAAGTTTCCAGTGCTAATGCCAACCATCTCTAAAAGTCCAGCCATGTACTTTAATATTTGAAACTCTGAAAATCTTTTCTTATATGACGATTTACAGGCCATCATCTCAGTACAAGTTTATCCTGAAATGAAATTTAGTTACCCTTTTAACACAGCTATGAAGCTCACAAATTCAGGTCATACTTTAAAAAGAGCAAACAATAACAAATATTTCAAGATGAAATGAAGATTATTGCAATTAGCAGCATGGAAGAGAGTGGAAAATTCAGTCCAAAGTGAGCAGCACCTCTGTAATGCTTCACATTCTTATATTTAAGTGTACTATATGTTTTTGTAGGATTAGAAACTAAACTTCAACTATGATCTACCATGCCAAGGTCTCTGTTTAGCACAGAGATATTTAAGTAGCACCCCTCTTATTAGAGAGGAAGAATCTAAGTCACTCCTCTAAAAGTAAGCCCAACGTTTAATCATTCCATTAAAGCCAATAGCAAAACTGAATTAGTGAAGTTGCAAATTCATAGAATCACAGAACATTCTGAGTTGAAAGGGCACCTACAATGTGCATTGAAATCCAGCTCCTAGCCCTGCACAGAGCCATCCTCGAGTCACACCATGTGCTTGGGAGCATTATTCAAACACATCTTGAACTCTATGAGGCTTGGTGCAGTGAGTACTTCCCTGGAGAGCCTGTTCCAGTGGCCAGCCACCCTCTGGGTGAAGAAAATTTTCCTGATATCCGACCTAAAGCTGCCCTGGTTTAGGTTGGATATCAGAAAAGCTGCAGGCCATTCTCTCCAGTCCTGTTACTGGTCACCAGAGAGTAGAGATCTACTCCTCTTCTCTTCCTGAGGAAGTTACAGACTGCAATGAGGTTTCCTGTCAGTCTCCTTTTCTCCAGGCTGAACAGACCAAGTGACCTCAGCCACTCCTCATATGGCTTCTCCTCAAGGCCTTTCACCATCCTCATTGTCCTCCTTGGGACACTCATTAACAGTCTAATGTCTTCTATTGTAGCCCAGAGCTGCCCCAGCACAGAGGTGAGGCTGCCCCAGCTCAGAGCAGGACAATCCCCTCCCGTGCCCTGCTGGCCATGCTGGGCCTGATGCCTCCCAGGACATGATTTGTCCGTCCTGGCTTCCAGGGCACTGCTGATTTATATTCAGCTTGCCATTGACCAGGACCCCCAGGTGTCTTTCTGCAGCATTACTTTCCAACCTCTTGCTGCCCAGTTTGCATATCCATCTATGGTTGCCCTATCCCAGGTGCAGGTTTTGGCATTTCCCCATGTTAAACTTGATACGGTTTTTGATTGCTCAGTCATCTAATTTATCAAGGTCCCCCTGCAGCTCCCCCCTACCTCTCCCCCGCCTTCAAGGGAGTCAACAGCTCTTGCTTTTGTGTCATCTGCAAACTTGATTAGTATCCCTTCAAATCCTGCATCCAATTTATTAATTAAGATGTTGAGGAGAACTGGTCCCATCTATACCCACAAAGACTTTTCCCAAACATGTAACATCTAGCATAATTATTTCAGATCTCAAAAGCATAAACTGACTTCTGTGAGATAAAGATTTCAATTGACTAGAAGCCAGAAAAGTCGAGATTGTACATCAGCTGTTATCTGTCATGTCATGATTACAGGTTAAGGATGTGTGTCCATTCCTGAAGTAGGTTTGAAATGAAATTCAACCCCAAAGACTACTGCTATGTTGCCACCCAGTTCTTAATGTGAGCAACCCCAGCAGCTGTCTCAGTTTTTAGTTTGATGTACCTCAGGCAGTAGGAGAGCAGCTTGGCTTCTCTGTCATGCTTAAGCTTGACTGTGATTCCGAGACCAGATTCTCCTGTGCTGTCTCACATGAGGGATTTTCTCAGGAACAGCAAGTCTGGCACACTTCTGTAAGAATGGTCTTCATTCATGGGGGAATGGTGTTTGCTGTTGTCCGCTAAAATTCAATTGAAAAGGAGTGTTTGAGAGCTTTTAAACTAGAGCAATTTGAAGCAGAAGCTTCCTACTTATCATCACTCTTTGCCTACTCATGTGCACATAAGAGCTGAAGAGAAATCAGGAGGAGAATTCAATCATCCTTCTCAGTGCTTTTCAGAAAAATTCAAGACTTATTGGCTTGGTGAAGCAAACAATACTAAATATGTCTATGTAGTTTATTAAGTAGGGCAGTTTTTCAGCGTAGGAGAGATTTGGAATCTCTCCAATAATTATTCTAACATTTTCCCAAGTTTTTGTGTAATATTAAATTCCACTCTAGAGCCAAGCACATAAAATTAAGCTGTCTGAACAGTCATTGACTAAGTTTATTTTCAGAGCTAACACTAAATAAAACGTGTTTGAAATCTTGTTTCAGCTAATTGAAGACATTTATGTATGATAATACATTTGAAAACACAGATTTTTGTGGGAGGGAATTGCCCCACTGAATACCTTTTCCTGCTAGGTGAGACTGCCTGCCAGCAATACTGCTAGGCTTGCCAGGATGCCTTTGACAGTCCTCCTTATCAGCTTTTCCTCCTGATCAAATAAAATCACCCCCATCACTGGAATGGCACTGGTGACCTAAATCCCGGTTCTAGTGAGAGTTGCTGAAACTGAAGGAAATGGATGGAGGACTGAGAGCTAGGTGTTTGCGAAGAGACATGGCTTAGCAGCTCGCTGTGCATTTTAAATATTCCCCATATTGCTTTATGGGGAATCATTTGAGGGTTGCTCATCCATATTCCAAGTGTAAAATAAAATGACAATAAACAGGACTGTTATATAACAAAATAAAAAACAGTCTTGCTAGACTTTTTCAAAACAGAAATCTCAGCTTTTCTCATGCATTATGCACTTTTAGTATCTTTTAGATCAATATTTTATATGTAGTGTAATAGCCCTCCTTTTTCTTTAAACAGAGTTGATTGAGGAAAGGAAGGCAGAAAGGTTTCATTTCTATCTAACTGGTATTGATTTTGTAACTGCTGAATTTAGAGCAAAAGAGGCTCCAGTGAAGGAATACATTTTTATTTCATGTGACATATATTCCCTAAGGAGAATACAGCAAAAAGAGGGCAAAGAAGGATTTGGGAAGCTAATTAACACAGACCATAAAAATCAAAGAAATCAAAGAGAGAGAATTTAGGAAGGCTGGCACGGCCACTCCAGAGGAAGGATCAGCCATATCTCTGTCTTTCCTGACAGATGATTCTCTGAGCTGCTTTTAAAAACTCCAGTGACAGAGAGACTAAAATCTCCCTAGGTGATCTGTCCTCATGTTTACATAACCTTATAGTAAAAAAGATTTCAGAATCTTAGAATATTCTTAGTGAATGGCATCCACAAGGTGCATTGAAATCCAACTCCTGTCCCTACACAGGACCATCTCCAAGAGTCACAGCCTGTGCCTGAGAGCATTGTCCAAATGCTTCTTGGATTCTGTCAGTCTGGTGCTGTGAGCACTTCCCTGAGGAACCTGTTCCATTGTCCAACCACCCTCTGAGTGAAGAAACTTTTCCTGATATCCAACCCAAACTTCCCCTGACACAGCTTCAGGCCATTCCCTCAGGTCTTGTCATTGTCACCACAGAGATCAGTGCCCGCCCCTCCTCTTCCTCTCACAAGGAAAATTTAGACTGTGATGAGGACTTACATCAGTCTCCTCCAGGCTGAACAGACTGAGTGGCCTCAGCCACTCCTCATACAGCTTCCCTTTGACTCTCCTCACCATCCCTGTTGCCCTCCTTTGGATGTTCTCTAATGTCTTCTGTTGTGGCACCCAAACTGCACACAATATCCAAGATGAGGCTGCCCCAGTGCAGAGCAGAGCAGGACAATCCCCTCCCTTACTCAACTGGCCCTGCTGTCCCTGATGCCCCCAGGACACCATCAGCCCTCAATGACACCTAATTTAATGTCTGTGGCTTCAGTTCTTCAGCTGTAGACTCTGACATATTTTCCACAGTTATAAACTGAGTTTGCGGTTTTGTTGAGCTCTACTGTCTCTATTTTTCTTCTTTCATTTCCTGAGAAAAGAACACCATTGTTCAATGGTCAGTGCCACCTTTCGCTTCCTCCAACTTTCACATCATCAATTCCCTGGTTTTGTAGTACACTGTAGAAGACTATTTCCTCAACTTTCCATCTCCAGTTTATTTCAAGAACTAGATAGTCTATGTTCTGCTGTATTAGCTGACAATGGCAATCTGCATTGCTCCCAGATTCTGATAATTGTTCTTTTTGCTCTAACTAAACCTTTTTTCTTGGTCTTTCTGGCTTGGTAGTCTAAAGTATATCCAAAGACTAACTGTGGGGTACTTTCACAAAATTAAATTTCTCTTATCATTATTCAGATTCTTTCAAGTCAGTCTATTCTCTTTATCTACTGAACACAGAACAAGTATAAATATCTTTTATAAAGAAAGCCTCTTCATATTTTTGTGGTTTATTCCTCTTGAGAGGTAGTTTTCCATATTAAAATTTTTAGCTACGTCGGTAATTCCACCATTTATGGTAGTCAAGTTGTAATTTTTATTATGCTTTATGCTTTTATTCCATGTGGCTTATTCTCAATACATCTTCCATTGCAATATAGGCATAAAAAGATGTCATTTTGAGCCCCTATTTTGCTATTGACAATGGATTTGAACCTCTATTTTCAGGACAAATGTGCACATGTGTCTCCTTGTACCATGTAGGTACTTGGCAGGATAGTGAAAAGCAGAGAGATGTAAGTCACCTGCCTCAGTGTCTGTGAAAAAACCACCTTTTAAAATTCAAATAGTGCTGTTAGACCATACTCAAATATCATATTGGCAATAGCAGATATAGTAATTTCTAATTTAATAAATTTTATCATTTGTTGTTTAAAACAACCAATCAGAATGTACTTTTACCTGCTTACAGCCTAGGCTTGCCTACAGATTTTTCATTTGAAATTCTAGATATTCAGCTCTGAGCCAATACCCCGTAAAACTACAAGGTGTCTAAACCCTTACATCAGTGAATCTTAAATACCTGAATTGGGAGGCCTACTGATCCACTGGCTGCACTGAATACAAGAGGTATCTTTACTTCTCAGAGTGGGTGAGGTCAGATGGACTGAATGCCTCCCTAGAGTGCAGGGAAGTACTTGAAAATACATACTTGGAATCTACAGGCCCTTTTGATTTCAGTGGGATTTAGGCAAGTGAGTTACCTTTGGCAATCCCATTCTTAGTACATAAACAGCACCATTGCCAATTTTTAGCACAAGGTACCTTCTAAAAAGCTGATATTGTGGTCGTGATGCATGCAAGATCCAGAATGATCTTTTTTGTCTCAGTACGCAGTAACAGAAATACTTTTTCTTGTTAGAAGACCAACTTTTTTATTTAAAAACTTCTGATAAATATTGTTTTATTAAAAAATAGATATGGAAAACCCAGAGAAATTTTCCTATTCCATAGATTCCTCTCACAGGTTAGAATTTCACTATGAACCAAGCCAAGATAATGAACAGATCTAATGGAGAATTTCTTGTCATATGTAAACCAAAATGTTTCACATCTCTTATTCAGAGAATTTCTTTTATTTTTTTTTTTTGCTGGTTTTAGTCAGTCTCTGAAAATCACTGCCAATCTATCTTTTTAAATTAATATTGGTTGAGAAATATTGAAATGTCTTTGGAGGTTGCAGTTAATAACTGGAGAAAGAGTTTAATCTCTATGAAAGAATAATTATTCTTCCAAGGAAATTAAGTATCTGGGGAAGGTGGTATACTTTGAGACCAATACTAATACTATTACGAGAACACTTGGATTTACTTTACCTATTCTAAGTCCAAGATTCAAACATTGTTTGACAAACTAATAGAACACTTGGTATGAGCTTGAAAATTAAAATTCTGTCCCACGGTAATTTATGTGATTTTTATGATTTTATTTCATCTCAAAGGAAGAGATGTTGTTTTAGTTTTGTTTTTTTTTCTTACAGATCACTTCAGAAAATATTTCCTTTATACTCATCTACGTTTTTTAACTTCCTTAATATGTTCTGTAATAAATCTTCAATGTCAAAATAATATCACTCAAAACTTTTTTAATTATATCAAAGTGTGAAAATTAGGAAAATTACTGTATAATTTTTCCATGTTTTTACTGAATGGAGTCAGCATTTTCAGATGGAAAATCATGCCTTTGCAAGACATTTTGATCATATTTTATTATTTTGATGTGTTGTTATGGGGAAACTTTCTCTTATAATGTTATAAAAATATTTCTGTAACCAAAATGCTAATTAGAGAGCTTGGTATACACATCAATATTCTGAAACTGCCTATTCTCCTTCTGAAGACATATGTTTTTTACATTCTTTAAAAAATATTCACAGGGAATAGGAATCTGCAAATAAAAATAAATATGTATTACCTGTTTCTGGGGTTTTTTTTTTGCTTGGTTAGTTGGTTTTGGTGGGGTTTTTTTTGAAGGGTAGTTTACAGCTCACCTCTGGTCCTAACAGTTGAGGTTCTTCCAGTGAGGAGCCAATCACAAAGAAAAAATCTATCCATGATCATGTTAAGAAATTTTAAATTGTTTTTTTTTTCAGTTAATCTCGGAGCATGCTGCTAGCACTTCTCCAGGAAGGTGGGATTAAGTCAAGGGGTATAATGCCACTGAGCTCTGTGGAGCTCTGTGTCCTCTTGCAGACCAGTACTCTTTTTATTATGCACTCTGACGTAATTACACAATTAAATTTTGCACTGTCACAGAGGATATCTTGATCTTCTTATCTATTGAAATGTCATTCAATCATTTTGGAAAAATACCCAAAAATGCAGATTTTACCTCACATTATTCTATAGTAAAGATATCTGTATCAAGAGAGATTTAGCCCAGACAGACTAGACAGATGCAGTGTGTTATTTTTCAAAATGCATCTCATTATTGCATAATCTGTGTAGACAATACAAGAGGGAATGGATGGTGTTTTAAGACTCTATTTCAAACCTGTGTATAATTATGTGTGAATAAATATGATAACTAAAAGTATTAGAACTGAAATGTCAGAAGCCTCCATTACTAGCACCTTGGGCGAGATAAAGAGGTAGATAAAGATAACTTGTCCTAGTATGAAGTCCAAAAGGACCTTCTACAGCTCTGAACCTGATGTGCTTGTACCTCAGGAGCACATTCACCCCTCCCAAGTGTGCCTGTGTGGCTGGTATTACACCATTGCTACTTAGAGACACAGGGTTCCTGCAGAGTTCTCAAGGTCTCAGAGGGAGCTTTGTCAAGCTTCCCCTATGTGGACTTTGTTTGACCTGCTTGCAGCTTTGTTTGACTTCGTTTAACCATTACATCAATTCCTTTTATTGACCAGGTGTAAATGCCTGAGTTACATCACTTCCTTATCTTTCTGTTATATCCCCTGACTTTTAGGCAGACAGCAGAAACAAAATGTAAATAAATATTTCGCATAAGGTGAAATACTTATGGCCTTAATGTTTCGTAGAGAAACACAAGCCTTGAGAAGTGGAGACAATTTGTGTGGTGCAGAGAAGTACAGGTATGGGATTATTAAAAATGGGAGCAGACTGACCCTATAAACAGCTCAATAATAGTAGTTAAACTCAGACCCACAACTGAGAAAAGCAGACTTTTGGGATAAGAAAAAGTATACAGAAATAGTATCCAACATGTAAAAGTACAAAATTATGTAAATTAAAGGATCACAGAAGAACAGAATCGTTAAGATTGGAAAAGACCTCTGAGATCATCAAGCAGAACCTTTGAATGATCATCACCTTATCAAATAGAACCTGGCAATGAGTGCCACACTCAGTCGTTTCTTGAATACCTCCAGGGGTGGTGACTCTACCACCTCCCTGGGCAGTCCATTTCAGTGCTTGACCACCCCTACATAAATAAATTCATGCTGATGTCCAACCTGAACCTTCCCAGCTGCATCTTAGGGTATGTCCTCTTGTCCTGTTGCTAGTTTCCTGGGAGAAGAGGTATCCTTTTTCCTTTGGGGAAAAAAAGAATAATCTAAAAATGTTTGTTAAAGTTTAAATAATATAATTGCCATTACTGAGGATTACTATAAGTTCTTTATTTTTCTGTGTAAATTATATCTAGAGTAATAATGATTCTTGAATTAGACTATTAAGGCTTCATTTATATTAAGAATAAAATTTTGCCTTTAGGTATGTTTCCCCTTGCCCATGAACAAGGTTTTGAGCATAGCAGAAGGAGATTTCTTTGGGGTCAGCATGTGTATTAGAGCATTATTTTTGCCATAGATTTCCAGGCTGTTTGCTTCTGATAGTACATAAATCTCATTTTACTGACACCCTGCAGCTCTGACTTGGTTTTTAGCTGTGATTTATCCTACTAATATACTGGCAGAAGCACTCCTTTATTTTAGCTTATTTTTATAGACATTTTTATAACCAATCCCTTTAATAATTCAGATTAATTGCTTATCCTATTTCTAGGATGTTGCCAAAATAAGAAAAAAAACATTTTTACTATAAACATGATTGAAGACAGAAACAGATTGCTGGCAGGTGTTTTGGAGTTACCCACCCTGGCTATATTCAAAACCCAAATGGACAAGGCCCTGCACAATTTGCTCTACTTGACTTTACTCTACACAAGGGGGTGTTGGACAAGGTGACCTTCAGAGGTGGCCTCAGTTCTTTGTGATTTTTTAATTTTGGCTGGAAGGAATTTTTGCTGCAAGGAATTTCTCAGTAATCTATCAGGATTCTGCTTCCTTGCTGGCTATTTACAGACAGTGTAAACCTAGTCCTTGGCTGAGCCATGCCAAATGGTTTTATTTCCCTGGGAAACAAGTTTTGAAAAGTATAAGACTTTTATCAGCCTCTGGCTTTGGTCAGAGTACAGATTACTCAGAACCTTGATGCTTACCCACAGGTCAAATTGGCAGATGACTGCATTCTTATTTTATTTCACATATGACCCCAGTCATGTGCGAAGTCTTTGTTCTGTTATATAGAATTATTAAAACTTATGCCATGAATTTTTAAAGTAAGAGTTAGCAAAAAAGTCACAGGGAATTTGATAAAATTAAATATTATGTTTTAAACATTATTTAGGGAATTTGAGGGATTTTTATCAAGAGAAGTTATTAGGTACAGGTAACACTAGTGTAAATAGTTCTGATGGAACTTGGGGCAGGGTTAGGGAACCCCTCCAGACCATTTCCTGCCTCTTTTGTAATTTGTCCACACAGGAAAGCTGAAGTATAGCCTACGGCTATATACCTGAGGGTAAAATATGTCAATCCTGTTCAAGTGGAGTTTTACTTTCCTGCAGGACTAGCCTCAGCTAGAATCACTGTCATAAGTAGCAGGCATTTGAATACATCTTCTCAGTTCTGCCATCAGCCATTACTGACCCAGTCCTAGCCTCACTGACAGGTGTGCAAGCATTATAATATTTTGACTTCTCTTACGCAGGAGAATGCATAAATTTATTTTTTTTGAGAAATTTTACCTTTATAGCTGATAGTGAATTCAGTAGGTGTTATAAATTTCTGATGACAGTTTTGTTCCTACATTGTTACAAGAAGAAATGGTAAGAAGTCTGAATTATAATTAGGCTTTTCAGTAGTAGAAAAATATCCTTATCTTGAAGAGACTGAGTACTATCAGTCTTAAAGGCCATTAGTGGAAGGAGACCTGTATGATCTCTTCCACATTTGAACACCAGCAATACCTATGAACAGAAAAAGTAGCAATGAACTACTAACTTCTAAAAGTAGCAATGAACTAACCTAACTTCTGTTAGGTGCCTTGGACTTAAACAGTGGAAACAAAACTCAGCAGCCCCTCATTTCTCTTTTACTCTGTATAACAGAAATAAGGAATCTTGACAGAGTACTGTGAGAACTGGTGATCAGGGACTTGGGTTGCCTAAAGCTTCATATCTTGTAACTGATGGCCATGTCTTTTTGGTGGATATCATGAAGACATATCCTTATATGGGACTTGTCAAAATGTTAGAGAGCTGTTTGGACTTCAGTAAATATATGGATTGCCAACTGTTGGAAGAAAAGTGGTAAAAGCACTTAGTTTGGCTGTGGAATACTCTATGCCAGAAGCTCAGTGAGCCAAAACTTAGAACTGGCTGTAGGAAGCAGAGGGTTGGATTTATGGATGGTTGTGATATTTGTGTCCATGCTAAATACCCAGCGGCAAGCACATAAAAAGGTGGAGTATCAAAAACTAACTTGCCTGAATCCCAAAAGCTAACTAAGGGAGGCCATGCAAGGCTAAGTTACGGAGGCTGTTCTTTCCCATTATCTTCAGAAGCTATGCCAGCTTCTCCAAGGCAAAGTTCATGCTATTTTTAAATGCCATCTAACTTTCATGTGGTCTGTGAAGAGGAAGAAATCCATTTGAAGGGTTAGTTCGTAGAGGGGTTTCTATTAGTATTCTCTATGGAGAGGGCAACAATGATCTTTAACAATGGGGGAATATAAAACTCAGCAAGACTGAACTGTTAAGTTAGAAACCCTGAAGGCAGACAGTGTGAAAGCCCCACATTCCTGCTCCTAGGAAATACATCATTACCTTTTGATTGCCGTTTCTATTGACTGCTAGTGTGATATATAAATCTTCTGTAATGTTAACAATGAGAGAGCAGGAGCAGAAACAAACTGTATATTTCACAGAGACACATCTCTGGCTCCTGGAATCTGTCATTGCCCTGCTGTGTTAGGGCTTTGTCTGAAAACCTTTGGAGCCAATGGACGCACTCATGCTGTCTTCAACAGGCTTAAATTCATGTGAAATCCAGCACACCTTAGTATCTGTAAAAATAAGTACCTACTAAAAAGAGAAGCAATAAAGAAACAGTTCTGTAGAAATCAGAGCTAATGAAGCTTAATTGCCCTTGAATTTGCTGTTTGTGAGTTGTGTCTGCAGCAACTCATAATTGTGGTATTTGGTAGTGTTTTCCCCTGTGTGTATCGTGTTTTGCAAAGATGTGAAACATCCTTTCATCTGAGCACTTAAAAGTCAAAAAAGTACACAAAGTTAGTTATTTTAAACACTCTGTGCCACATTTAAACAATAAATTGAAATGTGACTAGAGAAGGACATAGCAGTCATAGAAAATAGTACTGGAATCATGTGAGCCCCTTTTCTTAAAGAAACTGAGCTAAACTTTTTTGTCTCCCTTCCTTGTCAGGACACATGCAATGGACTGGGTAAGGGCTGGGACAGTAGAAGCAATCCAAATCAGCATGGATGTTTTTAATAGCCTGCAAATGTGAGGGAAGAAACATGCTGTTTTTAATCCCTCCAGGTAGGTCTGATTTTTACTTTTTCTTACCCAACCATACCAGTGTTCTGCTAAATGATGCTTAAAACAGTTTTCAACAGGTCTTCTGCTGTTGCTGTTTTGATTACCTTTATGTCTATACCAATCTTAATATCTCCCAGTCTTTGTGTTCTCTATGTTTTTCCTAGATGAAGATTCTTCCCTCATGGTTGCTGCAGACTTATAATGGTTCAAAGTTTTGAATTCTCCAGGTTAGTATAGCTCAAAACCTTCACAGGTTCCAACAATGACTGTTTAGATTTAAACAAAAAAAGCACCCCAGCAAAAACCTCCAAGCTTCAATTCAACTTACAATAAGACATTAATGACAATCCCATAGCAATAAATATTCATTTACAGGTAATGTGTTAACTCAGCTATCTATCAGTGTGCAATAATCACATAAAGACAATACATTAGTTAACCAGACATTAATTTCTCCATTCTTCAGACCAGGTCAAATGAGTGGCTGACCACTCAGCATAGAGGTCATGAAATGATGTTTTATCCTAAGGAGAAAATTGAATTTAGTGACTGGAATTCCTCTGTCCCCATTCCCTCCCTGCCCTTTTTTTTTTCTAAGAAGTTTCAATTTAAGCATATTCTAGAAAATCTTCTTGCCTTATAGTTGCATGAATGCAATGAGTATTAAAAAATACCTTTCTAACGAAGTGGCTGATGCAAATCTCGGGGAATTTTCAAGGGATTAAAAAAGACAAACATAAAACAGGAAAAAAAGCATTTCTATACTGAAGGTGAATATCTATGCATCATTACACTGGCATGATCTAGACGTTACCTAGGATTATAATATTTTATATATTTTCATGTTAGTTCATCCCCCCAACCCTAAAACATGAATGATCCATCAGGATCAGAAAGGACTGACCAACATCTTCTAGGAAAAAAAAAAGCCCTCCTTGAGTTATATTTGATCAGGATCTGAAGACTTATGTTTGGGGACATAAGTCTTTCCTAAAGAGTAAATGTGAAATTTATGTGGTTCCAAATCTTCTTGCTTCCAGCTCACCCTCTCCCAGAGTCAGAACAGAAAATCTATTTGCCTGTTCTGACATTATGAAAAGGGAAAACATCCAGAGAGATTTCTCTTCTCAAGAGACATTATGTAAGTTGAAGAAGGTCTTGGTGCTAAATATCGCTGCAAATTAAGAGATATGGAAGCTGATTCAATTTCTCTTATGAGCCATTTTGACTTTTTCTGTTTCCTAGACATTTACCATATGTTACCTAGCATAAATTTCCTGAAGATACATGCAGTTTGGAGCTGGGCTTCTGAAGCTGGTAGATGCCTGTCTTTTGTGACAACAAATCAGCTGTGTTCTCCTCATATCTTCAAGTATTATATAAGGAAAAGTTGGTAATAGTTTTGAGATCCTGAATAAACTCTAGCAGAAATCCTCTTGCACCTCGGCTTACCTCTTCCCTTAAATGGTTTTTTACCTGCCATTACCAGAAACACTCTCAAGCCCTCTGCTTCTACCTGTCTAATATCTACAGGTAAATTTCATCATCTTTTATTTAGGTATCTCTTACTGGCATTGCTTTGTGTGGTGCAAACTTCTATGAAACAGATCCAGCTGCTGGATAAAATTATACATAGGAAAATAATACATCATTGTTCTTTTCCAGTAATAATAAAAAATGAATGCTTGAAACCAGAAAGGTCCTCTCACGGTGTGTTTTTAGAAGATGGTGATGCAGAACCATAAGCCATATGTTCTAGTGACAAGGATACCCTCAAGGTTTACCCTGAGTTCTTCAAAGAGGCAGCAGTTTACACCATGATTAAAATAGTCTGTTTGCCTGGAACATCCATTTAAGCAGGGCAGTATCTATTTCTGTCTCTGAAAGTGATTTCTAGCATGAGCCTTTTGTAATTTCTATTAATATTACAGAAAGGAGAAGATTGATGCTGATTCACTTACTGGCTCAGTTAATTTTTCTTCAAGTATGGATTCCTATTAGGAATGTGCCTCTGTAATGTAATAAAACTTGCTCATTCCATTTGCAATCAGGTCTCAGTGCATATATATATTTTCCAGTGTCTCCCCTTTAATAATAATTGTTGGAAGAAATGGAGGACATAAATGAATACTGGTTGATTCACTGGCCCCCTGATAATTCCATGCATTGTGATACAGAAAATACTGAAAGTTCAAGAGCAATATTTACTGTAAGAGAGGAGTGTAGTCATTGATATTGTAAATATCAGTTTTGCTAATATGTAGAAAAGTATAAGTAAGAAAGAAAAATCTAAAAAAGGGTCTTTTTTGCCTTATAGTTGTACTTCTGTCAGCTCTGTCCATGTCTCTTGCTTGTTATGCTGAATTCCATCTGTGTATTCCTGTTATTTAGGTACGTTAATCTGATATTTTGTGTGATAAATAATGCATATTATCTAGTATTTGCATATATGAATGTTACATACCCATGTATATGTGATACATATGTGTTATTATTTAAGATAATCCCACCAGAATGTGCTGCTTTTCTATTATCATGTCTCTCCTCTTCAGAAAATCATTGTTCCTGTGTTCTTCTCTGTTATTTATGGCAAAGATCAATGTAAAGTCAGTGTCTGTAGTCAACTCAATGGAGCAAAATGAAAACAGAGGGTCATAGCTGCTCCTTTGTTATTGACATGGCAAACATTGAGCTGTTGCCACTGTATCATTTTGCCCCTTTGGATTTAATAACCACCTTATCTCTACTGAAAGATTCATTCCAACATGTTTACAGCTACAGAAGCCAAATTTTCTGGTCTATTACTCTCATCTCTTCATACTTTAACATTGGCACCACACTTAGATTTCCTCTGGTCTTTTGGTGACATCTCCGATTTTAATGAGTTTTTGATCTATGCCAAGGAATATGTTGACTCCCAGTTTTGCATCTCATGGTGAATCCCATCAGGCCTGGCAGATGCTGATTTGATGTTTGCTTGTTCCACTAATAAGCCTTGTAGTTTGGATGTGATCCTGGCCTTCTATTCCCAAAGCAGTAGTTGCCTTCTGCTCTGTCTGATCTGTTATGCTAATGTAGCTTGTGAGTAGCACAAACCAAAAGAGTGGTGATTTCCCCTTCAGGGGACATAATAGATTCATCAAGCCACTGCTCTGTGCTCAGCAGTGTTTGATACAGATACATCTGTTCAATAAATCACATATCCAGGACTACCAGTAGGACAGAGACATTTTTGTCCTGGAAGCATGAGATTTAATTACCTTAACATGTGTAATTCCAGTTGGTATTACTAGCATTAAAAAATTTATTGCCTTCTGAATCTTAGAAAACTGAATCTTAGTGCTCAACTCTCTTATCACTGACAAAATCAGACCTTATCTTTGGATGTGTTCTAATGTAATTTTGTTGAATACAAGAAAAATGCAAGAGCATAATCAAATTAACAAAAGAGTACTTTGAACGGATACCCTTCTGCAGCTGAAATGTGATATTCAGTCAAGGGTGTGCAGCTGAACCACCACCACGTGCCCCAGAGAGAGGTTAACTTAAACTGGTGAATGTGGAAGGCTGATTTGCTGCTGTTAGAGGCATCTGTGAGAACCCCAGGAGGTTTTTCCTTCACTGCTCTGCATCCCGTGGCCTTTCCAGGCCAATAGAAAGCCCTGGTGGATATTCTGTCTATAAATGAACTAGCTTATAATGGTATCTGCAGAGCAATGATGGCATCCCAAGAACTTTCATATCCTTGTCTAATAGCTTAAACAAGTTTTATTTTCTCCCTAGGAAGAGTAGAGGTTCCCTTCCTGCATCCTTGCAAATAATGCTTTTATCTCCAGTGTAATCTTTGGCTGCTATATTCCTCAAGACAAAGATGAAATAACTGATGGAAAAATCACATTAGACTAGAAAACTTTCAAATAATAGGAAATGCATGGTGTGTGGTAACCACTGGGAATTGGCCATTCCACCATGTCGTGTAAATGCAGTCCATGAAATGTGGGGACTGGGACCTAGGAGCAGCTGCCCTTTTGCAAGACAACAGTTCCTCTCCCACAGGAGCTCGGTGGAATGAAAAGCCATGGGACCCTTCTTCCCAGAGACTGTAGCCCAGAGGAACAATTGGCTAAATTGTTTCACTTGTTTGTTCCACACTGACAAATACAGCCCTTTATTCTTGACTCCTTTCTAGCACTTCTTCTCTTGGCTAAATTATTCAAATTATTTAAACTTTCAGTTTATGGCCTTCTAAGAGGTATAAAAACAATCTTGTCTTTCCTTGTGGTGTATTAGTCTTAAAAAAAAAAAATTGCTAGTAAAAATTACTAGTAAAATAAGATGAAAGACATCTATTTTTCACAGGTTGCTCCTCACTGTAGTCTGGATTGTAACAAAACTTGTCCTTAATCAGGAGAGGTAACATTCTCCCTTCTGCTCCTGCATGATCTATAGACTACAGTGAGACTGTGGGGAAATAAACTACACTTATCTCCATGTTTCTCAGCCTCCAGCACACACGGTGACTGTATGCCTCATTCTGCCTTTTGTATTCATTGGTCAGGGCAGTATAGCTGTGCTCAGTGCAGTGTCAAGTATTTCTGCTCAAATGGGGCAAATAATCATCTAGTGATTGTAATAGGATCGTGGCTGCTCTTTAGTTTATCAAAATCTCTGCCATGGTAATACACAAGAGTTAGTATAAGCTATCTGCTTATGCAGTTTTCCATATTTAGTGATATAATTTTTTTTTTTAAGCTTATTTCTAAGGAAAGATCATGTTGAAAATCGGGTTAACACAGACTTTCTGCAAAGTGTTAACCTGCTTTTAGAAAGGCCTATGGAGATGCTGTCTTACAATGACCAAGGAATCTGTGCTTCCATTTTCTTCAGATAAATGCTTTGATAACTACAGCAGGAAGCTCATATGAAGGCTCATATCCTAATCAGAAGTTCTGAAACTGTCAGTTCAGAATTTTGTCACTATTGCCTTTATCTTAGTTGGTTTTAGCATATAAACATATGATTGATATATTTTTATAATGTTTTTGTTTTAATTGCATACACATATATTAGTTTAAGAGAAACTGTTCTAAAGCAGTGGTGAGGACAATTGCTGATCAAATGGAGATATGAGTGTAACCCATGTTTTTTTCACTTCTGAACTGCAGCATCATGTCCCCGATTAACAACTTTGACATGCTGCTTGGAAAGAATTGCCTGAGTGATGAAGGGTGTGGAATCTCCCTAACAGCTCCAAAGTGATTCAGCAGCAATATTTCTAAATACAGAATTTTAAGTGGCCACGTATGTGTTTCATTTGTTAAAAAATAATGTTTGCCATGGGAAGAAATTACAAGTATTTTGCTTTTCTAAATATTAAGTGTCCTGTCAAAAAGAAATAATTTAGGAAGGAAATTTGTTACACAATTTCAAGGCTTCTCCAGTAAAGTGAATTGTCCAACAGGTGTGAGTTGTTTCTAACAGATGTCATATTAACTTAATTTGAATTCAGGGTTTGATGTTGAGTTTATAAGGGAGGGCTTGTTATACCCTGCCTCTGAACTTGGACTGGTGTTGTAAATGTGAATGGACTCAGTCTAATTTAGTTCTGCTACTTTGAAGACTTCATCAGTTTGGGCTGTGTCTGCATATTCATTGCATAACTTTGTCAGGTTATGCAAAAGACCTGTAACTTCTGAACTAAAGCTGAATTTTATCTAATAAGTCAGAAAGTGAACCACAGGATGATGAAGTTCATCTATTGTTGCCTGGGATGAATCAGGCAGACATTGTGTGAATATCTTGTATAAAATGGGAGAACAAAAGAGAGCTTGCAAAAATTATGAGAGTAAGCATGGGCTTGTTTAAGTAAATTTAAAAGACCTTCCTCTGACTGTCTCAAATATTTGAATAAAAGGGCATCTAACAAAATTAAAATGGAGAACAGTTAAAACTGATAAAAACCAAAATTATCTACAATTATAATTATCTACAAAATGTAAAATTAGCCTGAAGAACTCATTGCCACAGGAAATTACACATCTCCACTATAGAAGAAGGGGTGTACTACGGCTGCAATAACATATGGAATTATTCTAATTAACAGTACAGCTAAAATAATTAACATTCCAGGCTACAAGGCCAAAGCCAGTTACTAGTAAAAGGAGAATATGCTATCTAACATGAAGGGAGCTTTATTCTACTACTGCCTTAAAAGTCTAATTTTTTCTCATGTATCTGCTGCTTATGTAGAAGACAAGATATTAGAGAAATCTTACACCTGATTAAAAGGGCAAACCCCATGCTCATGTAATAAAATATCTGAAAAGCAAGAAAAGTCCATCCAAACTAATTTAATTCTTTTGCCTCATTCTCCATTTTCAGTTAAACATCAGTAACAAAAATATGTATTTTTTTGAAGATCAGTTGTCAAAATTGGAGAACCTTGTTTCTCTTTTGAACATTTACTTGGAGATTTTTGGTCTTTTCCTGTGCTTTTAAAGTTTATTTTTAAAGCACCCAAGTACAACTTGCTAAAAAACCTTTCACTCTTGGTACTGCCATCAAAGGAGTTATTGAATCACAGGTTTGTATGGGGTTTTTTTTAATAGTATTTGTAAGCTATTTAGTGAATAAAGTGCCATATCTGCTTGTTTCTCTACTTTTCAGAGAAGTTATTGAAAGAGTTTGAGTATAGATCTGGAATAGTAAAACTTTCATTTGTGCCAGTGTTAATTTCTGTTAAACTGCACTTGCCTCCTCTCTGCTTAGTCTTCAAAAGGTTTACATGGTATGTGTCACCAGTCCTAAATTTAAGTACAGAATCAGTACCCAGGCTAAGAAGGTAGCCGCTAGAGAATTTTGTCAAAGAATCATAGAATAATTTAGTTCAGAAGAGAAGCTCTGGAGGATATCTAGTCCAATCTCCTGTCCAAAGGAGGTCTAATTAGACTGTGTCCCATTGAACTGGAATGCCTCTAAGGATTCTGATATTTGACTATTTTTATGAAAAGTATTTTTCCTAGTATGCAACTAGAATTCATCATGATTCCTGAACTTCCTTCTCTCCAGGCTGATCAAGCACATCAACCTTAGCTTGTCCCTGTGTGTTTTGTTCTCCAGACTCCTCCACAGCTCAGTGGTGGGGAGTGATGGCTGCTCTTGTTCCAGTATTAGCACAGTTTTTATGGTACTGGGAAGTCCAGAGCTGAGCACACTGCTTCAGGTGCCCAGGTAATGAATAGAGGATCACTCACCTGTATTTTTTAGAGACTGTTGGCTTGCTCTGCATGATGGTGCACTGCTGGCCCACATTCAGCTTGCTATCCACCTGGACCCTAACATGGATAAGATCTGTGGAGTTCCTTCCTAGAAGGTTGGATCTCAGCCTATAATATTCCACCAGCCTATTCCTTCCTGGATGCAAGACCTTCCACTTTTGTCTGTTTGAACAACATGAGGTTCCTTCTATTCCATTTCTCCAGGCTGTTCAGATCCTTAGCAACAGCAGCCAGCAGTCATGTTGCTCTCCCCATTTTGGTATCAAACACAAATTTAACAAAAATATACTCTCTTCTGTCACCCAGGTCATTAATGAAGGCATTAAACAGCGATGATTCCAGTACTCATCCCTAAAGAATACTGCTAGCTGCTCACTGACAGGTGAATGCAAAATGTAGTACAAATCACAAAAAACTACAAATACCTCTTTGCTAACATTTATCATAAAATACCCAAATGTAATGGTTTGATGTGGTTGAGATGCGCCATTTGAATTTTCTTTGAAAAACAAAGGGAATATTATTTTCTACTTTCGAAGTCCTCGAAACAAGAAAATTGTTTTTTTTTAAGTCTTTTGCTTCTGTTAGTCATTTGCAGTGTTTCACTGGAATATAGCCATTTTGGATGATCATGGATGTGGAGCTAAGGAAGAGGTTGAGTCTCAAGTCACACCCAGATCTCTGAAACCTTAGAAAGTGGTGCAAAAGGATGAATCAACAATGTACTTGCTGTGGTTTATCCTGGGATGTAGCTAAATGCCACATAGCTGCTCACTCACTCGCCCCAGGTAGAGTAGGGGAGAAAAAGGGAAGAATAACAAAAATAACACCCATGTGTTTTAGATAAAGGCAGTATAATAGGACAAATAAAGAAAGTAGTAATAACAACAACAACAACGATAATTATGATGATAATGATAATACTAAAAATATACAAAGCAAGTGATGTACAATGCAGTTGCTCACCACCTGCTGACCGACGATGAACCAGCTCTTGAGCAGCTGCCCCAGCAAGGTTTACCCCTGGTTTGCAAACTGAGAATGACACTATGTATTATGGAATATCTCTTTGGCCAGTTGGGGTCAGCTGTTCTGGCTCTGTCCCCTCACAGCTTTTTGTGCCTCTCCAGCCTCCCCACTGGTAGGTTGGTGTGAGAAGCTGAAAGGTCCTTAACTTAGAATAAGTACTGCTCATAAACCACATTGGTGAGTTATCAACATTATTCTTATCCTAAATCTGAAACATAGCACTGTACCAGCTAATAGGAAGATAATTACCTGTATCCCAATTGAAACCAGGACAGTGTTTTATTCCAAACTGATTGCTATTGCTATGAGAAAGAACTGTGGTTTAAACAAATAAGAATTTTTGATGATAGGGGATTTTATTTTGTAATATAATGAATTGAAATAATACAGACTGCAAGTTATAGTTGTGACATGCATATGTAATAGAATGGGTATACTATCTGATCAATTAGGGTGAGGGTGAGCATATTCAATCACTACAGCAGGATTGCTTTTCTGTTGGCATGCTTTAGGAATGTGGAATAGTCTGTACTCTTCAATTTTCTTTGAAGTGATTTGGAGTGCTTGATTACAAAAGACAAACAAAACGCACTTACAGTACATTTTAAATTAATTTTAAACAACAAAAGAAAAGAATATTGTAAGAATACCTGTTAATTTGATTGAGATGTTTAAGCTGAATTCTGAATTTAATTTAATTGTCAAAAGTGAGATGAGTAGCCTGGTAGAACTTTTTGTTAGTTCTTTCCACTCATGCCCAAATAGCATCCTGAGAGCAATTCACATGCCATGCCAGGAGCCATGGAATGGAAAAAACAGACTCAAAACAATAAAGTTTCCTGGAATAGCCATATATTTCCTAAAACAACACAAATGAGGATTTCAGGAAGGGGTGCACAGTACACATTCCATGTCAGAGGTTTTTCTGCTGCAGTCCAACTTAAACCGGCAAATGTCGTCATTGAAGAAAAACTCTCGACACTTCTTGTTCCTCTTTCCCACCCAGAATACATTCAGTATACATTCCATCCTTTTATATCTTTACAATACTCCTGTGAGCAGTGACACTGATCATATGCATTCAAGTACTAATTCAGCAAAGTGCTTTAAATCATGAAGACACGATTTTCCTTGTTTAGTGTGATGCTTAAACCATTTCACTTTCTTCTTTTCCTGATTTGATGTCTTCCCCACATAAGAAAAGCAGAGCTCCTCAGTGAATTGATACAATTATAATGAGGTAACAATTGCATTAACCATAAACTGTGGATTTCTATAACCTAGGCTTGTAAAAGTAAATACAATTGGAAGTACTGAAAGTTTGAGACTTTTCCTCCAAAATGCTTGTTATTGCAGTGCTGGCTGTGTTTCTAACTAAAGAGGGTGTTGATGTTCAACTGGGTGTCCTCTGAGCTGATGACCTCTGAGTCAAGTGTCTTAGAGGGTCCTATTGCAATTTAGCAGAAAATTTTCTGAATTCCAAAAGTTTGCTACAATGCTATAGTGACACTCCTGTTCAACTCCTTGCAGATTTTGTATCTGCATACAAGAAATGTTTGGGGGAGACTCACTTTGTTGCGAACACTTAAGTTTTTCCATTTTCAAAATGGGTGACTTTTTGAGGGAGCTTACCTCTGCTTGGCTTGCTTTTCTCCTTGCCTATGCTGACATAACAGCTAACCACTGAAATATTCTTGGCTGTGAGCTATGATCTCAGAAAACACATTTGATGTTCATAGATGGTCTCTTGGCTGCCTATGCTTGAGCCCATCTGCTAGGATGGCACGATGCCGGCATGCACAGGGGCACGCCAGTTTTTGGGGCAAGGAGCACCAACCATGAATGGCTACACACAGGCAAGATCCTGAGTACTTCAAGCACCATTTATTTTGGAAGAATCCTTTTTAGTTTTATGTTTTATGTTATAGGATTTCCACACTGTTGCCATAGGACTCTTTAAATTTTTGATAGCTTTTTGAAGCTATCAGTGTGCAATACATGAGTGTTGTGGAGGAATGAGGCTGAAAAATATCCAGTATCTCTTGAAGTGTTGTCTGATGCATGTGAAACACAGATTATTTGAAATAACATCTGTGGATAAGTTAAGCAGGGGCACTGAGAGGGTCTGGGTTTATTTATCTTCTGTTTAATCACGAAAACAGAAATCCTGGTCTTGTGTGACACAAGGGAGCTTGCCAATGGGGGAATCATGACGTGATCAATTAATCACAAAGTTTCAGTGTTTCCACAACAGTCAGTAACCTACTAAGTAATTCTGAGAACAAAATTGTCTCAATAAAAGGGGAGGGCATATCAGGACAGGAATGAGAGGTCAGATTATAAAGATAAATGAAATTTAACACAGGATTTAAATTTGAAAAGGAACATATGACCTGGAGCAAAATAGCACTACTTTCCAAGAAGTGCATCTTAGGACAAAATGAGAGGCTTGCTGCAATGATGATCAGATACTGATGGATTGAGAATGTGATGCTGAGAGTGTGAAGAGAAGAAAACAAAGAGAATAATACAGTTAAGGCTTAAATAATTTTATCAGTTTACGTGCAAAGAAAAGCTTACTGTGGTTTGAGAAAGGGTCCATTTTACATATGTTTTCCACGATTTCTAACTGGAGAAGATCCCCTCTGCTTCACAAATGCCTGGAAATATCAAAGCATACCTTGCTCTGTATTGGATGAATGCCTCAAACCCTGGGCTAGCTTCTTATCAGCACGGGTGGAGCTGCCTCTCTCATTGTCAGCAGAAATTCCTTCCATATTAGTATGTTTATTCCTGAAGAATGTTTCATGATTTTTGAACAAGAAGCTCTCGTCCAAAACCTGTATTGACAGACAAAACATGTAATTGATAAATTGTCTCGAGACAGTTACAACCAGAAGAGTGATGAAGTCCTAGTGCTAATCTTCTATTCTTCCTCACCAAATATCTCACAAACTTTAGGAGTTTCTGATGCATTGGAAACTTTTTTCTGCACTTTGGTTCTCAAATCAAATTATTTCCTTTCCTCTGACTCCCATTAAAGCCCAGTGACCTAGTGGTTAGTTCATTTTGCTGGGGTGTCAGAGACTTCATGTCCTTCTTCATGTCCTCTGCTCTGCGTACAGAGACAATTCACAGAACCTTTGACAAGAAGTATCAAGGGGCAGCCACTAGACATTCAGTTGTTTCTTGACCAAAACCTAATAAGACACGTCTGGTTTCGAATTCTTCCTCCAACTGAGCACTTGTTAGACTTACATAAATGTAGAGTCCTTGAGGATTATGTTGGACTTTTGATTTAAATTTGTATTTAATTACAGCTGACTCAAAATAATTTAGTCATTCCCAGCAACTACCCTGAGGGATGAGTACCACATAGCCTTCATGGATCTGGGACATAAAGTCGTAGCTAGTTCCCCTCCCTCTTTCTAAATCTCCTTGCTTTACAGAACCTAACCCCTACTGCCCACAACAAAACTAGTTAAGATGCAGCTTTAGAGGGAATAATGATGCTTATCATAGCTCATATTGTGTAATAGTTTCAATTGCAAATCTTTCTGAAGCTGAAATTGCTGAGGCTTTGTCCAAGAGCAGCCTTATTGTTAAAAATATACTCAATAATGGGTCAGCAATTTTACAATATGAGGAGAAAAATGACTTTGCTATTATAAAAAATTAGATCTCATAACTTTTTAACAGTTATGCAGACAAACTGTCCTGTTATAAAAGTTGAAGGCTGGCATGGAAACTGCCCTCTGAGAAGGTCATTTGGATTAGTTTTTCTGGCCTTGGTAACTCCTGCACCATTTTACACCTCTGCAATGCTGCAAAATACCCACAGGTATTTAAATAGTTTTGAGCCTCAACCTGAAGTAAGAGCTAAACATGTTCCCTCATTAGTTTTATCAAAATTGGCATTATATTTATTTAATTGGCAAAACCACGAAATTAGAAGCTGCTTCGAGATGAAGCAGCTTTTATGCATCGAGATGAAGCATCAAACAAAATTTTTCCAAATATAATTATCTTATTCAAGTGAACTGAGAACTTAATGACTGAACATGGTGAGGGGAAAATGAGAAATTAAGTAGTTAATGCTCTGGCAATAATTACTGTAAAAAATGCATTTTCAATACTGATTGTTGATTTACTTGGTCACAGTCATCCCTTTAACATGTTCAGTTAGACTTGCAGTCTCCAAGACATATAAAAGATAGTGATGCTTTTGTACTAAAATGAAACATTTTTGCTTTCTACTGATAGACTAACATAATTCCAACAAAGGTGATGGAAATATATTGATTTAAACTAGGAAAATAGTCCTATCTGTGCAGCTATGCCATCAACATATGCTCACACCTATTGTGAAATGTTACTGTTTTCCCAAAATCTTACACGTGGAACCCTTCTTCCCTGCATTCATAGGAAAAGTCCCATGCATCAGACCAGGCTCTTTGAGAGACTCTCTGAGCTATTTCTGAAATGTTGAATGATTGTTGAGTGGATAAATGAGATAAAAGGAGAGGATAAAGTGTTCACAATGTGTTGGTACACACAAATCCTGGAGCAAAATACTGAATGCAGGAAAACTGCATTATTGGGAAGATTGAGGATGGTCACAACAAGCTTCCAAAATGTTCTATCAGATAGTCTGAAAACTTTAGCATTAGGCCACTTTAATATGGGAACTCCTGCAATTATAGAAACAATCTAAAAGCTCATTTTTGTTGTCTCAAGCCAGAAACTCCTCAGGTAGATGTTGACAAGCCTTCTGTCCAGTTATTGGTGTGAGGCATTTGCAATGTAACCCTGAAAGCTGATGTCAAGGTGTTTGCAGAAGAGGTCCTGAAATAGTGACTGACTTCTGCTGAGCTCACTGAATGCCACAATTTTGAATAACAGAGGACATACAGCAATTACACAGAAAAATCTTTGCTTCCTTTTCAAGGTACTTCAGGGATGGGCTTCTGAAGATGACTATATGTAGTATAGGGAAAGTGGATACCAGTATTTCTCCTACAAAACTGTTAGTCTTGTTTCAAATGTCTTCATCATTACAGTGGATCACTGGTCTTTGAAAGTTGCCTGTTTGCCAGGTATTCATTCAAATTTAGAGAGGGCAAAAGGAAGTGATGGTTTCTGAAAAAAGTGCAATTAGGGACTATAAAGCAAGGTCAAAGCTTCCCCTGCCTCTGACTCATTTTAAATACAAATCAAAGATGCCCTATTCCTTCAAGAAACCATTCTATCTAATGATGAAAGAATGACTTGGACCATAACCCAGGGTGTTTTTGAATGCTTATATTTATTCATTTAGTAATTTTTTTATATTTATTCATTCTTTAACTTCCTTCTCCATTTAAGGATGGATGATGTATCCACTGTGCTATGCTGAGGAATCCTGGAAATGCATTCCAGGATTCCAGGGGTATTTTAAACACATTAAACCCCAAAATTTACATTCCTTCTTTGGCTTGCAAATGTGTGAAAAAAAATTTAAAACTCTGGTGCTATAACAAGTTGGTATTCCTATCTTGGTGAAAGGTATGGGATGCAAGTAATGCACATGACATAGAGGAAATCACAGAAACAAAAGAGAGATGACAAAAATTTGTGGGAGAAAAAGACAACCTGTAATAGAATTTTTACAATGCAAGCGTAACATAGTTTTCTAGATATTTAGGTCATAATTGCCTAATTATTTTTCAACAGTCCATTCCTTATTCCTGCTTCTTTTGGTATCTGACAATTTTTGTAACTTCAGTGCTGTGGAAGTTATGTACACACATTACTACAGCCTGAAACTCTTTAATTAGTTGCCTGGAAAAGAAAGATAATGTCTTATTGTTTATCTGGGGTTAGTCAACCTATTCTGTGTTTGGAGATAATCACCTTCACTCTGGAGTGAGAAGATACCCTGCAATTAGCACAGAGCTAAAACTAGTCCTTTGATCCAGGGGAGGTGGTGATTCCTGAAGGCAGTAACACAATCTAAGTCTCAGCTATCATTAGAGACAGTTAGACACTGCAAGACTCCGGTTTATGAGGTTATTCTTTAGTGTATTTTCAGAACTGCCTTCTCCATTAATTGTTTCATATTGCAGTCTTAAAATTCCTCCTGTCTGCAGGATTCATTAGCAATGTCATTTTCCTGTACACACTTATGCAGGCTTTGTGTGTGGTCTCCTAGGATGCACAGACCGCCTTCCTATCTAAGGATCTGGCATACTCAGCCCATTAACTCAGCTTCAATACTACCCTGCTAAAATCTTGTGCAATGTTGCAGAGCTCTCCACTGGGAAATACTGAGCCCTTTTCTTATCTTCTTATCTTTAAAGATAAGTATTAGGTGAAAACATCACCATTCCTCTTCACCATCATCAGCTCCCTAACCTGTTCCATAATCTACAGGGAGGACCCAAAGAACTGGCTCTTTACTGAAAGAAATGTTTCCATCTGTAGGTCTGGACAAGTCACTCAATGTGTTTCTTAGTGTATTTTACTCCAACCCTGTTGAGGCTGCACAACATTATCTGTATCTTAGTAATCCTGTATTGGCATCTACTACTGTAGCAGAGATGCAATTCCTCTTAATCAAAATGTAATGAATAAAAAATTATTTTTTTTCTGAAAATACAAAGTCTGTTTTTACAGTACCTTTTGTGTCTGTACATTGGTTTTACTTTGGAAAGATGAACTACTTCAAATGGGATGCACCACCTTTTTCCATCCAGTTGCTGGAATACTGTAGCAAGTTGCAAGGTTACATTTCACATCGCAGTATGGTTTAGTGGACATGGTTGTATTTGTTGGATGGTTTGACTTGATGATCTTGGAAGTAATTTCCAACCTTCAGGATTCTGTTCTATCCGTAAGTGAGGTGCTGTTTACAGTGAACATCTGAGGGCATGTTTTACCTCATGCCATGTCCTGACTGTCCAAACAAAACCCTTTAGAATATACCAGTTTCATCTCTAATATAAGAACTGTCTACAACAGTTCAGGGTTCTTTTGATCCAGGCCAAATTTCATTGGTAACTGTGGGAAGTTAAAACTAAAGTGCTTGCAGGAAGATTGGATGAGGCACAACAGACACAAGTTATAATAAGAAGAATATAATGTCTCACTGGACATTAAAAAAAAACAAACACAAGCACTTGAAACAGACTGGCTAAAACATTCTAGGGTTCTCCATCCTTAGAGACTGTCAAAGCTCAATGGGACAAGGCTCTGAACAATGCAATGGCTGATGGTCCTGGTTAGAGCAGCGGTGATACTGTTGGACCTTCACAGGACCTTTCTGTTCCAAATCATTCTATGATTCAATGAATTAGCAATTGTGAGTGGAGTACAATTCTCACATGAAATCTTGAGTTCTACATTTAGATAGTTTAGGTACACCCAAGTGGACTAAGGGGGAAGAATTGATCACGTCAACAGAGTATTTTCTCATCGGTACTCACCAGGTATTGACTTCTGCCCTCATTACTAGAACTGCCAGATGTGTTTTCAAAGTTTTTAGTTGACCCTGTATATACTCCTTAGGAAGATATTTAATTTCTCCATAAATCAAGGCAAAATGTTATTGGAGAGATGGAAAAACCTATGGATGAATCTTTGTAAAATTGTCTGCACAACTAAAGAAGTATTTTGAAGCAAAATAAAGTGAAAAATTGTTCTGCCAAGCTCTGTTCCACTCCATGAATATAGACAGGAGAATTTTTGTCTGTAAGTGGAAAGTATTATCCTTTTTGCTTTGGTATGTATATATGCAGTTCTAGATAGATAAATAGATTACAGTTAGGGACTTACTGAATCCAATTTCCAGAGTTAATGCACATACAACTTGGATAGGTCTGGCAGATTGCCACATGATTTTTTTCCTGTATATAAAAGCCCTGAAAATTATAAAGGCATACAAAATTCAAAGTATTTGTTGTTTCTAACTAGAGATCTTAATAATTGCAGTCCAGTTTTACTGCCAGAATATTAGCAGTAAATGACATTTGTTTGAGATCTTGACCAGTAGTAGGTCATTCCACTGATTTTATTTTATTTAAGCACTCTTCATGTGGAAGAGTTTGAACATATCAACTGGAAAACTAATGATTTTTTTTTGAATTTCAACTATCAATAGATGCCTGAAAATTGTACTGCAGATCTAGTAGGAAAAATGTTTATAGCTTCTGGAAATGGGCCATGTTGGGATACACTGCTACTTTACAGTTCAAGATAAGCAACCATATTTTAGTTAATAATCCTGGGAGTCAGCCAGCCTAATCCCTTTTTATTCATAAACTTGATTCTCTGTAAGCCATATATGTTTTTTTCTCAGGACAGTTGGAGGGGTTTTGGTTATATATATAGTAAAAATTATTCAGTCTTGGGAGCAAAGTCTTCTACATTCTAATATATATATATATATTTAGTGTTTTGGGGCTCTGCCTAAAAGGAAAGATGTATTTGTGTTAAAATCAGCTCAAGGAATTGTGGTATAATTCTTAACTTTAACAATTGAGATAAACTGTAAAGTGAAAAATTTTAAATTTTAACACCTTAAGAATTCATGAGGGAATTCTGATTGCTGCTATGAGCAGTGATTCTACAAGAAATGTATTTATTCAGTTCTGTCTTTGTTGAAAAGACTTCCAGTGTGTGCCTCCTTGATTTATAGCATTTATATATGTCAGGATTGCAAGTAGCTTACTGTCTTGCCTCTGGTGTTGGAATCATCCTGAATGTATTGTGCCATAGTTCTCCTGATCTAATTGCCCTGAAGGGATATCTAGAGTGATTAAACATAATGACTGTATTTTGATATGTGCATCCTTGATATATTTTAATGTCTTTTTAAAACTGTGTCGTGCCAGTGTGTTCCAAATGTCTGCAGGAGACAAGGGTATGTTGAATGGCAAATTCCCAAGTATAATGAATCTAGCTATTGGACCAGAGGTTTAGAAAGTAGGAGAGGCTGCCAAACACATAGGGAAAGGCTAGATTACAAAGGATGTTCCTTTTGGATGTGAGATGGGGAGAGTGTTTTTGGTAATAGTGGGCTAGCTGGACTTCGAAGAAACCTCTGAAAGGCAGAAGGAAAATCCAGATGACCTTGACCTGAGCCCAAAAGCTGAATTTGATAGTGATTGTAAGTTTGACTGGTTTTGGCTTGTTCCTTGGATTTAGTCTACTAATAAAAAAGAAAATAGTATTTCAAAAAGCTTTGTTGAATCATATAATGTTTGTCTTAAGATATGGACAGAAATGTTCTGACAAATTGTACTAATATAGTTAAGTATATTGCTGTCTCAAGCTGTCTATCCTGTCTCTCTGCTGCTCTTTCTCATCCTTGTAGTTCCAAAGGTCAGCAGAATGTCCTTGTTGGTCCAACTTACCACTCCCACTCCCAACTTACCTGTCCCACATCTCAAGCAAACAATCAAAAAGAATGAGTTTAAAGGTTTGGAAAATGGGCTCTCCTGGTACACATGATCTCCTGGTACACAGCCTGAGAAGCCACTCTCAGCAGTACATGCTTTGAGGAGGAAGAACACTGGTGATGCTAGAGCTGTATGTACCATAAACCCATTGTCTACACAGCTTTTTGTTGGGTTGTTTGCCTCTTCCTCTAAGAATCCTGCATTGGCCAATGTCAGAGTCAGGATATTGGATAAGAAAGAAGCAGAAAGGTGAATCTATATCAAAGGTGGCCTGACTATGGCTGTACTGAAACATACTTTGATCACAACTGTCAGCTCAAGGTCTTACTTGTTAAGGTTAATAATAGCCCCCATTTAAAGTGGGAATTCCTCCATGCAGCTGTTACATAAAACCAACATAAAGCTTTTTTGAGGTTTGCCTGAGGAATCAGCCATATAAAAGCTATTCCCTAGTAAGACTTAATTATTTGCTTAATATATGCTTTTCTGTGTGTTTCAGTCAGCTTCCAACTCAACACTGAGGAACTGTGAAACCATTGAGATCCAAATAATTTTGTTGGGGTCAGACATTCCAGTGGTAAACAAAAGGGTATTCTTAAGCAGGCACTATTTGGTTCCCTATGTAATGTTTGCTTTGTTCAAGAGTCATAGCTATATCTCAGGATAAAAATATCTGCCTCTTTGTCTGCCTCTTTCCTCTGATCATTTATGTGGTACTTATCACTGAGTTACACAGGTTTAAACCATTCCTTGAGTAATTTAATTTAGAGGTAAAGTCTTAACATTTAAAAACAACTACATATTGATCATGTACTATAACCTGTTTGCCAGAAACATTAGAAGAAAATTTTTCAAAGATGTTTTATGTTTCATGGTTTGCACTTAAGTGACAGTAGACAAAGTCGTGCTTGTTCTGACGGATCTTCTGTTAAAGTTTCCTCTTCTTGAATATTATGGACGGCAGAACAGCACTAACTTTTTTGGAGAATGTTTTAGTCAAGTTCATTGCATCCTAAGAAAGCTCAGGTAGCAGTTTGAAGATTATTGTCCTGAGGAATTTATTGTGTCAGGCAAAAAAAACCCCCATATTCCAGTGTAATATTCCATTATACTGGGGGAGCTGGGAAATGATTTTGATATTATTCAGCAGTTACCCACTCCTTTCAGAGGAATCAGCAGCTATCTGCCCCCTTTATTAAATTAACTTCTGTTAAAGTAAGCTTTTAAATATGCACAAGGTTTGTGGCACGAAGGGAAGCACAACTCTATAAGGAAATAGGTATCTCAAGAGTCATACAAAACTGAGGAAATAGTGTCAGCTCTCACTCTGCTGGATCCAGTCATGGTTAACCCCCCTGCCTAATTTTAGGGGTATCTTGGAGATTTAGCAGTAGCATATGGTGAATGCACCATTCTGGGCAGCACTGATGGCCTCTCTTTATCCTTCTCAGCCCCACTAGCTCCATATCTAATGAAAGCAGACTATTTACTATTTCCACATATTGAATTCACTATTTCTGTCTTTATTTTTTTTTTTTAATTCTTATTTTTATTTAAGTGAAAGCAAATTTTGTCAACTTGGAGTGGAAATAAGATTACTATTATTTGAGGGAACATTGTTATCTGCCCAATGTGATTCAAGGCAAAACTGCATTGAAAAAAACAAATTGTGTGCAGATATGTCTGAAACAGTCCTGAGGTTACACACTCTTAATGTGAGGGTCTCATGAAATATATGAGAGGTCAGTTTTATCAAAGGCCCTGAGGGTATAATTGGAGTTCCTCCTCTGGTACCTCAGGCCATCTGCTATGGCATCTAATAACCTCATGAGAGCAATGAACAGCTCAGACTGTGATTTAGGACTGTGGTCTGGCTGCCTATTCTGGCTTCTATATGAAATGAAACTCCAATTACAGTGTCTAAATTCAGAAGAGAAATAAGCAATTCAAACCTCTCGCTATTAAGAACTGGCAACCCATACTGCTGGTGGAGCAAGGTACAAGCAATATTTAGACCACCAGCAAGAGCTGCATAAGTTAACAATTGTCTTTCTTTCCTGTGATGCTACAGGGAATTAGACCCTGATGGTCCCAGCACAGCAAAAAATCTGAATTGATCATTTTAAACTTAGGTACTGTGACCGTCCTTAGTCCATCTTAAGTGTTGTAACATGCAGGCTGCATACAGCCCTCCTCCTACTACTCTGTTGGAATTGTGTGAGGGGGAGGCAGGGAGTGAAAGGAAAAGCCATCTGTGCATCGCATCAAGTGGTGAAACAGGGGAGAAAGTTCCTGCTGTTTGCAGCTCTGTTTCCATGAGTGCAGAAGTGCTGACAGGGGTAAGACTGAGAAAGAGTGATGGAGAGTGAAATTGGAAAGGAGAGAGTGAGATCCACCGACATTTTGCCACCAGCCATAACGGGATTATGATTTAGGCCAGTCTGTGGAGATTTTAATGAGTCAAATGAAGACAGCTAAATAGTTTAAGTGAGCTATGTTCAGACTCTTTTTTTAGTGCCCAGCATACTAAGCAAGCACACGAAATCACATCCAGTGTCCATTATCCAAACGATATCATTATCCCCCAAGGAACACTTCCCTCCTGGCAGGGCTATGTGACAGACTGTGCCCAAAGCACTCTGTAGCTCATGGCAGAGGGGAGATTATCATTAGACTGAAGTACAGGAACTCTTGCAACTCACTTGAAAATTGGTATTAATACGTATGCAGCCATATTTGAACAGTACAAAAATCAGACTGTACTTTTCCAGTTCTACTGCACGACCCTAGGTTTCCTTTTCCTTCCTCAGTGACTTGGTATGAGAGTTGTGCAAGCTGGGAATTCAGAATCTTCAGTTTATCTTTGCACAGCCCTCCCTGTGCTCATTCTTGAGCACGTTGACAATTGGCATAAACCTGTCACCCGGACTGTTAAGTAAATTTATTCATGTGGGCCAATGTAGTTTGATGAAACAGTGATCTGGGCCTTGAAACAATATAGTTCAGTATCCCAGCACAGATCCTCTGAGGGGGACTGGGTACTAATCTCACCACCTGTCACACTGTTAGGTGATAGCACCTGTGTTATATAGGTCAGAGAGTGAGAAGTAACTGCTGTTTAGTGGCATGCATGAAATCTTCAGTCCTGGGTTTTAGAAATCTTCAGTCCTGATATGTTCCCAAGATCCTGGTGCAGGAGCTTCTCAGTTCTAGCCACACATAGAGGTACTTAATTGATTTAGCTCAATCATTCCTGTCCTTCCTTATCTGTATTATATGGCATGCTCTTATGTTCCCAGAGAATGCAGAAAGATCAAGGGAAAATAGACATTTTTAAGGCAGTCTTATAAAGAGCACAAACATCTCAGTAGTCTGAATAAGCATTGCTGATCCCTGACGTAGGAGACATTATGCAAACGTACTCAAGTACTTAGACTTTTTATGTTGGAGCTTATCACTCCAGCTTTAAATTCAATGAACAGAAGTAGACAATTTCAGAATATGATTGTTTTCTTCCTAAAATAAGTTTCTAATATAATACAGATGAATTGTCCTTTGGAGCTGCCTTTTCTCTGCCTCGACTATAAAGAGAGCCCAGGATACCGATCTTATCAGCAAACATCTGACTTCGAAGTGCCTTAATTAGGTGAGACAAGATGGGTGAATGACCTTGGCAGTCTCCTTTGAGGAGGGTTGCCCAAACTGGAGGCATCATCTCTCAAAACTGATTGTTTCTGAAAATAGGAGCCACATGGGATTTTGCATGTGAGAAATAATAATAAACAGGAATAAGAGAACAAAAAAGAATGTACTCGCCAATGAAGTCTAATCCACATTCAGTATTTATTCTGCAAAAACAGATATCACAGCCCCATAAGTTGCAGTCTATTCTTTACCTTGCTGTAGACAATTAGAATGTGGGTAAGATGGATGCATGATATCAGACAACTCCTATGGGCAAGGAGTCAGGAAGTTTTCTGCCTTGTCTGCCTACATGGCATTACACAGTCCTCAACATGCCATGTAACCAGCCCTGTACAACAACTATAGGACTCCTTTCCTCACTTAAAATCTGTTCAAATCTGGGAAATAGAGACTGGTGTGGGACATGAAGCCTATGCTTACCCCCTGCCTTGGTGGAGGTCCTTCCCTTACTACCTGTTTTTGCCTTCATCTTAGCAAGACCAGGGAGATGGTACGCAGTATCCCACAGTAAGACTCATCCCAGTGGTAAAATTTTTTTAATAATATGGTTTGAAACGGCAACAGCCGACCAGCATTAGGCTCATGAACACAACTGAAATACCTGTTACATCACTCTGACAGGGAGAATAGGAGAGCCAGGAGAGTTGTTTGCTCCATGATACTTTTGAGGAAGAGGAGTTTCTCTTGAATTTTTTTTTTTTTTTCTCTTGCAAGAGGGGAAAAAAAAAAGAGCACCTGAAGGGCAGTTGACATCAAGAATATTCACATACACAGTTCTGACCTTGGATGTTGTCAACAGCAGTGGATGGGAAAGGAGGCCACTAACAATTACATTCATACTCTGGCTCTTTGAGGAGGTTTTGTCTTTTTAAGCAGATACTTAGACTTCTGATTACCCTAAAAGGAGATATCTATCTGCCAGAAACTGAGAATTTAAATAAAAGTTCATTTGGCAGTCTTTATCCATCTCTTCTCTTGATATATATTGTGCACATACTTACCAGGTAGCCCTTAAAAATCCTTTTTCTCTTTCAACAACTACACACTTAATAAAAACAGTAGTCACAGTAGGTGGAGATTGAATTCCCTTTCCTTTTAAGAGAAAAGACAGCTTGGTAAAAAAATAAATGATGTTAATTAGTTGAATATAATTGCAAATTCCTTGGAGTTGAAATGTGCTGCATACCAGCAGAAAATGCTATTTGCCATATGGTATCAGAACACTCTGGAATGATGTCTTTTCTTCTACTATTTTCTGCAGACTGAGCATAGACTTGGATTATTTGTGGCTTCCCAAGTATTTCTGTTAGGCCAGCCAGCTCACAAAGTGTCCCAAAACAGCAGAGAACCATACTTGTTCAGTTCATATGTACTAAAAATAAACAAACAAAAAAATCTTGGTTTTGTAAAGCTTTTAATGAAAGACGAAAGTTTCATTTTTCAGTGGTTTGGGTAAACTTTCAAAAACCTTTTCCTTTGAATAGTCAAGACCCTCTAACTCACTATTGAATAGTGTTATTAAGAGCAGTAAAAGAATCTTTAGGGAAGCTATCAAATGCTAGAAGAAAATGTTGCATACTTTGTATGAAATATTATAAAAACCTAAAAAGGTAAAAAGAAAGAAAACATAGTTAAATCTTTATTCAGCATGGTTTTAAGATTAAAAAAATAACAAAAAATAGGAGTTTACTATGCAACTATACACATTTATTTAGCTAAACTTTATGATCAAATATTTCAAGTTTACTAGCTTTGATACGAAGTCCTTAGCAGTGGATTTGATAACATTCCTTACCAGTGATTTTCTACTCTTCATTTTTAATATACATATCAACTTTCATCCCCTCCCCCCAAAAAAGACACCAAAACTTGCTAAGAAATAGACATTCTGTTACTATAGGTTTATGCATCTGAGAAATTGCTCTCTGAGGTGTCTTATTATGAGAGATAAGGCAGGACTCACAAAAGTCCTTAGAAACTCTGACTTAGCAGTGACATGAAAGCTCCTTTTCAAGCTGTAAATGTATGTTGGGTGCTACAAGAACAACATTGCCTTAATTACATTTGTTGCTCAGATTTTCTATCTTTTCTTCAGTTTTTTGTCCATGTTAATGCTATCAGGTTGATAAAGCTACCAGCTTTAACTGAAAAATTGTCAGTAAATGTTTTCAAGCCTCATTGCTCAAATAGGATAGTTTTGGTTATGCATATATTTTTCTCTTGGAAGTAAACACTGATATCATGTGAAAAAGTAGGCTATTGCTTTAGTTGTTAGACCTGTCAGATGGACAAGTTTTTTTCCATACAGTCTGTAAACTGAAGATGAATTATATGTGAGAGAAAATCCAGGATTAGGAATCCTAAATTTCTCAAAAAACCCCACCCCAAACCTGGACACAGTATCTTCATAGAGTCAAAGAATCACAGAACAGCTTGGTTTGGAAGCAACCTTTAAAGGCCATCTATTCCATCTGTCCCCCTGCAGTGGGCAGGGACATTTTCACTCAGACCAGGTGGCTCTGAGCCATTTCCAACCTGACCTTGAATGTTTTCAGGGACCAAACATCCACCACATCCCTGGACAACCTGTGCCAATGTTTCACCAACCTTGCTGTTAAAAAATTTCTGCTTTGTTCTAAATTCTAAATTGACTCTCTTTCAGTTTACAGCCATTACCCCTTATCTTTTGGCAGCGTGCCCTTGTTAAAAGTCCTTTTCCTGTGATAGGCTCCATTTAAGAACTGAAAGCCATAAGAAGGTTTCCCTTGAGCCTTCTCTTCTCCAGGCTGTTGAACCACAACTCTCAGCCTATTCTCATAGGAAAGGTGATCCACTCTTCTGATCATCTTTGTGGCTCTCTTCTGGTGTTAGGACCCCACAGCTGGACACAGCCCTGCAGGTGGGGTCTCTCCAGAGCAGAGCAGAGGGGCAGAATCCCCTCCCTTGCCCTGCAGCCCAGGACAGGTTTGGCTCTCTGGGCTGTGAGTGCCCATGGCTGGGCCATGTCCAGCCTCTCACCCCCCAGCACCCCCAAGCCCTTCTGGGCAGGGCTGCTCTGATCTGTCCATCCCCAGCCTGTGCTGGTACCAGAGGCTGCCCCAGCCCAGGTGCACCTGGGGTCAATCCGCAGTATCAATCAGCTTCAGGGTGTTTGTGCTTCAAACCACCAATAATTTACAATATATATAATTTACAAATTAGGGGTGGCCATGGAGGCTAGCTTACGGTGTTTAAATATTTAGAAGTTGTAGCACCTTTCTACTGAGCTTTCCAATGATGTTCACAAAATCAGTAGTTTTCCCCCATAGTTCTACCATGCATCCCTAACAATTTTGAGGCAAAATTGTACTGTATGAGAATAAAATTAGTTATGAACATAAAAAAAAAATTAATATATTTTTCTCCTCATGTTTCATTTTGTTGGGCATATGAGTGGCACAGTTCCTTCAAAACAAATATTCAGAGTGAGTAAAGAATCAAGAAAAAATATGTTACCTTGGCTTTGTAATTCTGATTTCATTAAAGTAAAATTTTTGCTTATATTTAGAATGTGTTTATATTTAGAATGAAAGTTCTGCCTTACTGAAAAAGTGGAATTAATTTTAGGACTTCTCTAAAGTCTTAGAGAAGTGAGAAATTATTGGAAGGTAGAAGCTGTCAGAGAGGCTTTCCAAGCTTTAAAAATATTATCCTAATTTTCCATTTCCCATTAAAAAAATCACAGATGATCTCTTTCTGGCTTCCCCTTTAAGTCAGAAAGCTAAAGATTAAGCTGTCAGTTCTTGCTAAAGCAGGCTTTTTCAGGAATCCTTAAAAACTTTTGCATTTATTCCAAATAGGATGAAATTAAACCACAGACAACCCTCAACACTGTACACAGGATAGAAATTTCCTACTGGATTCATAGCTTACACAGAATCTTGCTCCATTCCATGGTAATGGTGTAAAACACCATCTTTTGATGTCTCCATGCTTTTTGTTGTGACACCACAGAAAGGGATGTGCATTGTACCACAAAAATCTGTTTCTAGAAACATTGGCCAGGAACTGGGCTTCATACAATTAGGTTCACTTCTTAACTTTGCTAATGAGGCAATGTGCAGCCAAAATATGTTTGCTAGGAGCTGGTGTCTGGGGCAGTTCCTTGGGGATCTTCTCATCTGTCCATTTTCAAAGTGCAGGCATGCTCTTTGATTCTTTCCAGTCACACTCTGCTCGCAATTCAATCACACTAGAGACTAACCTGCTGAAACATTTTAACACCATCAGCCTGGTTCTTTGTTGCCTTGCACAGAAGTTGTCATTGCCTTGTCAGATGTTGTTCTGAACTGCACAGAATGGGTGTAATTTACTATAAAACAGAATGGTTAGATGCCATTTCCAGCAACTTCCATGTGAGGATCCAGACTGGATGCAAATGTGTATTGAAGTTATTTAAGACCCTTATCATAGCACAGTACTGTTGTAGCTGCATGCCATACTGCTCTTAGAACTATCTCAGCTAAGGATATATGAATTTTTTTCTTTTAATTCCCAAGTGTGATGAAGCTCTGAGCAAATTGGTCTAGTGAAGTATGTCCTCACCCATGGCATGGGGGTTGGAACTAGATGATCTTTTAAGGTCCCTTCCAACCTAAACCTTTCCATAATTCTGTGATCCTGTGACAGCGACATGCTGGTTATATCTGTGTGAGAGAATTCTGTCCCGAACATTTTCAAAAGAAGAAAGAAATTATTTCTATGCCTCCTTATGAAAATGAAAATCCTGTGCTCTGGTGCACTGGATCTGCTGAAAGACCCTGTTCAAGCACTGCAAATTCAGGAATTCACCAGTGCCACTTATTCTGACAGAATCTGTTTAATTGCTATTACTATTGTTATGATTACTTGACACTAAGAAATTATAGAATTTCCCATCCCTGCCCACAGGATATGCATGCATTCATTCAATCATAATTCTATGATTAAATTACAGTTTCCTGAAGGCCTAATTCAGACTGCTGAACTATCACTGAACAAATAGAGAGTAAAACACAAGTTTTTGAAAAACACTAAAGTAGTTTAAGGTAAAGGCAAGTACAGGGAGATGAACATCAGTTTGCATTATGCAGAATTTATCTACTTGTCTCAGATCAACCTTGAATACAAAACAGGAGGTTTTACTTGATTATAGCCTTATCAACCCAAAAAGTTGGGAGAAAAGTGTTTATAATAATTTACCAGATGGTGAATAGTGGCACAAAACATTAGGATCAGATTTTAAAAGCCATTTAGAAGCCTAGGGAGGCAGATGAAGATGAAATGTTATTTTTGAGGTTAAATTTAGTGTCTATGTGCATCATGAAGTGTCTACACTCTTAGAAATACACACTCAAGAAATTTACCCAAGGTCACTGCAAACATCTGTCTCAGGCTATGTGGTAGGATTAGTTTGCACACATGACCTGTGAGCACAACAATATCTTTCCTGCCTTGAAAAGCAAAATACCTATTCATTCTTCATAAGTTCAGCCATGGTTTTCCATGCTCGCTGCAGCAATGCAGAAATGCCTGATTTGATACTGCCTCCCTGCCCTGGGGAGTTTGTTCCATTGTGAACATACAGCAGGGAGATGGGTATGCTTTAAAAGGCCAAATAATTGCTTAATAAACATTTTTAAAAAACAAATGTTATTTTATTACTACGTCTATCCACCAGCAGTGGCAATGAACTTTCTCTTTAAGTTTTGTTTCAGCAATTAATAGAGTCATAACAGTAATAAAATATGTAAAATCCACAAGTAAGTAGAATTTTGGGGAAAAATCCCCAGTGTTGGTTAAGCATTTTCAACACTTACAAATCCTGTTGTAGTGGGATCATAAAAGGAGACAAGCCAGACAATAATATCACTGATATTGTGCGTATTTCTGCTCATAAAGACAACAGAAATATTTTCAAAGAGGCTTAAATGTTCCTGAGCCTGTAGACCATCATCCATGTGACTAAGATAGGCAGCAGATAACCCAGCCATCACAAGTAGTGGGGATCATTTGCCTTAAATTTTCTTCAGTGAAAACATATCTGGAGCCAGATAAAAGAATATGGGAGGACTTTAGTGTTGGGGCTAGAGTTTCAGCTTGGAGAGCTCTGCCCAGGTGAAGCATCTCTTCCAGTTTTACTCTGTCCTTCATGTGCAAATTCCTCTTTTGCTGTGTCAGACCAGTGCACCAGAACAGACACGTTGTTCCCCCAGGGGAATCGCCCTTTCAACAGCCCCAAGGCCCTGTGGTTCAGATCACCAACAGGAAGCAGCCCTGCAGAGCCCTGTCACACTCCTGGAAAGATGGAAAGTGGTCTCATTATGGAGGAAAGCAGCCCCCTCCCCAGTGGGCTGACCTTGGCTGGCTCCCATACCTCCACTAAGCCAGTCTTTCACTCCTCCTCCACAACAGAGCAGAAGCAGGAAAGAAGATGAAAAAGTTCATAGGCTGAGATGAGGACGGGCATGTCCCTTGGCAATTATCATCAAACACAAAGCAGACAAGACTTAAGAAAAATAATTTAATTTATTGCAAGCTTAAATAGTCTAGGATAGTGAGAAATAAAGACAAAAATGAAAACATCTTCTCCCACATTGCAGCCTATGTTTTCAGCTTAATTTCTCCCAATTCCTCTATGGCACAAAACTGCCATATGCAGCACAGGAGCACTCTTGGAATCAGTCAAGGCACCCCAAGATATCTAAAGGGTGCTAGACAACTAACTTTTGGCACTTGAATTATTCTGCACTGAGACTGTTGGTTTTTTTAACAGAAACCCAGTCAGTGCTATTTGGGACCTTGTGCAATGTCCAAGACTTCTAGAGATAGCAAGCCAATACAGGGAGGTGTTTGTGTAAGTCCTGTCCTGCTCTGAGGTAGAAACTACAGGGCAGGTGAGACTTCTCACAACACATAAAGTGACACAAATTGTTGTAGGCCTATTGCACCATTGAATAAAGTAACATTCTGAAACCTCTTATTGTCATAAATTGGAGATTTTATGTTCTTTCCAGCCCTAAATTCTTGAAACATGTATTCTCTCCCAGCTGAAGGGAGAGGGATTATTTGCTTCTTCTTTATCAAAGTGGCAATGGTGCTGGGATGCCACTAATACAATAGGGGCAAAATGTCTCGTCTGTTGCCATTAATAAATTCCTAAATTAAAGGCTGCATGCAAAATATTTTATTAAGCCATGATCTCAAATCCTCCTAAGTCAATCTAAAAATGTGCTGAAGTTCAACAACTCAATTTGGGTTTTATTACTTTTTATTCACTTAAAAATTAACAAGAATCCAAATCTCCATACTTCAAACAAAATGTTCTATATGTACAGAGTCTTAAATAGTGTCTCAAAAAATTTAAACACTTTATAAATGATCAATGTTATTCTGTGATTAGTGGCAGAGACTGTCATTCACTTATCGATATTTCAGTTGGTAGCTCAAGGAAATAATGAGGTACTTTGTACTGTGTTCTTGAAGGCGTCTCAGAAAGTTAGCTAAGTAATGGAGGAAATCCAATTCCTGCATCCAAATCAGGCAGTGCCAGCTTCTTCAGAGATGGCTGAAGAGGGAAAATTTAATTGTCCAAGAGAGAGAATACCATTGAGCTAAGTTTTTGCTACAGCTGGCAATTCTTACTTTGAGTTTAGTGCTCATTAAATGATGGGATTTTGATGAGAAATTCAATGAATGTTCTCCCCTGAAAGCTTTTAAAATTGCACTCACTCACACGCTGACCTCCCTGTTCTACTTTTCATGTAGGGTCACAGCAGAAAGTTCTTTGTATATCCCAGCTTTGAGAAAGATGGGCTGAGAGGCAAAGCTGAGAACCTTATAACCTTTTTTTGCTCAGGTTAGCAGTTAGAAAATCTGAGACCGTAATTACAATCTGGTTTAAAATATTCCAACTCACTTATAACCTTCCTCTTATTTGTTTTATTTTTTTTAATTTTGTTTTGTTTTTGTTCTGTTTTGTTTTGCTTCATTTTGTTCTGTTTTCCCCCCTCCTCTTAGTTGATACAACATGGTGAAAATGTGTGGATGATTGTAGGGAATAAAACAAAGTGATTTATATGTTAAAAGCTGAAGAAACTACCTTGTGGGGCTAGTCTATCATCAGCTCTGTTGGGTATGAATTAAGGTATTGACATATCAATGAGGGAAGTGAGTGGAAGTGAGAGGGAAGCCCAGACACTCCTGTGTTTCTGTGTACAGAAAATGCGTTCAATTTAACTTGTTCTTTCCAAGCTTCTAATTTCACAGGCATCAAATCACAGATTTGTTTGGTAACTTCTGAACTTTGCTTGATCTTTTTGAATTTTGATTTATGAAGATGAGTTTCATTTGTGTCCTAGATAATAAGAATTGAAGCATGAAAGTTAAAAGAAATTAAAGAAATCAATTTATTGTTTAAATGAGCAACAGAATAACAAGTTCTGCTTGAACTGAAATAAGCTTTAGATCAAGTGGAGATAAGCATCCTTCCAGAGATGCAGCATACCAAGAGGTATTTTGATGGAATTCAGTAATAGAAAGACCAACGTTTCAGTAGGCTTAGTGAGCTCCAGCACACATAGATGAATCAGAATATAAATAGGGAGAAAGTGGCAGTAATCTCCTATTTAAGAACCTAATGTTTGAATCTAGACACTGAGATAAAGCAAATACAATGAGTGACAATAGAGAAAGTTCAAGTCATTCCTCTTTCCAAGGTTTTTAGAAAAATAATGTTGAAAATTATCTGTTCTGCCAAGAGATTCAAAACAGTGGCTTGGTTATGCATTTTTTTTTCAGAAATCTAAAATAAAAAATTATGTACATTCGAGTCACAGGAAAACACCTTACCAGTTTTATATCAGATGGAAATCATTGGAATAGTAATGGAAAGAGTGAATTTGGCTTATACCCTAGATGAGACACTTTTCAAAATGACTGTGTCACCCACATTTTTATGGTTCTGAATTAAATTTAAAATCATGCTATGATGAACTACATCCCAAGGTATTTAAACTCTGTTGTTCAAGTTAAGCTCAATTTCGGAGTGTAATACCAGAAAAATTCCACTGGGAGTTATTTAATTTTTTTTATGCAGGTTCAACATGTATGAGAACACTTATACAGCCACTTAAAATCAATCAAGTGAATACCGTGCTCATCAGAGGTGAGCAATTTGCATTCCACATGTCTGAGGTTTCACTTAGCTTCGTGGATTTTACACAACTGACTGTGGTTATATTTCAGGTGTACACTGGGATACATCACTGCTACAGTTGAGTGAGTAGTTCATCAGTTCCATCAGGGGCATTCAAACCTGTTGTGAAAAGTTACATAACCCATTTGAGAGTTTAAAATAACCCCTGGTAGTGGAAATTCTATACCATAGCAATTCTCAGACCTTTTTCACGTGAGACCCAAACATCACGTTTGTTTCTGCATCTTGTCTGTTTCATTTTCATGAGGTGGGGTGTGGGATAGAGACTGTGGCAGGAAATCTGTGGCATGATACAAAAACTGGCAAGAGAGGTACATATCTTTACAGGTCAGATACTTAGTGAAGTGCATACTTGCTGGAGAGGTGGGAAAGTGAGAATTAGGCTCTGCTTCAGCATTACTCATAAGTAAATGGGCTGTAGAATTGCTAAGCAAGTGGTGCTTGTCATTCTGTGTGCTTCAAGTACCATCAGCTCAACTCTGCTGTCATTTCCAACAACAGACTCTGAGGATGTTACTCTGATGGTGAGGCAGTGCAATTATATTTCCCAGTCACAGATGGATTTCAGCTCCCCCTCAAACTAAAATATTTGCTTTATTCCTTTCCAGACGATGAAAATATAGAACAATTCATAATGTGAAAATTGAGCTTCTAAAAACTCTGTTCCCAGTATTTGGGCTATGATTTTGAAATTAAAAAAATAAATGACAGATGCCTTCACTCTGCACATGTGTTTACTCATACATTAGTTTGCACATTTGAATAATTACAGTAGTTAAGGGGATTATATGCATATTGTTAAATCTGTTAATTCTCACATGAGAGGGCTGTCATGCTAGATACCATGTGTTTGTATCATCAGTAAAAGAGGGTTAAGTTTTCTTAGGTAAAACCTTCCAGTACACCTTAAGACTGTCTTTTATACCCACAAGGGTCAAAACCAAATGAAGTTTTGAGTTCTGCAGAAAATCTCTCACTTCAACTTTTACATTACTGTGGAAGCTGCATATATGGGAATGTGAAGACTCCTAATGCAGGATGCAGTAACTGAAAAACAATTACTTATGCAGTCAAACAGCTGAAAAGATTTTCTGACCAGAAAGTTAAATTCTGAGTAGCTTTCATTACTTTACTTGCAAAATATGTCTGTTTATATGCCTAGTTCCTTGGACTATTTTTAGGTTACTGCTAATGGACTGTAGGTGCCTTTGAGATTTTATTGCTCTTTACCTTAAGAAGAATACTCCAGCAATTTTAATATCAAACTCACAACTAACCCCCAATGAGTTTTTTCCTTTTGTCTTCACATTTTTATTCAGTCTACTTGCACTTCATTTTGATGATAACAGTTGCATCCTTTTAATTTCCATAGGTAAAACCCAGAGAATTTTCGGCGTGTGGGGATTTTTTACCTTGTAGTTCTCAAGGTGAGGTCATAACTGATGTAATTTGCACCATATGGGTTTTACACTTTACTTCTACTTAAATCTCAGGGCTTGTCCTCCCTGTCTTTTGAGTTCTGTCACTGCTTCTCTGGCAGTTTTGGCCACGATGTAAAATAATAGGTAGGAAAAAGCAAAAAAAAATTGAGACAAAAAGTAGTTTCCATATGAGATGATCTCTGCCTTTCATGGCAGAGTGCATAAACAGATCAAGATGGGGCAGATAGCTCAAGTCTATTTTGCGAGCCATTGGAACATTGTGTGTTATGCTTTTCCTCATTCTAAAAGAGAATAGGAAAGAGCTGAGAAAAAAAATAAGGGTTAAAAGATACTGAAGGCTTTTCTACAGGAAGCAGCTGAGTAGGTGAAGATTTTTTTGCCCTCTAAGCAAAAGACTTCAGAGGAGATACAACAAGCTTCTATAAAATTATGAGTGGCATGAAAGGCATAGGTAGGACTCAATTATTTAACATTCTTTTTAAGACAAGAATCATTGTTTGCCAAATAATGAGAGTAGAAGTCATTTTCATAAAAACAACAAAAGCAGTGGTTTTACACAGAACATATGCTATCATTGTGGGTCTTCCTGTAAATGAATGCTGTGTATAGCCAAAATTGACATTGGTTACATATCTCACTAGACAAGCACATGACACTGAAATTCTCAAAGAATTCTAAAATATGCAGGATAACAGCCAGTTCAGAAACTCCCCTTAGCCGAAAATAGTTCGAAGATGTAATAGTATTAGAGAAGCAATTAAGTACACTCTGTTTTCTTGCAGATCTCTATGCACTGATTTAGGGTCACGACTCCATCTGGTTACTTTTTTCTGGAAAATCATCATCTCCTGACTAAAAAAAAAAAACCTAAAAGAAAGAGTCTACTTAAAAGGATCTAGGGAAAAAAATGTCGGGGATCAACGAATCATGGTGGTGAAGATCGTAGGCTCAAAAGTGTAAAAGAAGCCTCATATTTTTTGAGGACAAAGTTGCTAGGTGTCAGACAACCTGACATCATCTTGTTTCCAAAGGTATCTAAAAAACTGGTAGAAAGTCCCTCGTCATGTTTTGCCTGGTAATATGTCAAGACACAAGAACAGAAATGTACCACATGTCTGTCTTCCTTTTCTTGGTGCAGTGGGTGAATGGGTGTAAAGAAGGATGGGCTGAGGAGTGCCAGAGGTTAAACAGAGTTTTGTATGAAAAGTGAAGGGCAAAGTACAATGAGGACAAGAGATTTTGGAGAAGCATTAAAATAGACTGTAACCTAAAAAACTCAGTGTATATGTGTGTAAAACAGAAGCAAGGTAATCCCATTACAATCCCATGGCCCATTCCACTATCACAAGTCTACACATAGATTTATGGAGATTGTTATCCTTAATGGGCAGTGTTGATGAACTCTTGATATGAGACAGCTGCTTTTACAGCGTAAATGGAGAAATATTCAAAATATGACATAACGTTCAGAAATAACCAGGTGAAAATTTGAAAATTAGGAAGTGATTTTTTTAAATTATCTTTGTAAGTCTTTATTTTGAATTTTTAGCCCCTTACAGAACTCAATTTTCTATAAGGATGCCACATGAGTGATCTTTGAATATATGAAGCTTTATCATGGCATGTGACTGGATATACGGAATGTCTTCTGTCAGAGATCTGAATATAAATTCAGGATATACACTCACGCTGCAGCAGAGTACATCAACATTTCAGTTATTCAGTGGAAATGAGCTTGAGACATGCCACCTTCAGTTCTTCCACAAGAGGCTTTTTTTTGATTTCAACTGAAATACAGTGGTATGAGACGTGATAAATGTTAGAATTTTTATAGCAACCAATACATGACAATGTCAGATTACTTTTACTTTCTGGACATATCAGTTTCTTATTTTCTCCTTGTCTCCACTGTGATTAGTTGTGCTGGTTTTCCTTTGCAAGATACTTCAGCTCGGAGATATGGAAAAGGGATGAGGGAATTAGAGTATCCCTGGAAGGAAAAGAAATTCATGCTGTGGCTTAAAAAATAAAACTGGTAGCTACTGCAACGTAAACAATGTGCTGATAGTTTTACATAGCCTGATATACATAACCTTGATGATACACTGAGCATGATCCAGGTTTCAGACTGAGGTGAACCACCTTGATTTCAGAGGATTTCTTCAAAAAATAATTAAAGGCTATTGCAGCTAATTCTGCTCAGCAGTAAGTCTCATTGAGCGGAATTTTTAACATTCAGGACACTGCAATTAGCTCAAAATATGAACAGGTTCCCTGTGGCAATTCAAAATACAGCTTTCAAACAAAGGAATGTTTGCCTTTTGTAGATAAAGCTTTACCACCATGCCATTTTCCCTATTCACCATATAACTGTAGCTTAAAACTTCAGTAAAGCAACGCTCCCAGCATTAGACTGTTTCAGAATCTGTTGAACCTCAGCATATTAGATTTCTATCTATCAGGTAATGTCAGGGCCTGTGAAATTAATTTCACCTATGCAAATACACTCATCCTCAGTCTTTATTCCCAAATCCTAAGAAAAAAGCCCTTATTCCAGGTTTATTTTTTGCTGGGATATGGGTATTTTTAACCTATATTCTAAATGCAATAGAGTCAACCCTTCATTATTTCTTCTGTAAAGTCTTACTCAAACACTGACCTTTAAAAGTTCTAACTACAGCTACTTTTGCAAGGCCTGCACTTTCATGAAACAAAGCTCACTCTGTTCTCTGCTGGAAATATCGAATTCAGGCCTAAATTGGCAACCCAGTTCCTTTTCTTATAAGATTTAACTCTACTATTAACCACAGACAGGTGTCCAATACCTATTAAAAAAGCTTGTATAAATTATGGACCTCAGCAGAAATCAATCTGCAGTCTCATCTGGTGGGCTGCACAGTAGCCAAGAAAAACAACAAACTCAGAACATGTTGGCGAGTAAACTCCTCTTTAATATCTCTTACAGGTGACTATAAAATCAATACCAAAATTTTTGAGTTGTTATGAGCTGGACTTACGATGGCACTTCAGAAGTAAGTGGAAAGTGGTACTCATTTTCCTAACTCTAATTCTAAATCTCAAAGTTATTGGTTGTCAAAGGAATATTATGCAGACAAGGATTGTTGACTCTTGGAAAACACAGCCCCCATCCTTGCCTTCTGAGCTATACAAGAGACAGCTGTACACTGAGTTTCTTAATAAACTAACTTGCCTCCACTTGGCTTGTAATTTTTCAAAAACTGGCAGCCTCCCCTCTCCTTCCTGTCCCACTGCCCACATATATTCAGAGAATTTTTTTCTATATTGGTACATCAGTTCTGTTATGTCAAGCTCTAACCCTTAGCTGTTATTCAAACCATTTCATCAAATGTGGATATGTGGAGTTAAATTAAATAGCATTACTTCACAGGAATGTGTGACTACCACAGGGCAAAAGAAAAAAAACCCCTGAAGTCTTGCAAGGGTAGTATTGGTATCCAGATTTCTGCCACTCCCATCTTGTACTCAGAAGAGCACATCAGGTTTTCGTCTGATCTCTGGCCTGTGCTAAACTTGTAACAGACTGGCTTTGCCAACTCCTCCAAACTATGCACAAGCTTAGCCATGGTTAAGCATTGTCCTTGAGACAGTAACATAATTAATTATCCAGTTGGGTTGTGTCTGCACCATAATATCTGTAAATAACTGCCTTCAATCTAGACAATCCTACAAAGAGATAACCGCTAATTAGTTTTTGTTGTGCCTTTCACCCTCTAGTACTTATCTGGCTGTGAAGGAATCACAGAGGCACTCCAGGATCTGAATAGGTGGTTTTACAAAACTATGTGGTCCTCATTCCATAATTATCCTTTAAATGGCATAATTCCATTCCCAACGTTTATTCTTCTTCCAATATCCGAACATTTTGCTCCAGAGTGCTAAGTATGTATAAAGGCATTCATTTTTAAGTAATGTTTGGCTTCTTTTTTGCTTTTATGGAAGTCCTAAGAGTTATTATGTTACTGTATTGAAAAAAAAAAAAAAAGAAAAAAATGGAGGATTTAGAATAGTTTACCACAGTGAGAGGCTGAAATCAATATTGTTTATATGGGCATGAATGTTATTGACTGTGTATTTACAATAACCTCCAGAAAGTAACTCTTAAACTATTAAACCTCCTTGCGAAGTATACAATTTCATAAATCTGACTAAACATTTTGCAATAATAATTAAATTAATTACTAGGAGAAAGCAACATGTTTGATGGTTTTTATCCTTAGGAAAAAATTAGACATTCCACCACTGACTTGATTCAAAGAGCCTGTTCTCTCCAGCCCGGTATTTGCAACTGGAGAAATACCTTTTTATTTCTGGAATAAAATACTTCACAATGAAACATAACCCAAACAGGATTAATCTGAAGACAATTGGTTTAACTTCCACAGAGTATTGTTTACAATGTCACTGATAGAGGCCAGCTCAGAAAAATGCACCCAGATGTCATTGTTTGGATATAGAACATTTATATGTGACTAAGTAATTAATTACTCTGTCTTCCTTAATCCAAGAGTCACAGGGAAATCTGGGCTGAAAATGAGTGTTCAAGAGCTCCTAGAAACAAGATAGCTGAGGAACACTTTTCATTATTTCATGATGTTACACAGAGGTGCCCACTAGAGAACATTTTCTACATTCCTAAGGCATTTTCAGTAGGTCACTGTTACAAACAGCCCTCACACAACATATAGAGAAGACTAATAAAAATGAAAAAAAGGTTCAGAGCCATGAGGTGATAAAGATTCACAGTTTAATAGTGGCAGAATTGGGGACCAGGCCTCAGGTCTGATGAGCTGTCCCATATCTTAAAGAGGACAATGTGAAATTTGGCCTTACATTTTGTGTGAAAGATATTTCAGGAGAAAATTGTCATTGGGAAAGATCTAAATCTATGAGACACATTTATTGAGTTCTTTTGAGTTTGGATTATTCAAGAAATATTAAAGACTTCAGTGATTTCATGACTATCTAAGAATTGAGAAGATTGATTAGGTGTCACTTTGCAACTGAAATCCATTTTCATTTAACCACACGATTCCCATAATTTTCCTGGATGTGACCCTGGCCAGGCCCATCTGCTGTCATTCAAAAGACCTATGGATTTTCTTGATCCAAGACCTCTGAAAACTAAAGGAGATCATGGAGCTTCTTGGGAAATAAACTTTGTTGATGAGTACCTTTTTTCCTCTTTCTATTTTCCCCAACCACTTCTACAACCAATAAAGTATAAAAAAAAAAATTTATTAGTTATATTTTGGACCTAATAGCAGTAAATATTATGTTTAAACCTAAGGCATAAGCAGAACTAAACTATGAACAGTAGAAAAAAAATCAAGTTTTTGGGAAATATAAAATAGATAATTGCAGACACATTTATCTTCAGTTAGCAGGGCAAGAGAGAGAAAAAATAAAGATTATCCCAAAAGTAAGGTTGTGGCTGAATCCTGATCTCATTTAGCACTTAATCTACAGAAAGTCTCTTTCCTTGTCTCTTACCAGTCTTTCTCAGATTTTTCTTTCTGGGTAGGTTATTCTTATTTCCCAGCAGACCCATCACCTGCAGCTGTAGCTTTACCCTTCCTCCTTCGTCTCTGTAAATTTTTTTGCTTAGCCTTAAAGTGGGGAAAGACTATAATTCAGATTCATAAGTGAAAACTCTTAGAGAGAGCAGAGTATAGCATAAGGTAATAAAAAGTTCCTGGAATTTATGCTCTCTAAAGACACAGAAATCTACACTTCTTGTCTGCTGTTGCATGAAGGGGAACAAAAGTAGTCCATAGCATTAAGCATTAAGAAGGAGTGACTGTTGTTGGATTCCTGGAATTAAGACTGGATGAATATCGACCAAGCAAAATACAAGCATGACAGAGCAGCACTATCTTGAAAACAATATCATATGACTAAGTAGCAAACAGAAAATTATTCCAAGTAATGTAAGAGACTAGATTTTTAATTAGCAGGACTACAAAATATATACATAATTTATCCATAGGTTCATCTGATGCACAGTTTTGATCCCAAGAGTTTTTGTTGCTAAAAGTCCTGCTCTTACACTGTCTAAAATCTGTGTATCCTCTACACTTTATATTATCAATTTTATTGTCCTGCTGAATCCCAATATTCACCTTCATATTCTTGGCAGGCTTTTATGTGTTTGCTTACATTATAATTAAATGTTCTGTATCCATTACTTTCCAATTCCAACTTACAATTACTCTCTTCAGTGTAATTACTCCACCATGTAAATTCAGTCAAATGTGTTATGTGCATGTCCAAATTTTGTTAAACAAGGGTAAATGTGTGGTCAATTACACTACACATACAACAGCATCTGTTCTTAAAAGAAGCTCCTGAGCCTCTAATATGCTTTCAGTGGCATGAATTACAGACATATAAGTCCCCTTTCATACTCTTTTCTATCAGTTCTTGTAATTTACCTGTTATTAGCAGCAAATTAATTCAATATAGGCAAAACAAGCAAATATACAAACAAACAAGCTTGGGGTTAAGTCAATGATTTCAGATGGTGATAAAGTTAATAGATAGAAGATTCCCAGTCTTCCGGAAGCTCCTAGATGTCAGTGTTAATTATTCAATGCAACCTCACTTTATTGTTACTCTTTTTTGTAGTATTCCAGCAAAACAAAACAAGAGAGAAAGTTTGGGTGAATCCCCGAATGTCTAGCTATTGGAAATATTTTGGTTGGAAGCTATTGTCCTGTACATACTATATTTTATTCCTATAGTAAATCAAGCTCCAGAGAGCAAAACCAAATTACCTGTAACACTAACTTAGACACCTTGAGAGTATTTTAAAATTTAATTTGATTTCTGGTGTCTGATGTCTGTAATCACATGCATGTCACTTAAAGTAGAGTTCATTTTGTTTTTTCTTTCATATGACTTTGTGTTTCTGATGTAATCTCCAACTGCTGCAGAGTGCAAGTTCAAGGAGAAAAAAAAAAAAAGGCAATCAGATTAATCTCATTTGAGTTTAGCTGGCTCTAAGTCAGTAGTCTAGTCAAAAAGTAGAGAGAAACAGGCACTTTTGCAAGGCAATACAGCCCTGGCTAAAAACTCAACACATTTATGGCAAGATTAGCCAGCACCTCTAGGAATACCTATCTCTTTCTCTTTGTTAAAGGAACAGAGTCTAAGTGTTAGCCTTACAGAAGTTACAGTCCCGGTCTAAAGCTAGATACATACAACCTGCAAACAGGTTTGTTCATAGAGTGATTTAATACAAGATTTTATGCTGAATAGATTGGAATAATTTTGCATTTAATACCATATTCTCAGAGAATGGGTAAGCATTTATGACACTTCTTGTTTTTTCTTAAACTTTATAGAGAATCCTTTGCTAGAGTGCAACAGAATACAGACATGACCTTAGTTTTTAGAGTAGCTATTCATATTAAAGGGAAATTTTCTAAAACAAGCAATAAAACAAAGAGATAAAACCTAATTTATATATAGTCCATATCAGGTTGAAATAACATCTAATGAATTTCATCCTGAAGTAAATTCATATAGTCAGGTTTAACAACCTTTCATAAACTGAATTTATGCTCAGTGGGCTAAATTCTCCTTTCAATTAATTTTCAAGAATGGTGTTTGCTGCTATGTAAATGAGAAAAGAATCTATCACCAAATGCCTAGAGGCCTTTGTTAGGAGTTTGCTGATGATGCATACAAGGATACTAAAACAATGTTATCTTCATCTAAGCATAGCCTTAAAATTAGATAGCAGTTAAAATACATCCACTTTTATTCTGCTGATTTAGAAAGTGGAATACATTTATTGGAAGAAAGGATGCAGATTAAAAGTCAGTGAGATTTTATTGTATCATGGATAATTATTTTCATTGTTTTACCATTATTTCTTCATTTAGGAAAAGACAATGATTCAAATAATTTTATCAGTTCGGTGGCTTTATGTTCCATATATAAGGCAAGAAATTGGAGTAAATACAAAATTTTCAATCATGAACCTTTCACTTCCAAGTTAATTTTATTTAAAAAATGATACTATACATACATAGTATAGTATGTACTTTTATCTGTAAGATTAGTGCACATATGCATTTCAACATAAATATGGCATTAATAGATATTGTCATTGATATCCTGGCAGGAGATGAAAGCTGTTTGAAAGCTATGTAGCTTGAAAGTCGTTGAACACTTTGAAAATGTCTCCCATTATATTTAACATCCAAAACGGAGTACATGTAATATAGCATATAAGGGAAATGAAGTAGTAGCCAAGAAAAGATTAGTTAAAATGGTCTAATGAAATCTAATAAGTCATGTAAATCCATAAGGTTTCTCTGGTAATTGTGGGATAAAAGTGTAAAGTGATATGATTTCAAAATTATAGCTACCAGTAATTACTTTGGGATTAGGAAGAAACTTCCCATGTATGGGTCTGATTTATCTTCATATTCAAGGTACATGAACTAGACATTGGCTCAGGATAAAATATGGGAAATAAGTGTTAATGTTAATCACAATATCATTTCCTATGTGGTAGGAAAACCCCAAATTTCATTCCACCCAGAGGCTTTTAGTCATCTAAAAGTGATTATGAAAAGCTTTATTGATATTAATAAATATTTCTTCATACCATCCCAAGCTCCCTTAAGCTTCTGACTAAAAAAAAGTCCAATCTATATTTCTCTAATTAAGCTACATCCATTGCGACTCATAATTGTTCTTCTCCACAGGTGCAAGCAATATTTTATAATATACAAATCAGTGCACATCAATCCAAAAGAAAATCCATGACTTGTGACTGCCTCAGTTTTCCACAGTCATTTATTTCAAAAGATTTTTCTCATCATAATCTTTCTTGCCCTTTTCAGCTTCATATTCATGTCTGTAGCAAGTGACCATCCATGCCTATAAAAATTTCTTTTGCCAGAAGAAAGACTTTAAATAAAATGAAATTGCTAGAGAAGCTCTATTTTGTACTATTTAACTCTTTTGTAGAATAAAAAAGTCTTCTAAGAACTTAGTAAGTCAGTTAAGCATTATCCATTTTGAAAAAAATATAATGTAGAAAGTATTATAATTAGCTTTCATTTTCACAGTATTATTTCACTTCTAATTTTCTTTAGTTCAAAATAGTACTTTTGGAGCAGGGGAACATAATGCCACAGCTACAATGATAATGAAAATTGTATATGAATTGAAGAGGAAAGTATCTTTTTAATTTTTTATTTTTCAGGGATTCAGTTAAATGTATTAGTTTCTTAGTGTTTTGTTGAAGCTTCAACATGGAGATGACTTATGAAAATGCTTACAGGAATTCAAAATAGCCTTGCAAATGAGACTACTTTTCTTAAGCAACAATTTCCAGTTAGAAGATCAAAATATGCACATTCGATTTCATTTTAGCAACACAGCCCCAATAACATGGCATTTCATACCACTTGATTTCCTTGCTTCACAATTCAAGTGTTTCCTTCCTGAGAATAACTTTTCAATATCACAATTTTGGGCGCAAAATACTCAAGATACAGGAAAATTATTTCTGTTGTGACAACATATACAGGGTCAGGAACTGGATCTACTAGATCCTGTTCTAAAATGTCTGATTAACATTTCTTCTCAGCTTTTCTGTTTCCCAACATAATGTGCATGTGAAAAACTGTTAAGAACACAGTGGTATGCAAAAGCCCCCCATGACTCTGTTGCTTTGGAACAAGATCCATGCACGACTAGTACTGTCATGTGCTAGTGAAATGCTGGGGGATTTGGCTAACCTTGATGCAGCTTTCTTTGTGTTAGCAATGGCTATGGGTAAGTTGGATTCAGAGCCTGTGGAGAGTGGCAAATCCTTCCAGTGGATAATTCATCTTGACTAAGATAAATGCTTAAAGACACTGGTTTCACGGGGAGTTGAACCTTTCTTAAAAGTTAATCTTATTTTCTCCCCGACCAAAACATCTCAGTAGCAGATCCAGTACTTGCCATTAAATTCCAATTTGGTGAAAAAAAAAAAATCAATCCATTTAAGTATAAAAACACTGCAAAGAAAAAAGCACAAATACACTCCTGGGATTGGAATGAAAAGCAAAGAGAACATTACCTCCCATGAAGAAAGGCTGAGAGAGTTGGGACTGGTGACCCTAGAGGAGGCTCCAGGAAACCTTATAACACCGTTAGTTGTTACAAGAGTGCTAGAGAGGACTTTTCACAAGGAAATGTGGTGATCAGAGAAGAGGGAATGGCTTTAAACTGAAAGAGGGAAGGTTTAGATTGGATATTGGGAAGAAATTTTTCACTGTGCGGGTGGTGAGACACTGGAATGGGTTTCCAAGAGAAGCTGTAGATGTTCTCTCCAGGGAAGTGTTCAAGGTCAGGTTGGATGGGGCTTTGAGCAACCTGGTCTGGTGGAAGGCATCTCTGCCCATGCTAGGGGTCTGGAACTAGGTGTTCTTTTAAGTCCCTTCCAACCAAAACTCTTCAATGATTATTCTATGATGCTCTGTACTTTCTGCAGAATTGGGCTGCTCATCGCATCTCATACAATCATGCCCTTAAATGTAAAGCCCTAAAATATCAAAATGTATCTCACTCTTCTCAATTAATGAAGTTTAAGTGTGTAGTTCAGGACACTGCATCTGGAGGATTGGAATTAGCAGAAATTATTCCTATCTAAGTTGTTTACTTCACAGTACAGCACACATCAGGTGTATGTGGCTCAATGCTGACAAGTTAAATGTCCATTCATCAGAGTAATAAAAGAAGCTTCTCAGAAATACACTCCCAGTAGGTTCACAGAGAACACTGAGTTGGGCAGGAATGTTGATATGCTGGAGGGGCAGAAGGCTCTGCAGGGAGATCTGTGCTAGCTGGATTGATGGGCTGAGGCAAATTGTGAGAAGTTCAACAAGGCCAGGTGCTGGGTCCTGCACTTGTGTCACAGCACCTCATGATCACTACAGGCTTTAGGGAGAGCATCTGGAAAGCTTCCTGGTGGAAAAGGACCTGGAAGTGTTGGTTGGCAGCAGCTGAACATGATCCAGCATGTGCCCAGGTGGCCAAGAAGGCTGATGGCACCCTGGCCTGGATCAGCAGTGGTGTGGCCAGCAGGAGCAGGGCAATGACCGTCCCCCTGTCCTGGGCACTGGGGAGGCCACAGCTTCAATGCTGTGCTCAGTTCTGGCCCCTCACTGCAAGAAAGACCCTGAGGGGCTGGAGATTGTCCAGAGAAGGGCAGCAGGGCTGGGGAAGGGTCTGGGACACAAGGGGCTGTGAGGAGCAGCTGAGGGAGCTGGGGGTGCTCAGCCTGGAGAAAAAGAGGCTCAGGGGGAACCTCATCCCTCTCTACAACTGCTTGAAAGGAGGGTGCAGACAGGTGGGGGTTGATCTCTTTCCCAAATAACAAGTGATAGAATAAGTGGAAATGGCTTCAGGTTGTGCCAGAGGAGATTTAGATTGTATATAAGGAAAAAATCATCCACATGAATAATGTCAATAATGTCCACTGTTGAACATTGGAACAGGCTCCCCAGGATACTGTTTGAATTGCCATCCATGTATGTATTTAAAAGGCATAGATATAGTACTTAGAGAGGGTTTAGTGATGGCCTTGCCAGGAACAGTTTAACAGTTGGACATGACGATCTTAAAGGTCTTTTTTAAACCCGTATGATTCTGCATGTAGGTCTTTGTAGGTTCTGAAGTCTGCCTTTGAAAACCATCAATGTTATTTTTAAGAAAGACATTATCAGTACTAGCCTTTGAGCTGTGAAAGTCTTGTCAGAGAAGAGCTTTAACATGCAGAACAAGTTCTTGTTCATACAATTATGGCATATCTTGGATGAGTATGCCTGAATACCCTACAGCTTTGCTCACAAACATGAAATCAAAATTCAGTTTCCTTAACGGAAGCACTTGAAATACAAAACTCATCAGGAGCTGAGTAGGCTAAATTTATAATAGGATATCATCCCTTACCTCAAGTGTTTCTAATGCTACAAATTCTAGACCTTTCAGGAAAGAAAAGGATTCTGTCAATGTAGTCAGCTCTAATATTCTCTTAAAAATACATTATGATCTGCAAGGTAATGCAGAATAGCCTTAAATTATACTACTATGCAACTTAGAAGTTCTATTCTGAAAGATGACCTGGAGCCACTAGAGCTTTCTCAGCTGTGAGATTTGTGCAGTACCTCTAAGACATATCAGTTGTGATATTTAAGAAAAACCTAATAGAAAGGGACAAGATTTTTTTTCGTGTTAGACCTTTTCTGCAATAAACTAGGCAATAATACAGAACCAATATGTCATCACTCATCAGCCTCAGTTTGGTCCACAAATCACTCACACACACTGTGTCATATGCTAGGGGTGCCCTGGCTCAGATTTGCATTACATTAGATGAAAAATTAATAATTTTTTTCCCAAAACCCATAGCATATAATGTTGAGCTTCTTCGCATTGCAGCACCTAGACTATTTTTATCACATCATTATTCATGAAAAATGTGAAATAAATAACTACTACTGTTCCCTGTTTCGCAGAGCTGGTGTGTTGTTCCTGATAGTGATTTCAGCTCAGATAATTTGAACCAGAGGCAAGTATTGGGAAATCCATAGTGCTTAAAGTTACATTTACCAAAGCACAGGTGACAAGCCAACATATAATTCTGTTGAGTCAGGTTTGTAAAATAATCTCAAGTGAAGAGTTCTATGCAAAATTATGTCCTTGTTAGGCCTTACATACTCTGTCTTACCTGCTCAACTACACACTTCATTTTGCCCTCCTTCTTTTGGAGCTTTTTACACTGTGGAGTTCTACTGCGTAAAAGGGACTGAACTGCAATTCCTCTGCCCATACTACTACTACTGGTACTACCGCTACCAAAAAAGTGGAAGTGAGATGAAAGACCAGGTGAGTAAGAGAGCAAAGGGATTTCTGCAAACAAACACAGTAGTCCTGTTTCTGACACCATACATACCAGGACGGAACTGAGGCAACTCAATTGTCTTAGAGGAGTTATTCTAGATTTGCATTTGAATGAATATGTCGATAAGTGGACCTGGCAAATCAGTCTGACTCATTCTAATCCAGGAGATACTGGCTTTTAATCATGTGTTGAAGCCCACCAGTGTCTACCAACTCACCATCCAGCTTTTTTAAAAAAAACCTCAAACCATCAAAAGAAGCACTATTAAGATTTTAAAAAGTCTAATTTCCAAATATAGATACCACTATTTATTTTTAGAATAAAAAGAAACACTAGTTCACACTTCTGTACAGAAAAGGTCTTAAAAGTTAAGTTGTTTTTAACTAAATTTCATGAATAATTGATGCATAAATATCAGCAGATATTTGCACTACAGTGTCTCAAAGCATAACTTCAGATGGTTTAATAGTTTGGCTGTATTTATCAACTACTACTTTGTTGTACAAGTCTGCATTTTATGCCCCAGTGATCAGGGATGTCATCATAAGAAAACAGTTTATGTCTCTTTCTACTTACTATCCTAAGATGAACTGTGGATAGCTAATAGAGATTACACAGTATGTTTTACCATCAGCATTTATGCTTTCCAGGGTCATTCTTATAATTCTAAAGAGATATCACAATGGAAAATTCAGCACTGTCAAGAGGAAAGAACGCAAATCTCAGTTGATCAATGGATCACATTAGTTTGGAGATTGATGGCAGCTCTAGCAATTCAGAAGCTTTACAAGTATATCCATAAGGTCAAAATACAATTTAGGATTTGTTTTCTTGCAGTGGTGCTGGTGGAAATTGCCATTTATACCATTCTGATTTACTTCTTTAGTGGGTATGTCTTAATACAAAAAATTTGTTGCTGTTGTTGCTGAAGCTTCTGCTAAAGCTTCCCTATAAAAATGCACTTAATTTGAAAGCTGCAGTATTTCATCTGCTTTCAGCCTTTAATAGAGTGGAGGAATTCATTAAGTCATCTGAAAGCAATTTTCAATTATGAAAATACAATTTAAATAAGGAGAAGAGGAGTCTTTGAAGATGACAAAAGTGGGAAGTGATTGACACACTCTGTTGTCAGCTGGAATCAATTTCACACTTGGGGAAAAATACCTTCTCTAGGGTCGCTAGGGAAAGATCATCCATCAGCAGGGGGAAAACTGCAGGGAACCAGGAAAGGAGAGAGAAAGTAAATCCCCTCTTAAGCAAAACATTCAGCAAGCTGAACACCCTTCACCTTGACAAAATAAAGCATCTTTAATATAATACTGAACCTCATAGCATGGGCACTCAAGGCAAAAACTAAGGAATTACAAAAATATCTGTCCAAATTTGGGTCTTATTCAGGCACAAGGCCATCTGGCTTCACAAACAGCTTTGTCTCAGCAAGCCCAGCAAGGTATCCCCAAAGGTTGTTACAGCTGCTGAATAACACAAAAATAACATAAGTAGTGTTAATGCTTAAACATGCAGAGTGTCAAGCTAAGCTTTGCAGTCTGGTGTGGGTCTGAGAGCCAGCTGTTCTTTCCCCACAGAGTCAGGGGTCCCCGTGGTGCCAGTTTGTCCTATGTCCTAGTCAAGACAAAAACACGATTAGAAATACTCTGACTCCCTGGTATGTCATGCATCCTTTGCACAGTTGCTAAACTGCTGTTGGGCTACTACTAAGCAGGAAATATCTCTTATGAAAGTACTTAGGAGAAGCTGTGATGATAAGTTTGTGCTACATCAAATGAGGTGCTAGTTTCTAGTAAAAAAGAGCATAGGTCTGAAATCTAAAAAAGAATGGAAAAAAAAGCCCTGAAGTCAGTTTGCAGAGGGGCAGTGACTGAAAATAACAGGTTCAAAAAGCAAGATTTCATTCCAAGTAAATACTGTGGAGTGGTGCATAGGAAAAATGACTGATAGCTAATGCAAGCAGATTACACACATGGGTAGAGGGGGAACATTCCCCTGATAGCACTGCTAACAAATTGTTCCCTCCTCTGTGTTCCCTCTTTCAGACAGTGGCTGTTCTAAGTGGCAAACCTGCTCACATGTATGTTCGTGCACCAAGGCAGAATAATAATTTTGAAGAATCCTTTCAATGATTTTTACTACCTTAATGTAGTGAAACCAGAACTGTTAAAACCACAATTGTACTGATTATAGCCACTATTTAAGAGCACTGAGACATGCAGGAGCACTTGAGAGACTCAGATACTATAGAGAATTAATATATTAAAAGCCATGTACCTTTTAAAGTATATAAATGCAATAGAGAGAACAGTGGAGTTAATTATGGGAAATTGAAATAGTTGGAACAATCCTTCTCTTCTCTCTGCTATCTCTTTTCAAATCAATCCAGGCTGCATCTCTAGTGTTTGGTTTTATATATGTTGTGTGACTGTGCTTGCTTTCATTGTGGTCTAGGAATGTGGGCTGGTTCTTATTTATCTTAATCTTCCTATTTCTTTATCTCAGTCAGCATGAGTGAAAGCTGTACTTAAACTCAGTGATATGAAGTTGCCCTGCCAGTAAGGGGCAACTTCACTGCCCGAGGGAAACCATTGCAAGAACTGGTTTTCCTCTGGTCCCCTCATGTCATCTTTGGGCCACGTGCAATTCTGAATTCAAGATTCTTTTGAAGACTGGTGTTTTTGTATTTGCCCAGATACGGACGATACTACATAAAAACCCACTTCCCTGAGTTTCTTCATGTAATGGCATTGTGAATACATGCCTCATGCAGAAGGGCCTGAAATGAGGATCTGTGAAGCTGCACGCTTTTCTAGGAAAAAGTTGGAAGAGTGGCTCCACCAGGAGAAGTGAGTTACAGCCTGTCTTGCTTCTGTTTCCCACTGCTGTGGTCTCCATCCAGCCAAAAGATCCCTGGTTTAGCTGAAAAGATCTCTATTTTCCCAGTGTAGAAAGAAAAGACCATGGCCTACAACAGGAAACTCTTGGCTTCTATGAAATCAGGGATCTTAGGTCCTCAAATAAATTTTAAAACATCTCATCTAAATTAACCTCAAAAAATGAATTTGGATATTTTTGAAGATCTGTCATCAGAAGCTTAAAATCCCTTTTCAGTTTCTGTAGCAGTTAGGGATGATTTATACAAGAAATGTCACTTCTGTAGGGAGTATTTTTAAGTAAAGAGGCTGCCTACTATAATAGACTTTTAGAAAGATGAACTTCAAATATAAATCCTTATAATAGAGGGGATAAGTATTTATATAAATTCTTTCTCAGATGTCTAGGTGGTTAATAAATCTAACTCGATGGTATTAACATCAGAGGGTATTGATCCTTCTACTTTGGAAGCTATATATTTGCATTGATTTCCCTTTTTGCCCTTTTTGTTTGTGCACTTGTGACTCTTGCTAGGTGGGTCTATTTGACAATCATTTAAGAGTTTTCAAGTAAAAAATTGAGTCTAAAGTCTGTCCAAGATACATAAAGTGTTCATTTTAGAGTATTAATTAAATCCTATGAATTCTTTTTTTCTTGCAGTGAAGAGGATTACCTGGCATAAATTTAATAATAAATTGTATTTATTTCTTCTCTGTTGTACATAACTGTGAAAAATTGTAGTATAGCATCTGATCTACTAAAAGGTAGGATAATGATAACCTAATCAGTATAACCTTTCAGTCCTTTTTTTAATGTAGATAAACATGTGCTGCATAATGATAAGACATTTTGGGAAATAATTGATCAATTAGACCTTTTTTATTTCCCCCTGATTGAAAGATGTTTATATGTATGATATAGGCTCTGGGAATGATTATCACAGCAGTGAAAGTTATGCTACTTATGCAGATGATGTACTGCTGCAATCCTAAGCACTGCCATTGTGTCATGTAGCTCCAGGCTCTTATAAATGACTTTGAAATGATAAAATCACTGTTCTAGTGTATTACAGGAGCTAAAATGAGACCCCAGTGGTTTCCATGCAAATCATCTCTTGTGAGAAATTTGTCAGTGTCAAAGTTAAGTCTGTTGAATTCAATGTCCTCCAAATGAAAGTTTCATTAAATGCTCTTTATTACACATAATGGCCTATTTTACAAGTGTCTAATCTAAAGATATAAGGAGCACCAAGGTATAAGAAAATATTTCTGGTCATAAACAGCCTGCTGATAACTGCATTTTCTAATATATTCCTTTAAAAGGAAATCTAGAATAAAAGTTCTGTTCCCTTGCCACACAATGGATTGCATTTCTAATACTCTGTCATTTTTACAAGCAGAGATCTCTCATTGCCTCAAGAGGAATTCTTTTCACCCTATGCAGGCCAGGAGGTGAAAGATTAGAAGATTCAACAGGCAGAAGACAGGGACAAAAATTTACATTGATGCAGATCTTGTGTTAAGAAGTGTGTTTAAGAGTGCTCCGGGTTAAGAAAGTGAGAATTATGGAATGAGATAACAGATGTTTCCCCCCATCTCCACTGGCAATCAGATGTACCCTATTCTGAAGCATATTTAACATCAACCTGTACAAACTGGCTAATTTATGTTGGGTTCATAGGGAGATTACAGTTAACTACAGGTAACATGAACCGTGACTGACATTTATGGTATAGAATTAAGGAACACAGTGAAGAAATACCCTGTGTTGTAAAGAGGTTATGTGCTGTTTCATTCAGCCTTCTCTCTCACATTAAACAATGAATACATGCATTGTTTCTCTATGATATTTCCCTTTGGAGTGTGATTAACTTCCACAGGATAAGATGTTACTCAAAATCTGACTATATGTCACCTTCAGATAGCCCTTTTGGCTTAAAGGCATTACATGTCCCCATAAATTTTCATCTAGTCTCAAAGGTTTTCCAGGGTTTTTTAGGGCTCCTCCACCCAATTAGATGTCACCTAGATTCAGTATACCTTAATCATTACCCTATATGAAGTTCCTTATATTTTTTCTTTTCTATATCTTTCAGTTCAGGGAAACACTCAGCATACTCCTTATCTTCTTCTTTCCTAGAGCCCACTCGAAGTGGATGATCCCAAGAAGGTCCACTGCAAATGCCTTTCAGGATGATTTTTGGTTGTTCTGATCCCCAGGATTACCTTCCCATCTGTTATTATTTAATTTGTTTACTTTAGGGGAAGTTACCCCTGACATCTATTAGATGATCCTCTAGCTCTCTTACAGGTCTAATTGACTCTATAGGAGAAAATTACTGATTTTGTGACAGAGAGAGGGAATGTAGCAGAGAAGATCAATAAAAATACATCAACACAAATTTTAAAACCACTGCTAAGCGTTTCAAATGCTATTGATATTGGCTGGATATCTTTTGGACTGATATGCAAAATTAACTTCTTGGATTCAGTAAAGGAGAACAGATTGAAATGATGTGTCCTTTGATATCTTGAAGGCCAAACAGATGATCTAATGATTCAGTAAGGTCTTAAAATATATATAAGGAGATATTTGACTTGATAAAACAGTCTGTAGTCTCCAGATGATGCTTCATATATATATACTTATATTTATATATGTAATCATGTTATCTATAACATCATTAATTTTATTTGCATTTTATATATTACATACCCCAGGTTTTACCTCAAAGAACAAGCTAAAAATTATATGTCTACCCACTTGTTCCCCTGGTTGCTGTAGCTTATATTGCAGCACGTCACCTGTGTCCATATCAGTAACTGAGATGATAAAAGATATCTCAGTTCTGTGAGACACAGAGGGTTCATTAGCCAAGGCACCATTTATATGTCTGGTGACAACCATTTGTTTTAACACTTTTACCTATTGCTCACTGGAATGAAGTAAATTACTTAAAAATCTCAAAACGACAAAAAAGTCAGTGACAATTGTTCTTTAAAAAATCCTGCCTCAGCCAGACAAAAAAAAAGATAGGAATCAACTGTGTAGTTCATACTCTGGTCCCAACACTGTTCAAAACCAAGCACCTCTCTCTGATTTCCAGCAGTGTACAGTGCAGTGATTCTCTCATTCCATAAATTCTAGAGGAGTACTAACGTAAAACTTTACTGTGATCATAATTAATGACCCTTCTTATTTCTCCATCTCATTCAATCAATTATTTTATTATAGTAATGTGAGCATTATCTTTTATGAGTGGTATTTATTAAATACAAATTAAAGTGGCACAGTAAATCTTATCTGCTCACCTTTCCCGTGCTTACTTTTACAGTGATGTGTGAAAACGTTGAAAGCTGTTTTGTATCAGTATTTTGTCTTTTGAAACTCTAATGAGAAAATAACTTTTCTGGAGCCATATTTTTAAGAGAGAACACATGTACAAAGCCAGATTGTTGTACAGAAATCAGACGCTACAGACAAACCCACCTGGCACGCAGGAAGAAGCTGGCTGAACAAACATATTGGATCATATGAGTTTGCAGAGCAGTTAGAATGCACCAAGTGCTTTTTTGGAATCTGTATATATACACAATATCATCCTGCCACTGGCTGCTACACAGCTGAGCATTAAGCCCATTATCTTTTCTAAATTCCATCTTCAAATTCACCCTTTGTGTCCCTGTACCTACTAATGAGATAACACTAGGTCTGCCTGACTCACGGTCTGTGGGGATTGTGCACCACCCTTACACTTTTCCTTAAGTCAGCACATGAGGACAGCAATATTTAAAACAAAACATTTTTATTCAGCTTGGCATTCATGCTGCTCAGCTCTTAAAATGGAACTGCAAAAATGGTGCTATGGGATTCCACATTTATCATCTCTTGATGGCTTCTGTGTCTAATAAGATCAGATGGTTGTCCTAAATGCCAATTCTGCAAACTCCACCTGAGAATCTAAAGCCAAGCACATTTTTATTCTGGCCCATGCATTATGACCTAAGATACAGATTAAGACAGTTTTCTTAGCAATTCACTCAAAGGAAAGAATAAAGAACTTGAAAGGGTGCCCACAACTGCTGAGTCTGTTCTCTAGTGTTGACCTGATGGGGTATCATGCAATTCTTTCCAAAAATGGATTTTCCAGAATCCCACTGCTATGATCAGGAGAAGTATTTCAGAAAGAATTCCAGCCAAAATGTATTTATGACCAGGTTAAAACAATTTGTTCTTATGTTAACCTCGTCCTCTGATACATATAAGCATTTCATTTTGCAGGCACTGAGCAGAGCATGACTTCCCTGCATCATAGGCCAAGATCCAAACCAAGGCTTTGGCTCTTTGACCCTTCTTACCAATGCTTTTTTGGTCCAATTAGCACACAGTCAAGCACAGGCCCAGTTGGGAGGCAACAGCTAACAGCTGAGAAACAATAAGGAACAGATTTTTAAATTACCACATGGAAATCATTTACCTCCTCCCTGCTGGGATCAGCATCTGATTCAATGAGCAGTTTTCTCTTAGTTATGGCCTAAATTAACTCTAGTGACTTTGTGCTGAAACAAAGAAAAAATACTCATGTTATCAGTTAGTATTAGCAAGAAGGAAGGAAAGCACAGCTTCACCCATCATACAGAATCCCACTGTAACAGCATCCATAGTAAGCAAATAAGGAATAAAGACAAAGTCATGTCTCTAGTGAAACAAAGAAAAAAAATCATCCCAGAAGAAAGGCTCTGTGTTGTTCATGTTGTTATCTACAGCCTTCTGTGTTCACCTTTCTTGTCCCTGTGAATGTGGTTGAGCACAGGGAACTACCACCCAGACAGACTCACCTCAATCCCTGGAAAGATGATGGAGCACCATCGCTATCCACGTCTGGAGTGATGTGTCCAGTTCTGGACTCCTCTGTCTCTCACAAGAGAGACATGGAATTCCTGGAGCAGGTCCAGCAGAGTGCAACAAAGATGATTAAAGGACTGGAGCATCTCCCTTACAAGAAGAGGCTGAGGGAGCTGGGCCTGTTCAGCATCAAGGAAAGATGACTGAAGGAGAACCACATCAATGCCCATCAGTATCTGAAGGGAGGGTGCCAAGAGGATGGAGCTCTTGCTCAATGATGTCAAGCAATAAGACAAGAGACAATGCACAGAAACTGATGCCCAAGAAGTTCTACTTGAATATCAGGAAGAACTTCTTTGCTGTGCAGTGTCTGAGCACTGAAATAGGTTGCCCAGAGAGAGGCTGTCAAGTCTCACTCACTGGAGATAATAAAGAACCAGCTAGATGCAATCCTGTGCCCTATCCTCTGGGATGACCCTACTTGTGAAGGGAGGTTGGACCAGATGACTCACTGTGGTCCCTTCCCACCTAATCCATTCTGTGATTCTGCTAAAGTATAAAAAGTAGTCTTAATACAGCATTCCACAATAACATAGCTGTGTTTGAAATTAGGAGAGTGTTTTCCTCAATGTATTACATTTGAGGATCACTTTCATCCTGGAATTAGGTAATGTACCCAGCTTTTCCTATTTCATATTTCCTCCTGATAACAGTGAACTTCTGGCAAAATATTATTTTTCTAGACTTCATGTTCCTTGTGCCCTGCCTTGATAACTCTAATTTACAGGTCTTTTTCCTCTTTATGTCCTGCGTCTTGGTTATTCTTTTGAGGCATAGAACCGTAACCTTTTGTGGACTTGATCTAACCACAGTCTAACCCAACAATGGAAGCTAGATCCTTTGCAAATGTCTTGGAGTTCTGCTTATGTGTGAGAGTCTCTCCTTTCCTCATTTAGTATATCAGGCCTAAAGATACGCCTGATAAACTAATTATAAATGTGGATCAGACTAGGCTTACACCCCAGCAGTCTGGACTGAGGACAGGGCAAGATGTCCTTTTGCTGTAAAAAGCTGATTCAAACAGACTCTATGATGACCAGATTTGTAGCATCAGCAAATTTCACCTATGCAATTGATTCCATAAACAATGTCTGTGGGAGTTCACAGGTAGCCTTTCTGCAGACTGGTAATTCCCTCTTGAAACAATCAATTTGCTTGCCTTCTTTATTCTAGCTCTTCCCCACCTTCTAGTTCTTGTCTCATTCCCATTTTATCTAGCCTAGCTAATAATGTCCCATGTGGGACTATATTAAATGATTTACGGAGCTCCAGGTAGATTAGATCTTTTGTTTATAAGATCAGTTAGCTTATCAGGGAGAGCCATCGTACTAGTCAGGCACTGACAATGTTTGCTAAACTGTCGTATTTACCTTATTTATCACTTTTCTTCATTTAACTGCTTTTTGTTTGCTAGTATTTAAGAGTATTGCAGTCCAGCAGTTCAGCATTCATCCACGTGCTGTATGAGCTTTACCTGTTTCATTCCAGTCATAAAAATGTTCCTTAGATTTCATAAGTATATTTAAAATTTTCTGCTGCTAGATTGTAATGCTGGGCCAGATGTGGGTTATCTGGTCCTTCAAGATTGTGATAGCATTGCACTTTTTAAGGGTTTCTTCTACAGTTATTTATTTTTTCCATAGCATCATTGGTCATCCTGCCTTTGTTCTCTGCATTTAAGACCGTTTACTGTTCCATTATCTTTATTGAAAATTGAAGCAATTCAGTTTTGGTGCCATCACAAGATCATCTGAATCTCTACCAATACAGATTGCAGATGGCTGCAACCTTTTAGGACTGCTGTCCTTTTATTCACATGGCAGTGGAAAATTTTTCCCCATTTGTTCCAGTTCCATTACAGATAAGTGAATCCAGATCTGCAAAGCAGGCAGAAGTTCACAAAGCTGAGGATGATATTCTCGTGACTTAAAAAAATCTGAAACCTTGATAACTGCAGGGTGAAGGCTCCTGACAGAAATTGTGCTGCTTTTGCTTTCACATCTCATTATTACGTTTAAGCTGATGTCTTTGAGCTGCTAACAGATTCAGAGTCAGCTGTATATCAGAGACAGAGTTAACAGCAGAGTAATGTTGATTAAAACATGATAAAACATCAGGGGAAAGGCATTAGAGAGAAAAACAGCATCAAAATTTGAATAAGAAACCATTGATTTAATTCAATATATGATATAAAGCAGGCTCATGGCAGAACCAGCAACAGAGGTTGGGCTGCCAATACAAGTTTGTGTTCTCCACTTAACAGTACTGCTTCTTTTACACCTTTTACATCAGTCTTGGCTAAAACTTGTCATGGACAGAGGCAGGAGAGCAGGGTATGTATAAAGGTGGGGCTGTCAGGGCAGCTGTCCTGATTTGTGCACTTTGCAATGACATGTCCTGAGGGCTTTGCACAAGTCTGTGTCAGTGGTGACAGTAGCAAGAAGGGGTGATACTTTCCTGGACAGAGCAGAAGATCATAAAAAGCTTTCCCTCTTTAGTTTCATAGTCATTGACACTCACTACCCCTGTGCTCTTCTCTTCTTTTGCCCAAACCACAAATCCATGATTATTTGGTTTACACATAGCTTATGCTCAAATCTTCCTAGTTTCTCTTGCACCCTTATTGAAGCTTCAGCTCCCTAAGCTTCAAGCTTTTGTTGTGGCCTTTGGATATAATTTGAAGATGTGAGGTTTTGTTTGTTTGTTCCCTATAAAGCTAATTCTGCTTGTGCTGTTGCTGCTGACCCGGCCCCCTCTGTACTGTGGGAATCCCTAAGTGGCACAGCACTCTCTGATCTTTCTCAAAGGGCTTGTATTTCTCCCATGGAATGATGCTCTTACTAATAAACATGAGACTTAATTTGAACTTCAAATACTAGGAAAAGAAATCATTCCCAGACTGTAAAAGCAAGAGAGGATTAAACAGGACAGTATCCTAATGGAGCAGAGGCAGGCCTCAGTAATTAGAGAGATGCAAGGCCTCGGGTGTCACAGCACAACAGAACAGCGTCTCCAGAGGTTGCTTCCCCATACAAAATAGGATGAAGTGTTAATAAAAAATGTGAGGCTTAATTAGGATCACAAATACTGGGAGAAGAAATCAACTCCCAGGCTGTATAATTATGAAAACATTAGAAGCTCAAATACTTAAAAAGTTAAATTGTCGGATGTTTTTTTCTGGACTTGCATGGACACAATATACTGTCCATAGGCACAGGAGTCCAAATGATTTTTGGCTTATCTGACATTGTCTTGGCCAGGGCTAAATGGAGACCTTTCAATTATGACCATGTTTCTCTTCAGCTCAAAGGAGAGAACCAGGCTCCTGTAGCCCACTCGTCAGCATGTGTGTGCCACTGGGGAGCAATAACCTTTATAGCAAAGTCTTTCTGAAAAGTGGAGAACAAGGTTTTGGAAAACCAAAACCTGCCTAAGCCTCAGATTCTTACTGCGAAATATCTTCTCATGTTTTCACCAGTTTCTGGCAGTCTGGGAGAAAATCAAAACAAATTTGCAGAGATTTTTGTTAGCCTGAGAAACTTCAAAGGGAAGAGTACATAGGAATTCTAGAAAAGAAGAACCTATGAGGTCAAATTCAAGGCTGATACTTGCAGCGAGGAAATGAACATTATAAATAATGCAGGCATTGATCTACATGTCACTAACAGTTAAGCTTGTTTCTCAAAAAGGACTTGTATTTCTACCTCACAAGTGTATTCAAAGCAGTTTTAAAGCAATTTTGTTGCTTTTCTCCGTCTGCATCTGAGAAGCCATGGGATGTTAAGGAAACCTTTCGTAAGCAGAAGTAGCAAAAACTTCATGTGCCATAAACATGCAAAGGAGTCATACTGGGTCAGAACAAAGACTCATCTGGATTGTATTTTTTTTTCTGATAATAGGTCTATTAAAATTGTCTCAATGTGGATACAATAGGGAAAAATACAAAAACAGCAGGTAGAGGATGATCCTGCTTCAATAAATTCTACTGGTCCTGATAAGGACTCATTATTTTTCTTTTAAAGACATCATGCTTGAAACTCTTTCATGATAAATTGTCAATTAATTTTGTTTTGGCTTTCACAATATCCCATGGCAGTGATATTGACATATTAATTGCACTTCATGAAGAAAAAAAAATCACATTTTGTTTGAACATGTTGTCTTACCACTTCTTTGGATGGTTCTCTTCTTGCACTCAAGGAAATAAACAATAATCACTCCCTAGTTACCATCACAATTCCATTCTAATTAAAGACTGTAATTTTCTCTTTTAAGTTTTTGGTTTTAAGTTGTAGTGTATTTATACAGTCCTGGCATGAGATAACCAAAACTGCATGGTGTGATGCCAACATAGCAAAATCTCTTTGAAGTGACCAGATAAACAGCAAGTTCTGCTTGGGCTCTGACAATAGCCAAGGCTGGAAATGGAATACTGGTCAAAACCTGGGATTTTAAAAAGTGCTTGGTACAGCCTGTCCTGTCTAAGGTCGATCATGATTCCTTCCTCCCGTTTGTGTTAGCAAAGGGGAGAAATTGAGCCATAATACTAGAAAATCCAACTCCTCCCCTAAGGTTTTTATAGGAGGCCACTGAGATAAAATGAATCACCATAAAGGTACTCATAATTTTAATTTCCCATGACACAGTTATTGAGCTTGAATACACAGTTCATTGCTCATTCTAGTGCTAACTTCACATAACATTTGCAAAATTTCACAAAAGGGGTAAATTTATTGCCTGGAGAGTTAAAAACATTCTTGAACCAAAACTGTTTACCAAAGAAGAGGAATACACTGAGAACTTGGGAGAATTATGTAAGAAATCTCTGCAGGATACCTAATGCACTGCTATCACGCCAATATTTTTCAGAGCTGCCATGGCAATGGGCCATAAATACTTGTTGTTGCCTACTGTAGGGCTTTAGCAACCTGAGGCACATTAGTGTGCTTCCTGAGGGTTATTTTAGGCCGATCTCAAACTGTGGTTATTTCAAAAGTGCCCAAACCTTTCGGTCATGACGACACAGATTATTTTGTCTCCCTGATTATTCCACTGGGTTGTTCATGGTGAATTCATCAACCCAGGCCATCCAGAACCATAGCAACTTTGGCCATGCGTTGCAAGTCAGCAGCCTACTGTTTCAAATATGATGAATAAATGTTCCTCGGCCCATGACTGGTTTTGTAACTGCAATTGCAAAGACATCTGAGTTGATGAGACCAGAATCACATCACTCCAGTGCTGTCTTGAAGCACTATTGGTATTGGATCTTCACAGACAAAAGCAAGTCAAAGTGTTGGAACTCTGCCATATTTAGAAGTAACAAATATCCTTTTTTTTGTTGTTGTTGTTTTATGTCGTGGACATTTTCTCTCAAATTATCCTTAATTGATGGAAGTGAGATCATTAAGTGAATCTATTTGCAGTTATGTTTGTGGGAAAGAATATATAACAAAATATAAGGTAAGTGCCATATTAGAGGCATAAGCTGAAAATAAACATTGGTCAGCTTTAAATCACCAAGAGAATCAGTGCTTGTATTTCAGATTATTTTTGGTGTAGACGTTCCAAAAGTTCCACATTTCAAAATTGTGAAGACACCTAGCTGTGCAAACAGGAACATGCTGGAAGTATAATGGACTTTTTTAAAGGTTAATCATGAAATAAATATGCTTAAAATAATTTATTATTGTTATTTTTATTGTTTAACTAATATACGCCTTAGTATCAATTATTCTTACATACCCTCCATACCCTGCCCTTTCTGTGGAAATAGGGAGGAGGGATCATGCTTTGTCTTAGCTCCATATGTTGATTTATACAAAACATGGCCTTAATGAGAACAAGGCATGTGTGAAGTTTGAATACAGTTAATCAGGTGAGGTAATCCCCATAGGAATTTTATGACTATTTAGTACACGTGAAAAATGCAGTCTGTTCTGTGTTCCCTGGAACATTACCTCAGATTTGTGCTAATTTGTCTGCGGATATAAATTATCAAAAAAATTCCCCTTAGTGAAAATATACTGAGACTGTTCTGTGAAAGACAGAAATCCAAAGAGAATTTGATGCTTGATGACCCTGATAAGCATCTAAAACCTTTGAAAACTATCTTGAAAGTTCTGAAACCTAGACACTTTCAGGAGTGGTGTCTGCCTGCATGGTTTGCCTGCAGGTGCAGTGCCTTGTATGTGTCCTCTGCTGAGCCTCCCACTTGTCAAAGGCCCTTACCAACATTTTCATGATTCAAAGGGTGGGTGCTCAAGTGTCTCTTCTGCTTTCTTCAAGTCTTTCTTCTGCTTTGTAAAGATTCTGCATTAGCAAAGAATAACCCAAGAAATGTCTGGAGTATCTTAGTGGGAGATGTGCCTACCTCGCCTACCTCCTTAGAGAAGCCAAAACTTAACAGAAGGCAGTTCTTCTGTGTATTTCTTACTGTCAGCTCATTGTCAGGCTTGGTTTCACTCCCTCAGCTGATTTTGCCCAGGGAGATGAGTGTTGTTACCTCTAGGCAAAGCTGCTCTGAAGGTGGCAGGTCTTGCACAGCAGCTGCATTGGCTGACTACAGCCACTGGGTCCAGCAGTGTGATGGATGAATCCAGGCAGTAATGGATGCTTCCCTACAGAGAACAAAGCTAAAAATGCCTTTGTAGTACTACCTCTAACATCAGGATGTTTGGTCTCCTTGGAGTCAGAAGGCTGTGTTTCTCTAAGATGATTTGAAACACCTACATTTAAAGTTTTGAGAGCATTGTCCCCTGCATAGCACTCCATGTTTGGAAAGGCTTTCCAAAGTCATAATTCTCCTTATATTCAAGCTAATCTTTGTATTTAGGTACATGTTAGATTTGTTTATCAGAAATTTCAAGCCCTTTGACACTAAGTGAGCTTTGCTTCTCTGTCAGGAGAGGATACAGGTTTACCCATTCAGAGTGATGGACATTCAATTTGTCTTTATTTCTACTAAAAGTTCTATTTTTAAAACATAGTGAAGTGTAACTAAATGTAAAAAATTGTTTCCTTTTCACTTGAAAATGATATAAATCTAAAAGCCTTTTAACTATTAAAGGATCTATGCATAACTGATGTGAATTATATCAAGGGCAATACACTGAATTTCCTTTTTATGACCCAGATATCACATGTACAGGCAAAGATTAGCAGCTGAAACTGCTAATCATTTCTAGATCTAAGGAACATTTCTAGATTTAAGTAAGTAATGGAAGAAATCACAGGTTTTTACCTTTTTGACTGCTACCATGAATATTCTAGCAATGTTCCAAATGGAATATGGTGTACTCTGGCACATTATGTATAATGTCTCTGGGGCAAAAACTATGAACCTTTATTTCTTTATCTAGAAAATTTGTCTAAGTAGATAAAGAAGTGAAGATAGGATAATTTTAACCAGGTGCATGAAAAACTGTGTGAAGCACTTGGCAGAAGCAGTTAGATAGAAACAAAGAGAAACAATTTAATAAAACTGCCTGCTAGAGATGTAAAATTGCTATAATACAGAGACTTTTGGGAAACATGGAGGCTCAAACCTGAGCTATACAGTCATATAATGAAGTATTTAAAAATAACAGAATGACTACCACTAAATATAGAAAGAAAAATTCTGTTTCCTTGGGATTTAGCCATGCTTTTGGCCTTTGTGTTGCAAAATTATTTTAAAAAAGCCATGAACTTGGGAGACTATATGTACTGTGGATTAGCTGTAATTCTGTATTGTTACAAAGAAAGCCAGTGATGGTGTTTTTTAACTATGCATTGTTGAAGTCAGCAGGAGTTTTACCACTCATTTCTGTAGAACTGAAAATGTTTTAGGCCAATTCTGGGTACTTTGAAAATCCCCTACTTGTTTATGTTTTGAATAAAATGATTAACTTTTCTGTTGTATCCACAGACAGATCCTCATCCGGGAGCAGGAAGAATAAAAACTGACACTATTTTAGTGTAGCCACCAAACAATGGAGTTTCCCAGTATCCTATAGCCACAAAAGTCTGGATACATTGAGGACATATTAAATTGTTTATGCATTGTAGAGGTGTGAACTTAACATTTAAGAAGGAGGTTTTATTAAAATGAATATAAAAAATTAAAGCCTCCAGATTCCTCTTTAGCAATCAATAAATGAAATTCAGTTGACATGTTAATGAGTAGGAAAACTACACAGACAATAGGTGTCAGCCACCTCAGATTAAAAAATAAAAAGACAAAATTCATTTAAATCTCACTTTTATTTCTTCTCTGGAAATTTTATGCTGGTGGTTTAAATTACTTTTCCAGCTGACATGAAGAAAAAGATTAAATACATGAACCAGAGATTGTACTTATTCAATTGTAAAATATTATAGGGAAGAAAGGACATAGATTTGCAGAAATTCCTATACACGCTAAACACAGTGGGGCTTCTCTGTATCTGACACTGTACACACATATTCTAAATGCTCTGAATGTTTTGTGGTAGAAGAGCTGTCCTACTTAAACATATAACCGTATGGTTAGGTGAACAGGATTGTTTTAAGACAATGACTTTCAACCTGTGCTACCCAACACCTATGGACTTTAGGAGTCACACCAGTGACTTCTAAAGTGACTTCAGAGAACAGCAAAGAAATGTGCGGCCATGGGTGCTATTTGTATTTGTCTCAGAGGTGATATTTCTGAACACACTACAAATGGCAAAGGCTGGAAATCACCTGTTTAAGAACTTGTGTAAAGGATTTTCTGCGATGGAATCAATTTGCTTAGCATTTTGATGAATTAACTCTCATCTGCCAAAAACTGATACAGCCGCTCTTGTTATTTGCATTGTTTCTATAAACATGTGCTACCATGTGGGCAGTACAGTAGACATGGGCAAGACCTGTTCATTTCTGTGTGAAATACCCAAGGACTGGTAGTAGCAAGCTGTTACAGAAGCTTTGCATTTACCTGGAGTACAAGATGAAATATACATTTATAGGGCAAGAAATAATACTCACTTATAAGATTTTTTCAGAACTAATTAAAAAGTGAACCTGGGAGAAGCTTCAGTTTCAAGGTTAAATTAAGTCAAACTGTGATGAGGAAATTCTTTGTTCACCTTCTGCAGTTGTCAGCTTCTTGATTGTTTTGCTTGTTTCCCAGAAGCACCTGGACCTCACTAGAGCTGAAGTCACTGAACTGTCCTAATTCTCAAAAACTCCAAATCTCAGGTAGAATTTCTGTGTTCCAATAAACAGTTTTAAGTGGCTGGGCAGAGGGATCATAGCTACCATTCACCCACTTTTTATATACTGGTGCTATGAATATA
>VZTB01009507.1:575421-661289 GCA_013397245.1 Thryothorus ludovicianus
TTTAGTGACAGACAAGAACAGATCTTTTGAATCAACTTGTGTCATCTCCTGGTAACAGGCCATGTCTCATATTCTTTTTCTGCAAACTGGTGGAGAGTGAGCTTTTGCTTTGATGTCTTCTGAAAAAATTCTAATAAATTATTCATTCTATACATCTTCACGATTTTTGGCAAAAAGTTGGTTCCAGTCATGTGGACAATTTCATTTAGCATAAAAAAATCCTATTTTTTTTTTTATGACTTATTTATGAGAGGGAAGCAATCAAAATGTTCTAAGCTTCTATTTTTCTGCACTAACCAAGGTAAGCTGTCTTCATCTAGCAGTTCAGCTCTTTCTGAACATTTTGACTTCTCTTCCAGTTCACATCAAATATGGAGGGATGAAAATATTATCCAGAATCCCACCAGGAATTTCTTTAGATCCTGGTTGATTTACTGTAGCAGTTTCTGGAAATAGTGAGCTAATATAATTTTCACTCATTGCCACCTATTTATAATGATGTTAGTGTGCTTGAACCTCACCTTTAACTGCACAAAATTCATTTCTATAACTGATAGGAGCCTTAAAATAGAGTGACAAGCCCTGTGTCAGGCTCTGGTGGAAGAATATCTGTGTCATACACAACTGAAGAGAGAGGTCTGGACTCAGTAAGAGACGTTGAAGAATCAGATAATGTGTTATGGAAATGACAGCTGGGCAGATGCTGCTTCCATGTGAATCAGTATGTAGGCTTGAAAGGTAAGGAGCAAAAAAGTGGTCTAGATTTACCCTTTCCAGTTCTCCATCCATCCTTGTGTGGAGTGAGGGAATAAATAAAAATCAGTCTCACTTGGTTCACACACTTGAGAACTATCAGGATTTAGCTCCTTATCAGCATTGCTCTCTCTGAGCATACATCATTCACATAATCCTTTTGTCAAATCCTGAGTCCCTAAAGAATTAGTGCTCACTTTTTAAAAACTTATGTGAACTCAGATTTGCATTTCCCATTTCACTCTTCCTCTCTAAATACAATGTAATTCAGACCCATTTAACTGATATAAATTACATTTTAGAACTAGCTAGTTAATTATGCTAGAGATAGATATCTCAAAAAAGAAAAAAGATGGAGGAAAAGTAACAGATTGGATTCAATAGAATGTAGTCCCTATATTAAAAAGAAGCTATAATTTCTAAGCAATCTTTAATAATAAAGTCAGCCCTTCTGGTGTAGCTGAGTTTTATGTCAAATAAAGCAGAGGGAAATAATATTTTTCAGGTTTGGTAAAAAGAAAAATTGAAGTGTGAAAATACTATGTATTTACAGCTGAGTCAAAAAATATTTTTCAGAATGTTCAGCAACAATGCTAAAGATAAAGAAATGAAAAATGCGTTGTGCTATTAGGTGAACCTGACATGCTCTGTTTTGTGTGAAATTTTTAACCTCTTTGTCTCACCTCAATTTTCTTTTGATTTCAGGCACTGTTTGCAGGAGACCTATTTTTCTGAATTAAGGTCTGGAAAATTTACATGGTCACCAAGGAGTGCCTCCCCTTTATCTCTTTTTGGGGTGAGAAACAAATCACAGCATCTAAGTGAGGCTCATGTCAGCCTTGTCAAATAACTTCCTGCATCTCCTGATGGACATGAGCATTCCAGCAGCACATGTAACCTGGCTGTCATGCTTGCAGCTAGACAGAAGCCTTCCAAGCTAAAGTTACTAGAGGCTACACTAACTGTCCTGGGGCATTTACTTAGCTGCTTATTTCAAGCAGTTTGTGTCTAAAATGATGAGTGCCAGTTACCATCACAGAGGCCATTATGGTTGCAAATGAGATTTCTACACTCCCATAAGGAGTTTAAATGCTTACTCTGGCTGATTTCAAGGGGAGTCCAGGATTTAACTTCTTTAGACAGTTCTGAAAATTCTGTCTTGCTTAATTAATGTCTGTTCAGTGCTTGTTAAAAATGTGTACGAATATGAAGAATTCTTGCTGTTCATAAAACATCTCTGTAGCAAGTTGAAAGGAATTTATGAGAACCATATAGCAAAGATTTATGAAGAAGTGATCAGATGCTTGGATGTGAATATTCTTTTTGCAAACAATTTACACACTGAAATTGAAATATAAATCACAAAATATGCACTTGAGACAAGTAGTTCAAGTAACAACAATTGGACTCGAAAGCAGTGAACGTTCAGTTGATATGGATGGGAAAAGTTGTCGTTTGGACCTAATGAAATTCAATTTAGATTAAATTAAAAAAAAATCATGCAAAAATTTTGAATTCCTGATTTCCTCAGTAGGACTAAACAATGGTTTAAGATTTAAGAATTTTTCCTCATAAGTGGTGTTTCACCCTAATTTCCAAAGTGTTTCAGCAGGTGTTGAGTGCTCAGCACTGTTGAAAAATCAGGCCACCTTTGTAAAAGATTATGGGATGGAATTCAAAAAGAGCTCAACATGAAGTTGTGAAAGCATATAGAGAGTGGAGGCATGCACAGGGCAGGTAGCCTGGAAGACACAGAAACATTATCCAGTCATCCAGGGATAAACTTAGGCAAGGTAAAGCTCATCTGCGTATAGCCAGGGATGTCAAAGACAAGAAGGCCTCCTAGGGATACATAAGTGGCAAAAGGGAGAACAAGAAAACTGTGGGCCCATTGCTCAAGAAGAGGAGGGACCTGTTAGACAGGACATGGCTGAACATTTTCTTTGTCTTGGGTTTTACAAGCAATGGCACATTCCAAGAGTTTCAGGTCCCAAAGGTCAGACATAAAGGGTAGAATGAGGAAATTGCTCAGTGGAAAAGAATAATGGTACAGAATGCCTAAGCAACTTGGACTTACATAAATTCATAGACCCTGATGGGACATACCCATGAGTGTTGAGAGAGCTGTCAGATGTCATTGCAAAGTCACTCTCAAAAACCTTTGATCAATCATGACTGAGAGAAGTGCTTGAAGTGTAGAGGAAAGCAATTATCACTCTTATCTTTAAAAAAAGCAAGAAGAAGGACCCAGAGAACTACAGGATAGTCAGCATCACCTCTACCCTTGGGAAGGTGAAGGCTGAAAAACCATTTCCATTCACAAGAGGAACGAGAAAATCATCAGGAATAATCAGCATTCATTCATCGAGGGGAAGTCATGCTTGATCAACTTGAAAAACTTGTGTGATAAAATGTCTGGCCTGATAGATGAGGGGAGGGTAGTGGATATTGCCTACCCGACTTCAGTAAGGCCTCTGAGACTGCCTCCCATAAGGTCCTCATACACAAGGTGTTCATGAATGGGCTGGTCAAGCAGACACTGAGGTGGACTGGAAACTGCCTGAAAACCATCCAGAGAGCAGTGATGAGTAGCACAAAGTGTAGTTGGAGGCCAGGAGCTAGCAGTGTACACCAGGAGTCCATATTGAATCCAGTCCCTTTTAACATCTTTATTAAGGATCTGAATGATGGCACAGACCTTCTTCTTTACTGATGACAAAAGTCTAAGAGGAGTGGCCACAAAAGGCTGGAGGAATGGGCTGATAGGAACTTCATGAAGTCCAATAAGGAGTAAAATGCCTTTCACCCCAGGGAGGAGCAGCCCCAATCAGCAATGTGTGCTAGAGATCACCCATCTGGAAAGCAGTTTGTCCTGGTGGACACCAAGTCCAACAAAAGCCAGCAGTGGGTCCTATTCAGCACTGCTGAGGCCACCATATCTGTGGAGTTTCCCAGTACAAAAGAGACTAGAACATACCAGAAACATTCTAGTGCAGAGCCATCAAGATGACTGAGGGACTAGAGCAGCCTTCCTATGAGAAAAGGCTGAGAGGGCTGAGACTGTTCAGCCTAAAGAAGGGCAGACAATTCCAATATTGATTATTTTACCCTTATTTCATTATTTATTTATTTAAGTTAAAAAAATATTTTTAAAGAGTATAATGGATTTAACCATTGTTTTACATAGTTGTTTTGGTGTTTATTACCTGTTTGCTTATCAGGGTTTTTTTTAGCCATATTCTGAAAATCTGCATCTAGGTAAGAAATCCACAGTTATTCTTAATTATGGAATACTCAACTCTTTCTGAAAACCTTAAGAAAGGAAAATATCCGCTAAGAGACCCCTTTTGAAATGACGGAATAATATTTATTTAGGATTATTCTTGCTGTTAGATGTCAGTGTTGTTTCATGAAAGTCCAATTGTAAGTAGATTTCTACAGCTATAAGCAAGATAGCTCTTCAACTGTGAAGTTTGGAAGAGCTAGCTGTTGGTGTTCAGCACCTCATCTATTAACAAGAGACTTTAAATTACATACTCAGTGGAGCAGTAATCATTAGAGCAGACTCGAGATGCACAATAGAGATTTAATTTCACTGGAATGCTTCCTAATGTAATTCTGTGTGGTGCAGATTATTTGAATTAGAATTTTGGGTGGCCCAAAAAAGGTATATGGAAAAAAAGTGGTGCTGTCTAAAAAAGAATCATTAGGATCCACTTCAAAAATTAAAATCACATATAATATGTGAGTTTGGCAGAGTTTTTTTTTCAACATATAATATATTTAACCTTTGTGTTTTGTTCATGTATTTGATTTTCTACTGTCTGTATAATGAAATGTCTTTTTCTCCTGAGCCTTGAACACTGCTGCATAATACCCTGGGGAGTTCTCCAAGGTTATTAGATCCATTGCATAGCTGCAAGTTACTAGAGGCTACACTAACTGCACTCTCTGTTTGGAAAGCTGCTATAATATTTCTGGTCTTGAGCAATGAATAATATGATTAGTACCTTAGGGAATGCAAACAAAAACATTAGCAAAGTACATTTTCCAATATTTAAGAGAGAAGCCAATCCTCAAAACAAAAGTTGCGTGTTCTTGAACACTGTCTAATAACATTAACCTGAAATCACTTGATTTAATTGCCCTGTTAAGCAGTTTATTGCATTACTTATGGGATAATAGAATGAGTTCAAAGTGGGTTCATTGCATTATCTTATAAACAATGTACCACATCATTAAACAAGATGATAGAAATCAATGTATTTTATACGAAACAATTATGAAGGCTCATGTAAAGTCTCTAATGTGAATAGTAGAAAGACCTTACTGTGACAAGGGAAAAAAAGGGCCTTTGTGAGGATAAAAAGACAAAGCAATGTCAAACTATAATTCCCCAGAATCAGATTAGAAGCACAATTCTCCAAAATTGTTAGTTTCCCTGCAGTCTTATACACTGCCCTAAGCCTTCACTCAGAACTATACAGAAATCCCTTCCTTGGCTCGTAAATAGTAATTTCTAACAGGTATCTTGTCAGTTCTGTTCTTAGGGAATTTAGCACAGATGTGTGACAATCTTCCAAGCATCTAGCTTGCAAACTTGTGATGATCTATTTTGACTTGTGTGTCCAGAGGGAATGCAAATAGAAATGTTTAGAAGAGCCCATAGAGAGAGGACAGCTGATCCAATCTATTCTGGAAGAAGTAATTTCATGTTGTCTGAGAGAATTGACAGTGCAGAGAGAAATACTGGCTCAATATCACCTCAGTGACCCTCTGCCTAGTGTATCTGCCCTTGTTTGTCATGACATCTTCACACTCATTTTGCTACAGCCCTTGGAATTTATAGATCTGTATAAATGAGAGGTCCAATTCTCTTCTCCATCCCGTCAGAAATGAGAACACAACAAAATAATGGAATACCCTTCCAGGGAGCAGAGCCACAGTGAGAGTGTCTCCGTGATCCTAAATGATTCGCAAAAAAATTTGTTGCTGAGCTCCAGTGTCCAAAGGTGATGGGGGGAGAGTGTCCAGGAGACGTGAGGTCTCCTGGCCAAATTCCATTCCTACATCAGGAACATTTCATCCTCCATCTTTCAATAGCTGCTGCAATGCTTGCCATCTCACTCATACAGAGCGCTCACACTTCTCTGTGTGCACATGAGAGGGTTTCAAGTGATCAAACCAATTGTTCAGAGTGGGTAACTAGTGGAGAAGGCATTTGCCTCATATATCTGTCTCTTTCCTGGTTTGCTATGCAACTGAGCAATGCAGAGAGTGCAGAGTTTAATGTTGGCAAAGAGCATTTCTTTTCAGGAAAAAGTGAGGTTCTGGCTGTAGAAAATAGTACAGAGTGTCACAGTAACTTGGCTTACAGTTAAGACATAAATTAATTTCCTCCCAGTAACCTATATCTTTATTCTCTTAGAATTTTGGGACATATTTCAATAAATGAAAATAAATTTCCCTCTAATACAAAAGGAATTTGTAGGATTTGTCAAAAATCCTAACATGAGAGGAAGAAGTTCTAATCAAAAAGATTTGGCCAGAAATACTGCCAGTGGCCTTTGTCTGAAGGTTCAGTATGACATCAGAAACAAAATCTCTCTACATCATTGATGTTTTCCAGAAAAGATGATCTCATGTGATGAGAGCTTCACAGTCTTGTTCACCAAAGCCATGGCTCATGGACCATAAATGTTTATGAGAATGTTCAGTGTGAGAAAACTGATTGGTTTCACATACACTACCAGGACCATCAGTACCAGCTTTTATTTACTACATCAATAACGTAACTTTAAACAAAATGTCCTGATCTCCTGTGACTAATCTACCTTCCTTTGTATCTCCCTCTGAGATTCATCCTCTGACTAGATTTATAGTTTTAGTTAACCTCGGCTTCAAGTATCATCTATCCTGACCCTGCAGTGGAGGCAAATGGGATCTCTTCCCTTCCCTTCCCATCCATCCAATGGATGCTGCAAGCACTCCCTGACCTATCTATATGATCATGCTGGGGTTCAAATAGAGCCATGCCACTATTTGGAAATTGGCAGTACAACAGAGAGAAATTATGCTACTATTATTCTCACTTCTTCACTGAAAGGGTTTTCAAGCACTGGAACTTGCAGGCTGCAGAGGGAAGCAGTTGAGTCACCATCCCTGGATGTATTTAAGAGCTGTGTGGATGTGGCACTTAAGAAAATGTTTAATGGTCGAGTTGGCTGTGTTAGGTTACCTTAGCTGAGTTGATAATCATAAAAGTTCTTGCCAGCATAGATGATCCTGTGATTCTTTTTTATTGCAAATATAAAGTATGCCAAAGTCAGTAGATTAAGGTTTTGGGTCTATACCATGGCCTGAAGAATGAAGCATCAGGAAAAATGGGTGCTTTGCACAAAACATACACATGTAGGTATTCCATAGGCGCATGGCAAATTCAACACTTCTGAGACTGTTCATATTCTCTGTGCCTGTGATACATGCAGGACTCAGGCATAGCAGCCAGCCTAATACAGGGTTGACCATAGGGTTTTTTTTCAGATTTATTCATGCTGGAAATCCTGATATCATGGTAGCAAAATGTCAAATCCTCTGTTCATATATAAGCTCTGAACAGATCTTATTCTGTTCATTAAAATTCTTATAATTTTAATTACAAGAATTAATGTGGTCACTGCAGAGGGAGAAGTTTACTGCTCCCATTTCCATGAGCTTTCCCTTTAGAAGGAATGTGAACCAGGAGGCTTTAGCTCCTTGTCTTTACCCTTTCCCCCTCCCCAATAAATAACTATGCCTGCAGCAAGTCACTGAAACAAGGAGCCTCTGATATACTTCCTTTTGAGTGTTTGAAGCTTTAGATTTAGTTGAAAAACCCCTCTTGAAGAGTCCTTCTGTGTACGTGATATTAAATTGATAGGGTAGTGCCCTTTACCATTGTGGAGCAAAGATTTTACTGTCTGTACAGATACCTAAAACCTCTGTATTTTTACCCCTACAACTCAAAGACAGTTGTATGGAACATGGAATATAATATGGACTATTACTGTATTGTATTTAACAACTTATTTAGAATCAGATAGTAGTTGCTTGAAAAAAAGTAACCTTAGTCTTAGTTTGCTTCTTTGAAATCAGTGATTTGACTTCAACTTTGCTAATGGGGAATACTCAAGAGAAGCCTGACATGCTCCCAAAATTCTAGTAGCAGCAGGCTAAAACAAAACATCCACATGAACCTGAGCAATCCACTTTGGCTTTGAAATCGCTTTTCTCTTCTGCTGTCTGGAAGAAAATAATCAAAGATATTCAATACTTTCCCTTTTTATTGATTTAATTTTACTTTTAGAACACAATCTCATTACTTCAATTAGGCTTCAGTTGTCTGATTTTAGCCCTCATACTTGGCAGGACATATTAAATAAGGTTTCCAGCATATAAAGTCCAATAGTATGGTTGTTAGGACATCTAAAAGTTAAAGAATTTTAAATAGACAAAATTGGCATCAGATTCTACTGTTCAATTTTCATGCAAAACTACTGGAGGATTTTCAGATCAACTTTTCATGAAATCAGATTATTCAGAGTTTTCATACTGGGTTAAGCAAATTTTCTAGCTGTATCTTGTCTCAGACAGTGGTCAGTAATGGATGCTTAGGAGAATCTATCCTTATACTGATAAGGATAGCAATTCATTAAATTGAAATGCCTGAAGCTGTCTTATCCACGTGTCATAGAACAAATCTATGGAGCTGCTCCTCAGCTGTTTTTTGTGCAGCTTGGAACAGTGATATAAAATAATAAATGCTTTCATCTTGCCATAACTGAGTTGCAGTGTTCCAGAAGAGCTCAGTGCAAACACCTTGCAAGTACACTGCAGCTTCAGGAGGGCAGGGAAGCAAACACCTCAGCCCTCCATACCTTCCTTTTCAGTGCCTAAAACGTGGGCAAATGTGTATTGATGTTCCCCTGACAGAGCCATGCCAGCTCCTTGGATGCCACAGCCACCCTGGGCTGAGGGCTAGAGGTGGAACTGCAATCTATCAGTTCAAGCTTTTATCAATGCAAAATCCCTCCTTATTCATCACATAATCACATATTCTTGATAAAGGGAATACTGGCCTAAAGTCCACCTGAAAACATTGAGGACTGAATGACACGGTTTATCTTTAGAACAGAGAGAGCTGTATCAGCCCCAGGGAAGCCGAGGCAAAAGGAAAAACTAATTGAAGTAAGATAGTGCTGGTAGTTTTCTCATTATTCTTGGTGAGCAGAAATGGAATTATACAACATGTGCTAAAATCCAAAGAATATCTTTCTGAAGAACATTTTTCATTCAAACTCCACCTTTGCAAATTTTACTGGAGATAAATTTACTACATTTCTATAATTTGTGCCAGCCAGCAAAATTAAAACCCCTTACAAGCCTTAATGAATTTAGCTTTTTGCATTTCAACATGAAGAGGAGAATGACAGAAGAAAATTAGCATAGTTACATAAATGAAGCACCTTGGTGAATGGTGCACTCAGCATTTTAACAGGTAGTAGAGGTGAAAAATGGCAATTTTCAGCATTTATAGCGCAAATAGCCTGGGTTTTATGGATAAAAAAAAAAAGAATTATAAAAGTTGAGATCATCTCAAGGGCACCAAATAGAAAAATCTCTTATCTGGTGTGTGCTAGATGATATATTAGAAAAATTGTGCTCAAAGTCCAAACAGCAGTTTGGAAAATTGCTTGATATCTGGAAAAAAAAAAATTATGTTATCACTTGGAGAGTAAAACTCAGCCTTCCACAGAGCAGTCAGTTGCTTTATCCAGTTCAGTGGCTTATGAAAAACTGATACATACACTTCATAATAGACTTAATATTTTTGAGACTGCCTGATCTCACATGGTTTGTGCAGAAAGGCATCAGAGTAGAGGCTTATAGTGCCCAACACAACTCTCATTCACAAAGCCCAAGTGAAAAGGATTTGCATGGAAGCAGTAGGCAGGTTAAGAGCAAGAATGAATCCTCCTTTTAACTTGCAAGTAGGGAATAAGGTAATTTGCAGTTTCTAACCTTAATCTATGAACTATGCAACAGCCTTGCTAATACAAGCATGTATCCTGTGAGAGTATGGGTCCAACTCACTCTAGCATCATGAGCAACAAATTCTTGTGGGTACAGCATATTTCCCATATTCCCTAACCCAGATGGGCTGCTCAAATGTTGCATTATTCCTGTGTTTCCTTCTAGCTCCCCCTGGTCACACAGAGACCTGCAGGAGCTGGGTAACAGACTTTGAGAATGCCAGCTGTGAAATGAAGGAGAGAGAACAGGAATTACTTCATTTTATCTGTTTCCCCTACTTTTTGTTTTTTTTTAAAGAAAGTGATTGCTTTCACACTCTGTAACATGGGAAGACTGAGATTTGATTACCTTCGTCTCTCAACAAGCTTTTACACAAAAAATGTTTAAATATACACAGATACATTAATATACACAATGATTTGCATGGGAATGCAGTTAAATACATGTATGCAAAACCATGTATACATTCACAAAGAAAACCACCTAAAAGACAGATGGAAAATAACTGTCTTGTTCTTCTGAACCAGACTCTCCAGTTACAGAAAGTCACTGACACAGATATAAAAACATACGTGTGAGCCCTGCTCAGTGTTCAGGTCCTTATTAAATCCCCTTCTGGGGGACTGCCTAATTCACGTGTATAAAACAAGGAATAAGCATAGACAAGCATCAAATCCGTTATATGTCCAGGGTGCTGTCAGTCTTTTCTTGTCTTTTGGTGCCATAGATCCAGAAGCTCTGGATGAAAGCAAAGTTCTGTGTGTGAAAAGGACTGTTTTCCTGCATATCCACTCCAAGCTTATCCCATGGGCATTTGAAAGGCTGCTTAGTTTTATCAGCAGTAACTTGTGCAGCTGTATAAACCTGCACTAGCAAGTTCCTTGTTAGACCACGACAGCCTCAGTTTTAAATGATCCCTACTTCCTCAGGAAGTGCATTTGAACCTAACATACTTAAAAATTTACTTCAAATGAGAAAAAAAGATGTTCCTGTGTAAAACAATAGTGCAAGTAGAGACCTTGTCTTCATACTTTTGCACATGCTGGAAAGGTTAGGGCTGGATTCCATTAGATGATCAACTGGGAGCTGATAGAACCTAATATTTCTCATCAGTTTGGCTCCCTTGGCTCCTCAGACATTTGCTCCCTGTAGCTTCAGGTAGAGAGTTAGCAGATCCAGACAGACAGGATACATTGGAAAATTACCTCTTAATTCCCAAAAAATGGAAATCCTGTGAATATTTCCTTTCAGGAAAGATTTGTTCCTGATTTTCAGAAGCTTATTTTGTTTCGTGAAAAATCCCCATGTGACCCAAGTAATAAATAATTTTTCAGGAAGAAAATTTCATTTTCTAGTTATCTTTAGTCCTTTGCCATTCCCTAGAGTTTTTATGTGACATCAAATACAAAAGAACCTCAGGAGATTGGAAAGTTTGAAAAGTCTTGGCTACCTGTTCTAGGGGAAAAGTCTGGTGGGGAGAAATTCTGAATACTTCCCATTTCTACTCACATCTGGTTGTGAATCTCCGGGGATCTTGAAACATATGGAATTTCTTCAATAATATTTTTCAATTCTTGCCCATTGCTATTCTGCTCACTATAACATAAAAATGACACCACTTTTTTTAAATTGGTGAGAGCAGCACTGCATATATCAGTATGATTTTAGGTCTTGGTCTGTAACACAGAAAAGAGACATCTTTTCTTAGAGAAAATCAATGTACAAACATGGGGTTTGGGCAAGGAATTATGCAGAAGTTATTTTGTGAAATAGAAAGGGACATATTAGAGTTGGGAAGAGGGGCAGAATTTTGTGAGGCAAGCCATCACACTAATGGCTTTGGATTGTAGCTTGCCCACATCTTGCTGTCTCCATGGGGGCAGAAAAGATCCCCCCATCCTGCCCATGTGGAAATTCTCTCATACACCCAAGTTACTTTTGAGAACCCCTCCAAAATCATTTATCATTATGTCCCGCTCATAAACTTTAGCATATTTATAGTTTGCCCTTGTTTGTTTCTTCTTGGTTTGGCTGTTTACACACTTAAAATAAATGCAGAGCTCTTTCCAAATGGCTGCAAGGCGCTTAGAGGAAGACCTGTATCAAGGGGAATGATCAGTACAATGGACACTTTAAATTACATGTCTCTGACTAACGTGGGCTGTGATGTGTTCTGTTTGAGCTGGGAACCTGTAGCAGCTATACCATGAGAAGTGAACTAGATAATACAAAAATAACTACTTTAACATTCTTCTGAAGCTCGTTTGGAAACAGTTCAAGCCATTTGATAAAAACATTAAATTCCTTGGAGTCAGAGGGCTGTGCTGACAGCAGGTCCGTGGGAAATGCTGATTAGGATAGAAAATGGCTCAGAACTAACATGAGCTTTGAATGATCTCACATTCAGGGCAAGCTGAGCAGAATTGTGGCTGCCACAAATGATTAGAACCATTCCTAGCAACAGATAGGCTGGGATAACTGGGTGTGCGTGTTGCAGTTCCAATATTGACTAACTCCTTTGATTTAAATAATTAGAAGAATGTTTATAGCAGTAAGTTAAAAGCCCTTCAGTTTTCCTCGAATGCTTCCTATCCAAGCAATATTTTATTAATCAGTGGCAGAGAAAGACTAATTTCTTACTATGATGCCATTTAAAAAAAAAGTAAGTGAAATATTTTTGACTCAGATAAATCATAAAGCAAGAAAAAAATAGTTAAATTGCTTAAAAGAGGTGTTAAAATTTAGGTTTAAAAATAAAAGAGAAAGTGGACTGTGTTAATCCCATTGTTAGTCCTTTATCTTTAAAAATCAATGTAGATTGCACCCTTCCTTTAGCTAGAAAAGCTGCAGCTACTGCTTTACATTTGACTCAGCCAGCAGTAACCCTGCCCTCAGCAGAGAGCAGGTGATACCCACTCAACTAGCATCAACAAAACCAGTAGGATGATCATTTGATGTTCACAGAATTTCCTGGAAACCATTCCCTGCAAATCATTAATAGACATGCTCCTTGTTCAGGTTCACAGAACTGTAACATTGATTTTCAACAGAGCATGTCCAGATGAAGCTACTTGCTAAATGTGACTTTCTTTCATCTTTCCCTTTTTTTCCTTTCTTTAATGTTGTAAAAATAATTTGAGAGAAAGAGGTTAAGAGGTAACTTGACCACATTTAAAAATATCTACACCAAGAGACAACTTCTAACAGTGCAAGACTCTTTAATCTGCCAGACAAGTAGATGGTACGATGCAGTGACTGAAAATTGAAGCTCAACAAAATTAAACTAGAAATGTACTGTACAAGTTTAGTGGCAGAGGTCAGGACAACATGCCTAGAATATATTTTCCATCACTTGAAACCTCTGGCCCAAGTAAAGCATTAGAAGACAAATGTTTCAGGTGAAGCAGAAATGTCCTGGATCATTACAGGAATTAGTGAATATAGTTCCATGGCGTGTGTTCGGGGAAAAATTCATGCAGATACTTAGATTGGACTCAAAAGCAGTGATTCTGTTGTGAGGCAGGTGAACCTGCCCTTCTACTGAATCCTTGTAAGATTACACCTGGATACGCCATCCAGCTCTGGGGTCCTCAGAAGAGGAAGAACATGGACTTGTTGGAGTGAGTCCAGAGGAGAGGCACCAAGTCTGGATGGATGGAGCACCTCTCTGTTGCGGAAAGGCTGAGAGAATTGGGTTTGTTCTGCCTGGAAAGAAAAGGCTTCATGGTGGCCTTCCAATATCTGAAGGAAGCCTAAGAGAAAGATGAACTTCTTACAATAGCATGTACTAACAGGGCGAGGGAGAATAGCTTCAATCTGAAGGAGATTTAGATTTGGTGTTAAGATAAAATTCTTTACTGTGAGGGTGGTGAGACAATGGGATAGGTTGATCAGAGAGACTGTGGATGCCCCATTCCCTGAAAGTGTTTAAGACCAGGCTAGGTGGAGCTCTGAGTAATCTAATCTAGCGGAAGGTGTCTCTGCTCATGAAAATGGGGTTAGAATGAGAAGATCGTTAAGATCCCTTCCAATCCAAACCATTCTATGATCATCTCTATCTGTGAAGTAAGAAATTTAGAAAGTTTTTGAAGACCTGAGGCACAAATGAAGTATTTGTGTTATCTGAAAGTTTGGATATGAGTTTTAACATCCTCTAAGATCTTGGGCTGAGAGGGATGCTATGGAGTATCTTAATTTGATTTCCTTCAAAATATTGATCCTATTCTTCTAAAATCATATGTTATGTTGGATAGATCATAGGTCTCCATCTTCAGCAGGCCCTTTAGGCTTTCTTTATAAATCAGTGAAAATAAATAGCTATTTTGAGAGCATGATTCACCTGCTTCTAACACCTCTGTGTGAAACAGGCAGACTGTATGCTAAATGTGCTTCTGTATTCCCAATTATTATACAATAATAGAAGGACAAGCAAATTTAGATGTCTAAATTCAGATGATGGGTTTCAGTCATACAGTACAAAATACATGGGCAATGGAGTTTTGATTCATTTTGGATTCCGCAAAGGGGGTCAGGTCTCTCCTCATTTAATTTAATTCACTTTTACTCTCTGTTTCAGAAGTTTGGTCTTGTTGAGAGACAGAGGAGAAGATGCAAATTCTCCTAAACTTAAACCATCTGATATTGTCAGCTGCAAAATGCAAGAACACTATTGCAGAAAAAGTAATTTGAGCACAAATGAAGATACTAACAGAATTTTGTAGAATAGTTATATGTGTGCTCTGGGTCTAGTACAAAGTCCCTCAAAAGCAAAGGGAAATTTCAAAGTTCGGTCTATAATTTCTGTTATCGTCTCCTGAAACTACTGCAAAAAAAAAAAATAAATAGTAAGCTGTAAATAAATCAGAGATAAATTAAGATTCTTGAAGTTTTTTAATGTTCTAAACTGGATAGATTTCGTTGTTCAATTCCTTAATTTTCTTCTTCCAGTTCCTGCCCATTTTAAAAAAAACCTGTGATTGTTTAGAAAGAGAAAGGAATTTCTTTTGAGTTCTTCTGGTTTATTGGATTGCTTTACTAAAGAGGATAAATGGGCCATAGTGTGGTAACCTAGTTACAATTGTTATTTATGGAAGCTTCTGTTCCAGTCAAATTAGCTTGTCAGTAAGGTAGAGAAACAGTGTGTGCAATTTCAAGATGCTATATATAGAAAGGAAGAGTTGAAGGAAAAGCAGAGTGATAAGCTCTTATCTTTGTGTAAAAGAGTAGATGAACGTGTCGCTAGCTGTGGCTTTATAATGAAAATTCACATAAGCATTCCATTTACATTTCAAATGGACATACAGCCTTGACACCATTTTTTGGGTTTGACCATTTAATTTTGTTATTTAGTGCACTTTTAGCATAACATTGCTGCCGTAATTTATACTAATCATTGATCGTCTGTTCTGAGGCATCAATCCTGCTGGATTAATGTAGAAATATTGCCTGAAGCTCACACTTGGGTGCAAGCTGATAGGTGGTAAAAGTTTTGCCCAGTAGGTCCTCTGAAGCAGATCCTTCCTCCCTCTGCCTCAGCTGAACATGCGTGCTGGCAGGCTGCAAGATCCATAGTCAGATTCCCATCAATTCCTTTCTCTTACATAGTTTTCATTCTATAGGATAGAAATCAATGCTCTTCCTTCTCTATTAATGCTGGTAGCTCTTGTATGGGCTGAAGTGGAAAAACCCTTATTGGGCAAAAATGATTAGAAGTGATGAAACATCTCTCTGCATTAAGGTTTTGCTTACCAGTAAGCCATTCATAGGAACAGCCAGAGATCATTGAAAAAGAGCCATTTCAGAAATATTTCTAACTATTCTGTAAATTTGCAAAACCTTGTAATCTGGAGATGCTTAGATGTTCTAAGATATTTCTGAATTGGAATAATAATTCTAAACTGAGAAAAACTGAAGTGGGGTTATTTATTTGTCATTTGGATTACACAGTTTGATACCTTCCAATGATACTGGACCTTGAATGCTGACAGGGAAATCAGAGATGGCAGGGAGTAGAAACTTCTTTCCAGCTGACCTGCATGAAAATGGGGAAAAAACAGTTTGGGGTTCATGCAGATCATATGTATGGTTCAGATTTGCTGTCTTATAGAAGCATTTTTAAAAAGAAAAATTATTCATCCTTCCTTCAGATGTCATTCATTGAACTCCACACTGCCTATAAATAATGTTGAAAGGTGCCTCTTCAGCAGAATCTCCTTCTTGTGTAAGATAACCTTGAAAACAAGAGCACATTTATTCATGGAGCCAAGGAATGGCTTGGATTGGAAGAGTCCTTAATAATCATTTTATTGCAACCTCCCTGCCATAGGCAAGGATGCCACCCAATAGATCAGGTTGTTCAGAGCCCCATCCATCATGGTCTTGAACACTTCCAGGGACAGAGCATCTAAAACTTCTCTGAGTAACCTTTTCCAGTGCCTCACTAACTTCATAGTAAAGAATCCTAGCAACTAATTTAAATCCCTATTCTTTTAGTTTAAAACTACTCCCTATTGTCCTGTCACTATCTGCTCATTTAAAAAGTCATGTTACCTCTTTTTTATAAGGCTGCTTTAAATACTGCAAGGTGTCAATGAGCTCTGCCCAGACCCTTCTCTTTTCCTGTCCTAAGAACACCAAGTGTCTCAGCCTGTCTTCATAGGAGAGGTGCTTCAGCCCCCTGATCATCTTCTGGACACACTTCAACAGGTCCATATTTTTCTTTTGCAGAGGATCCCAGAGCTGTATACAGCACTGCAGGTGGGGTCTCATGGAAGCAGAGCAGGGGGGCAGAATCCCCTCCCTCACCCTGCTGCCCACACTGCTTCTGGTGGCAACCCAAGATGAGGTTGGGTGTCTGGGCTGTGAGCACCCACCCTTGGCTTATGTTCAGCTTCTCACCCATGACAGCCTCCAAGTCCTTCTCCACAGGGCTTTTGATGTATTCATCTCCAAGTCTGTACTCATATCTCTGATTACCCTGATCCAGGTGCAACATCTGCCAGCTGGCCTTCTTGAACATTATGAGGTTCTCAAGGATCCATTTCTTGAGCTTTTCCCTGGATGACATTTCTTTCTTTTCTTATGTTAAGTCCATTGTTGTGCTGTCAAAGAACTGCTCTTTACATCCTGCTGCATCTCCTGAGGCCAAAGCAGTAAAATACTGTTTTTCTGCTTATGAAACCTGGGGCAGAATTTAGATTGTCCAGAATGCTCTTCAAGGAGAAACCAACAATATCGCTAGACTGAAAAAAGTAGCCACCAACATGGGCTAGACACAGGGCATTTTACCTTGTGAAAGTAGAGGTGCTGAACAAGTATAGCAGCTATACAAAGAAGCCTATTCCTTGTGAAAAAGGAGTGGAGAGCTAGGACATCTGTAGGCATCTCTGATATCAGCGTTCAATTAAACGCAGATTTCTGTGCAGCTGGTGTCAAAATGAGGACAGTGTTAGACATTTTCCGGTCTGAGATGAAGGCTTTATCCTGCCTTTATGCAGAAGGTGGTCCTTAGCTGAGTGAGACTAATCTCTTGCAAGCTTCTGCTGCACTTGATGGAGAGAGCAATTTAGAGCACACACCTAAATCAACATCTTAACAATAGTCTCTGGAGGATGCTATTTCATTCCATTGACTATAGTGGGAGACTAAAGAAGATGTGAGGCTGGATTTAGCTTTTGTTTCAGCTTCTCTCCAACTTGAAAACACTGAGTGAATAAAAACTTCATTCAGCATCCTATGATTCTTGCATTAATGAAGTATTTCTGGCCTTCTTTGTGACACTGAGAGAACATATTTAATATTGTTCCCTATTCATAAGCACCTGCCATACACTTTCCAGTTGTAGCAATTCTCTTGCCTCCACTGGGAGAGTAGATGACTTGAATTATTCACCACTGTTTTGATAATAAACTCCATCATAGATTTTACAGCTTAATTAGGCACATAATATTTTTATTTAAATATGGCCCATTTATCTGCATTTATTTCATGTGGGACTCATCTCACCTAATTTTAATTATAAAAGTGTTTGCAACCTAGTCAAAGGGATTCTCTGCAAAGTTGACGGAGAAGATCAAGCATCTCCAGAGTGTAACAAATGGAGTTTTGTAATAGATGAGTGTTTGTAGTACATGGGATGAATTGCCTTTGGGAGATTTTGAAGATTAGATAAATATTTATTACATATCTTTGAAGCATTTGTCATGAGAAGACCTAGTTCCACTTCTGGAATTTTGGAATCCATTTGGATATGTTATAAAGCAACAATAATGAGCAGTAATAATTTATCAGACTGCAGTGGATACCTTATAATTAAACAAGGATTTTTTTTTTTGCCTCTATCTGTGCTGCTGTTTTGTGGTTCCTGCTGTGTTGTTTTGCAGCAGTGCTTTGCCCTAATTCTTGTTGCCTATATTTGAAAAAGCTTTATGTACCCCATTTCTGCCTTATAATGAGGAAGGAACCTCAGGTTATAAATAAAGCATTTGCAGAAATTGTAACATTTAAACACTGAGGTTCTTTTGCAAGTATTTCTATCACAAGCAACAGTTTTAGTTCAATCAAGGCATCTTTTTCTCTGGGGAAACTGTTTCAAGTCAATCACAGCCCTGTGAATAGGAAGGTAATTGGAACAGATGACTTTTTTTTTTTTTAATAATGCATTTCAGCAGTAGAGGAAACATTTTTATTCTAGTTAAAAATTTAAAATCAAAAAGGATAACAGAGTGGGTGAGAAACAGACATAGGGAGAGAGGAAAAGAGCTCAGCCTATCTATAAAAATATTGGGGAAGGTTTTGGAAAAAAAAAGTTGCTTCTGTATGGAAAACAAAGTAAGGGAAAAAAAGCATAGCAAAGCAATCAAATACATAGGTTTTTATTGTGATTGAATAATCGACTTCCTATATGAACTATTTCAAGATCAATACAGATATAAAGACCTCATTCAGTGAAGTTGTGCTGCATTTCAGCAAAAAGGAAATAACAAAAAGGAAGAGTATTTCACACACTGGTTTGTAGCCTGAAGCCCCCTGAGTCTGCATTGCAAAGCTGCCCAAAAATGTGTTCATAAACTTCTTTTTGAAACACCTGCTGCCAACAGAAAGCATATGGATCCTTGAAAATTCAGGTATTACTTGGAAGAATAGCTCCAAAGGCATGCTTTATCTATCAAAAATTTATACAAAGTCAATTTGATCTACAATTGGCCTTCTCATCAATGAGACAGGGACAGAGTGAGACAAAAATATATCCCTGATTATTCCTTAGGATTTTACAGTTTAAGGTGTCTTCATATGGCAACAAAAACTCTTAACACATATGAACAGGGGTTTTCACATAATCACATTTTTTTTTCATTTTGATGCAATCATTTCCTGGAAGAAAAATAATCTCTTAGCATCTGGCATTGAAGGAGCTGGAGTTTTGCTGTTATTTTCAGTTGCTTTTTGTTTTGTTAAACACAGAACAAGTTTAATAAAACTTGTCTCTGTTATAGAATTGCCTGCTGGTATAAATATGAAAAAAAATTATGGCAGCAGTTTAAAGCCTCATTAAAAATTAAAATCTGATATCATGTACAAAATCATTTTTACTGCTTCTTAGGCAAGATCAGCAGATGACTGCATATTGCTTTAAAAAATAAAGGTCTTGGCCTTTAATGGTAACATCTATGGAAGAGCTAAAGGATTCTTCATCTATAAGTACAACTTGGTTTTTACCTTTTCCTTTGTTATATTTCTTTGGGGAATATTATGAAAGAAGAATAAATTGAAGATGCTCTAAAAATACGCTGCTGCAATTAGCAAGCAATATATGATGCTGTTCTAAAAATGCCAAAGATAACATTTCTACACTGCATTATTGTAACTCCTGCCCTCTGCAGGTTTCTACAAGGAGGAAAAAGAAAAATGTCACAGTTTTTAATGAAAAGTACTTTTAAGAGATTAGATAAAAGTTATTAAACCTTTATGCCATAGGTGCATCGGGATTGATTTCCTTTTTAGGTTACTGGATATAGAACTGGTGCACACTCAGTAGTTATTCTCAAACACCTTGGTGCCATGCAGATGGTGGCAGCCTCAGCATAAAACTTTCAAAGCTCCCAGTTGTGTTTTGAATGACTCCATACCATGGTAAAGAGGAGTTTTTGCTGAGGCAGATGAAGCACTCCTCTCCATGTACAATGGAGAAATCAAATCTTGAAGATCTCTATTTATAAAAGGTACAAGAATTCAAACACATCATGTGAAACTGAAAAAAAATTAAAAAACAGAGATGATCCTTCTGTATGAGTGCCTGAAGGATATCTGAACACTGTAGGAATGCAGAGATCAATGTATAGGGCTCAGAGCTACTTTACATGTTCACCAACTGTAAAATCTGCAATTAACTGTCAGAACTTGTTTCAGCAGTTTGAGTTACCTTGAACAAAATGCTCAGGGAATAAATTCTTTGACATGAGTTTCCATTACCTTTTCAGGGAAGACTTCAACGTTATCTTCTCTTCTGCCCTTAAGAAAGAGCTGGTAATGCCATGTAGAGGGTATAATTAGTATGGACCTGTAGGAAACAGAAATATAGGTGAGAAAACTCTACCTCTGATGAAACAGCTTGATTTTCTTTTAGTTACTGATTAAAATATTTTAATTTTAACTCTCACAAAAATGTGAAAATTTCTGTGAGAAAATTAGATTCTTGTTTTAATTACAGAAATAACATTTTTAAAAAAAAGGAGAAGAAGAAATAAAAATAAAAGCAAACATGGGGTGGAAAGAGTTTAGACAATACATCCTGTCATATCATTCTAAACTCAAGAAGCATTCTACTTTTATGTGTTTATGGCACAGGACTTTTCTTCAAATTCAGATACACACACACACACATATTCTGTATATCTTGAGCTCTTCTCAAAAAAAATTCTCTTCAGAACCCAAAGAGGGAAATGAGTATATTAGGATGTGAGTAGCCTTATCCCATAGTCAATGTCTAAAAGTGACAGATGAGTTGATATGCTCCCTGAAGGTGCCCACCCTTGGCAAGGGCTGGCTCAGATCCAGACATCAGCATTGTGGCTTCTGTTCACATCTTCCAAGAATAACTCAATTGAAATAAATGCACAAAAGCCATGCTGGCAAGAAAGTTCACAGAAAGAATTAAAAAAATTATATTCCTTTTGCCTTGTCTTTCTATTTAAGGAAACTCATAGGAACAGGAAGTAATCTTCATCTAGATCAGACAGCACAAATAAGATAGATAGCAGATATGGAAAGATGAGTGGTGATAATGTGCAGACAGCTGAAAGTCTGAGCTGCAAAATTGATGGAATTTGAGACACAGTGGTTGTGGACAGATATTGTTATGGACTTGGTCCTTTGAGTTGCACAGTTCCTCTTTTGCCTGGTGACAGAGAGACAGCACCAGTTCCGTGTGTTCTTATATCAATGCCAGAATTTTACATTTTAAAAGGTAATATTATCATCTGCTTCGCAGATTAATTCAATCTTTTTCAGATGATGCAATGACTGTTGAGTTAATCCCTCTGCTTTCAGCAAAGTTTTCTTGAGCTTTCCTTTACTCTACTGGGTGAAGAGGTGCAACATGCAAGACACCTCTGAAACAATACTGTTTCCTCTAAAATAAGCATTTCTGATTCACGGTTAAATTTCCCTTTAGGCCAGCCTGACTTCTCATTCTCTTTACCAAGTAGCAATAAACGTGTGTTATAGTCACTGCATTTCCTTTTTCAGAACAGAGAACAGAAAAATACAAAACCCATTTTTTGATGAATTGTGAGTCATTAGATATTAATTGTATTATGCAATAATACTTGTTCTTTCACATTCCCATCTAAATGCTCAGGATTTTTGTTATTAAAATCTGAAGTTTGAATGAAAAGGTCAAAAGCTAAAAGTGGATATTGACTTTCATGCATAACCATGGTGACAACCACTTACCTGAGAAACACTTTAACTCATGGCACTGCTTACTCTTTTTTTGGCAATGAAGAAAAAAAGGCCCTGTAATCTCAGTGTCATCTATCACTTTTGGCCTCTAATAAAAGTCATGTTTCCCTTTGGAAAAAGAAAACTAGATGGATTATGCTGCAAATAGATTGTGTCATCATATCAGCTTGCCAAGCTAGTGGTACACAATGGGAATGGCAAATTTCCATGCCACTAATGAATTTAGGGAGCCCTCTGTGTTCTCAACCAGTGGGAGTCACTGGTTCAGGTCCAGTAAACTGTGGGCCAAAAAGAAGGGAGTCAGAAAGAAATATAGGGAATCAGCTCACAAGAGAAAAATGGTAGTGCTTTTTACAGCAATTTCACCAACTCTTGAGCAGATTAGAGGCACCTTCCTTTTCAATATGACGTTTATGAGACTTCTAAATTTACAAACTCTAAGATCACTAGTGCAAGTATCATCAGAGCCAGTTTATTCCAGTTGCTTTAATGCTACACTGAAATTTGTGAGGTTTGGCAGTGTCCAAAATTCCAAATAATGTATGCTTCAAGTCCAGACAATTGTAATGTAAATGTTACTTTTGTCAGTGAAAAGTTTTAAAAAGCGGATAAGTAAACTTATATTAATTAACTTGCAAGAATCACAAAGAAAGCAGCATGGTAACTAAGATTCTTTGCATATGTACTTGATAGCTGTAAAATTTATTTAGTATTTTGATAAAATGCTATGACATTTCATAGACAAGCAAGACCTGGCTTATGTATTTCACATAAAGCATTGGGTTAGAAATGCAAGCCCAGAAACTGACAAAACACAATGTTTGAGGCAACATTTGAGAATGCACAAAGTTTCAAAGAAATCCGTAGAATCCTTTTTGTGGGTAATGAACTTCTGGCTTATGGAAAACATCAAGCAGGGAAAAAAAAAGAAAAAAGAGAGAGAGAAAAATGGTAGTTCTAAGAAATAAAAAGATAAAAAGTAGCCCAATTTTCTTGCCTTTCAGCAAGAGTTACAGTCAGAGGTACATATTTCATGTCTAGAACTGCAAATCAAACCCACAAGTTTAGAGCTGCTTTGAAAGTTTATCCTAGCCTAAACTTTACCTTTTATTTATTTTTCACTTTGAAGAAAATACTCAACAATAAGTCCTTAAATACATGAAGATAGCCTAGATTTTGAAAAATTAGAAAGAAACAGGATTTATTGTGACATTTTATTCTGAGAATTGCCACTCATGCTGCTTATCCTGTCAAAAATGACAGCAGCAAAGGGTCATCAGTTCAAAGAAGACTGTGATTTATCTTTACATTTATATGGCAGCTCTTATCCCATAGGATTTGAAAGCACTAGGCACAACCACACAAACATGTAGTCCATAGAATTTTACTGCATCATCTTTCGTTGTCAGAATTGTCAGAAAGAAGACAAGACAATATTTTACACAAGCACAGGGAGGAACTCAGAGGAAAATCGACATTTTTGAAAAATAGCAAATACCTCACTATCCAAAACAACCCATTCAGTTACATTTGACTTGCATTTACATATTAGTAAACAGTAGAAAGAGTAAAATATCTACATAACTTTCTTGAAAACCCATGCTTATGAAACTGCCTTGTTTATTTCATTTAACCAGAGAGCTTGTGTTTGCCTTTCATTTGTTTTGATCTAAGACAAGAAGAAAAAAAGAAAGGAAAATTTTTGGGTTCATTCGGACCACTTTAGCTTTTCATCCAGAGCTGTCACTGACTGAATTGGGAGTTTACATCAAAATGCATTTTAGTGTAGTTTAGTGATGAATTATTTATACTTTTTTTTCCATAATGCAGCAGCCAACAGAGATACACAAGTCTTTGTAGACTAAGGACATTATCATCTTATACTCTTGTCATACAATTGCAACTCATGACACCAGTTTTATCTAGACAGGTGTCAGATGCACCTGAACAGCTCCTGGTCTGGGATCTGAGGGAGAAATGTAGCACATGCCAACAACTATGCATAAATGCCTTTTTTTTATACTGAAACAACTTAGTTGCAAGACACACAGCACAATGAAAACAACTATGATATGAGAGAAGAGCTTGTATTTAGCTGACCTTCAAACTACCAAACAAAGCCTTGGCCAAGATTTCCTCATCTCTTCACCAGCAGATTGATTGCATGGCCTAGCTGCTTTGGAAATGCAGCCCAAACTTCAGAGAACCTTTGGGAAGAAAATGATGAGAAAATATACTACTGTGAGACAAATTAAAACTCCCACTCATCAGCACTGACCACTTAACCAGACACTAGAGAACATTAAATTTTTACACATCCGTCACATTCCCTTTTGGATTCCAAGGTTAAAATGATGTGACTTTTTTTATTACCTTAGTTTATAGATAAAATAAAACTTAGTATTGCAGTGCACTAATTCATAAAAAACCCTCTCCTTTCTTTAGTAAAAAGAGAAAAATAAATGCTGTGTGCTATGTCAGCTGAAAAAAGTTTTGCTCAGGCAGTTGCAGTTTTTACTAATGCAGATATAGTAAACATAATAAATCCTTATAAAAATTCCAATTCCCATGCTCTCTGAGCCATTGCAGTCCATTTTTTATATCCCTTCTAATCTATAATTTATTCAACTCCAATCTCTTTTTTCCCCCTCAAATCAAAAGACTTCCTGGTGGAATGGATTTATAATTATATTGCGACCCAGTATAGAGTAGTATAGAACTATAATGCTATATATATAAGTGCATTTATTAAACCCCATATTAATATATAACGGCAGTTACACTAGATAAGGCCAGATTTGGTTAGATTCAATTTTACTTGTTATCATTGACAACTGTATGTCATTCTCTTTCTGAAAGCCCTGGGGTGCCATAGGAGTGACACAGGTAGATGAAAGAAGTATAATTCCTTGTGCACCCTCTTAACATGGATAAGGACAACATAAGACAAGTGTTAAAAACTGTCTCAGATTCTGTGGAAGTTATCTGTGCTTGTGCAGATGTGAGAGGTATAAATAGCTCTGATCAGAAAAGGGATGAACTACTCTGGGTAGATACAGTCTTCGCCAAAGCACTGTACAGTGAAAGTGAGAGCAGAGAAGCAGGAGGGATGCTGTTGAATGCTGCTGTGAGAAATTGGTGCAGAACCACCTTGTATCCAAGCAGGAGCATCAATAAGAGCAAAATCACTGGTGCTTGGCCAGGAGTATGAATTTTTCCTGGTCAGGGCAGGAGGTATACCAGAGAAGACAGCTGCCTGCTCAGTGCAGCTTGCCAGTGCCCAGGTAAAAGATGTCAGGTAAGTACAGACATGTCATGGGCAGACATTCACCTCAGAGAGCCCCTTGCAGGGAACTTGTCTGGGTATGCTGCTTTTCACTGCCAGAGCAGGCAGAGCCACAGTGTGCACAGCACCAGGCCCACACAATTTTAGGTTTTTTCACAGTGCAATGAAGTCTTACTTCAACCAAATCCTAGAGACAGATTTAAATTCTTCCTCATGGATTTCTAATAAGGCACTATTCAAGTGTTCTGCTGAATTTGTTTGGCCCCCAAAGTAGATGCACTAACCCCATTTCTCCTTAGGCCACTATCTCTTGACGTAAATCCTTATTATTTCCAGAAGTTCCTAGATTTTAAAATTAGACTCTTCAAATGTAATATTTTGTACAATTTTTATATTTTGTACAAATTTGGCATTTTTCATGGAGTTTATATTTGCATGGAGTTTATATTTGAATTTATGACTGTCTGAAATATTATTTTACATTCAAAAATAGAACCCCTTTTTGGTTAGGAAAGTCCCTAGCATGCAGAGAGTTTTTCTCTAGTTAAACAGTATTGAAAATAACTTTCTGGACCTTATTTCTAAGTCTAAATTTGTTTGCTTTATGCCTTTTTAGTACAGCAGTATTACATATCTTCCTGCTAAGCTGGAGAGGTCCCTATTGCCACACTTTTCCATGCAGAGTCTAAGAGATATTAGTTCACCATTTTCTCTTTGCTGAGCTGAAGAGACTGAAGTCCCCAAATATGAGCACTATGTTCTAGGATTTCTTTGTTGTTGTCACTAAGGGCGTGAGGGCATTTGAAGGCAGAGATGCTGGGCCAAAAATACACAACAATCCTCATGATGGCTGCAGGATTGTGTTTACCAAACAACATATTATCTTTTCCTATGTGGAAGGAGATTTGCTGTGTGAATATAACAAAACAGTTTTATAATCACAGGAGGATCCACAACAGGAATGTTTTGCAATAGGTAGTGCAGAGGTGCCTCAGTTGATAGCATGGGGAAACCTGTGACCCAAGGAAGGAGTGTGTCCTATGGCCATGAGTCATGGTCTCTCTAGCACCAACCTTTTCCTAGAGAATGACCTTGAATAATGCCTTTCATCCCCTTTTTAGTCTAGAGCAAAGAAAGCTTTCTTTAAGAGTTCACTGAATACACGGCTTTGCCTTAGGCAATACCCTTGATCTCTCTGAAACTTTAAGGATTTGATATTCCTGACTGTAACTGACAAATGGCCAAAACCACTGTGGAATACAGCACACCTTGAAAGGGATTTTGAGGTACCCTCATTGCTGTGCAGGAATTACCCCAACCTTACGTCTCTGAGTAAAGAGTGAGTGTGATTGACTTTGTCTCCTTGATAGCAGCCAGACTACACTAAAGCAAAAGCATACTCCATCTGCTCTAAGATGATGTGGACAGTTAGGGGGTGTTCAACTGGTAGAAATAATACTTGCAGATAACTTTTTGTTTTCTAAATACAGGACCTCTCCAACTAATAGTTTCTCACACCTGATTTGTAAGTGTGCACAAGAAGCTCAATTTTCCACTGCGATTTATTTTTTTAAAGAAAACAACCCACTAACCTGTCATTCTTTCCAAGGAGAATTCTGTGAAAGTTCAGATCATGGAAGTGCTTCTAAATGCACTCAAACCTCTCTGACTTTCAAGGTGTTCACAATTGGTCATCATTCAGGAAAAATTCTGTGAGTGGTTTTCTGTTTCTTTGGCTGAATTTAAGAGGTAAAAAAGCACAGAGACTGTCCTTCTGGTGAGAGATGTCTTTAAGCCAAACTGCAAGCTTAGACAAGCTTTAAAACAGTTACCTTTTTTAAAGTGCTGAAGAAAATTTCATTTTTGTTCCATTGTACTTTATAGAATAAAAGAAAAAGTAGTTTAATTCAGTTTTCTTTTTATATTTGGGCATTTTCCCACAGCAGAAAGATTTACCTCAGTGGGCATCTCTGGTGTTCATCTGTGAAACTGATATATGAAAGAGGCAGTGACAGGGGAGAAATGTCCCTTTCCAGAAAAAACATTTTCAAGGAGTGGTTTACTGCTCTTATTGATTTATTTTTTGAGCCTTGGGACCCAGGTGACTTGTTGCTTCTTGGGTGGCAGCTGGGATTTGACTTGGAGGCTTGGCTGAAAAGCCAGGAATTGAGCTGGAGAGGACACAGACCAAAAGGGCAGACTTGGTAATGGAAAGCTATAATTAAATAGCCTATGGTTAGATAATTGCAAGTGATGTGAATCAATTCTGTAGTAATTGATGGATTACAGATAGTCTTGTCCATCCATTTAATTCTTGGTTTCTGCAGCCATGAGGTTGGCATAAATCACCAGTAATACTAAAGGCTCTAAAATGAAGAGCTACTGTGTAGGATGGGGGAAGTCAATAGACAAACTTGTGTCACTAAATCTGTCTCTGCACTATTGATATAACATACACCTATTCCATACTTGCTTAGCAAAATAGCTGGACAGTAATTTTAATTGGAGAAACATGAAATATTATAAAGGTATAGAAGGCATTATGAACAAAGTCTGAGCATTGAAAAATTGAATATCTTCTTGTATGTACTCTACATGTTATTTTTTTAACTCCAGCTGTAGGGTAGGTAGAATTGAAAAAACAAAACAAACAAACCGCAAACAAAAAACAACCAAAACCAAGAAAACCAGATCATCAAACCCACCCCTCCAAAAACCCCTGAAAACCAAACCAAACTAAAAAATAAAATAAAATTTAAAAAAATAAAACCAAAAAGTGTCACAATAAGATATCCAGAAGAAGTGCAATGTTTGAGAAATGTTTTGCCCAGCAAATTAGAAGCTGTTTATGCTGTTCACATGAGTCAATACTCATTTGCTTTAAAAATAAGTGACAATTCAAATGATGTAATTGAGTCCAGTGCTAAGATGAATGTTCAGACCTGTGGAAGCCTGAAAGCAGAATACTTCTGCAGCTACATGATGGATTCATAATAAAAACTTAGGAATTCAAAGGTAATAAAATCTAATAAAAACTAAGCAAGTGGAAAAATATTCAACTGTTAAATTTACTTGAAGATTGTAGTTACATTCTATTGATTGTAATGTTTGCAGTTTTGCAGGTAACAATCTTACCATGAATCTTGCTTATTAAAGCTAGTTTATTTTATTACCAGTCTTATCTCCTTCAGGACTGAAGGTGAGTGGGGCTGAGGATGAAGATGGGCAAACTATGTCATTTAAGGAGTCTGACTAATAGAAGGACTAATCCTACAGCCTAGCAAAGCCTGACATATTGATGTGAAATTCACTTTGCCTGATGAAGGCTGACACCTCTTCCTAAAGGAACAGGCAGAAAACCAGTCCAACCAGCCAAAAGCTCTTCCTGGTTCTTTGTACACCTCCATGGGGTTCAAATATTCAAACCCAGATATATTCTTCAAAACTGGGGCCAGATTGTTGTCCATATGCCTGTTGCTGCATGTAAACACTGTCAATTTGCTCAAAGAGAAAGGCAAAGCAAGAAAACCTATTAAATGCACAGTACAACCATGTGTGCAATGGCTTTCACACACCAGGAACTGGTGGCTGGGTACTGGATCCCATTAGCTCCTGGATCAGCCTGCAGTTGATGCTAGGACTTGAGTAAGCTAGGTTCATGAGCCCTGGCTTTAAAGGAAGGGACATTACTGTCACCCAGCTTCCCCTAAGGCCTGCAGGTGGTGTAAGAAAGATGTGCAAGGAAGGGAAAAAAGGAGGGCAAGAGAGTAGTGAAATTTAAGCAGAGCTTCTGTCAAGCTGGAACACCACAAAATAGTACAGAACTATCCCCCTGCCCAAAAAAAAAACCCAAAAAAACAAAATCCATAACATTCCTCATCAATAGAGACCATAGACTTGAAGAACTCTCCCTTGTTTCCTAACTTACAGGCAAAATCAATCATCCTCCCCCAGAGTTACTCTTTTTCTTTCCCTGAAAATTAAATATCAGCTCCCTCTGCCTGTGTGAGGATATGCCACTATTTAAGACAACATGTTATGTAGCATAATATTGTGGATATATTGTTAATGAACCTAGAAGCTAAGAAAAGGTGATTTCCCTAACAGAAAAGATGAATTCCCTGAGCTGTATTTAATGATATATTTTTAAGGTCTACCTTTTTTACTTTCATTTACTGAAATTCTGGGTTTCATCAAATATTAGAGGTGACACACACTGCACCTTACTGTGACTATAAAAATAAGAAGCTATTCATGAGTACTGCACAACATAACATACTGTGCCAGTGTCTACTATGAACAACCACCGGGTCTTTTTCAAGTCTGATTTTCTCTTTCGTTGTTGATCATATTGCTTCATGAGGTATAAAAAAAATTTAAAATTAGCTCAAACTTATATTTACTTTAAGTTTGAGCGACATCTCAGGTACCAGATCTGATTTAACATCCAAATAGCCTAATATAGATCAGACAGTAATGGATTATTAGGAAATTTCTTTAAAATAGAGAGTTAATTTTTTGGAGATTTGTTGACTTTCTGAACTGAAGCCTGCTTCTGGGCTATCCTGTTTAATTTTCCCTGCTGGACTCATCCCTGTACTTTTTAAAGCCTCTTTATTACCTCTTGTCTCCATAGCATCCTGTGGCAATGAGTTTCACATTTAATTTTGTGATTGGTGGAGTCAGAAAGTGAGTTCTGATTTGATTTTAGTATGTTTTCTAACAATTTTGCTGGGACCTTCCTAATTCTTGTATTACAAGAACCAGCAATAAACCCTCCTTATTACTTGAGGGTGCCAGGGTAGTTACTTTTTCTGCAGGAGATTCTTAATGCATATTATAGATAAACAGAGATATAGGGAGTATGTCTGCTGTGGATAACTCTTTTTTATGTGTTCTGAAAATAATACTTCATTCTTAATATTTAATTTTCTCTGACTGGGCTCAAGGTCTCATTACTGCTACTACTATTGATATTATTGCTTTTATCATTAGGAATTTTCAGATATTCATTGGTGTTCTCACCTGGGAAAGGAGAAATCTTTATCATGCAGGACAGTTTGAGGGTCTTTATAAAAAGTTTGGTGTACAACCCCTCAGTTAGCATAGTCTGTATGAAATGCAGAATTAGAGGAGACTAGCAGCTTCCTATTGATCTAAAAGGACCAGGTGTTTTTTGGGTCAAACATTTTTACCCTGAATTCCAGATAAAGAGTTCCAGGCTGTAATAGTCTTATCCTCGTATAGGTCTTTCAGCCACTTGGCTTTTCTGATTCTCTATTATGATATTCACCTCTCTAAATGTACGTAGATTTCCTAGGAGGCCTTCAAAAACCCTCTAACCAAAACTTTTAAAACACCTGTGGACATCCTGAAGATTTTTCTGCTTGGGATCATCTACTTCTTTTTTGATGTGCTCTTATTATTTCCTCAAATATCTGTTTTCCAGATGGCTTTCTCTGCTTTGGCAAACTTTGCTCCTGACTGAGGCCCTTTGAATGCATTCCATTTGTGCTGCAAAATCTCTGGAGAGGCTGAGAGCAGATGAATGCTGTGCCCTTCTTCTCAGCACATTTCAAAACACTTAACAAAGAAGGTCAGTATCTTTTTTCCCTTGCTGTAGATAAGGACAGTAAAATAGAGAGAGAGCAAATGACTAGTCCCACTTACCAAGGAAATCAATGACATGGCTAATGCCAGATGTCTTAGACCCAGAGACTAGTTCTAGGGGCTGAGCCTGTGCTGGCTGAGGGAATGCTGTCCTGAGAAGCAACACAGCAATTTCAGACATCTGTGGGATTTGCAAAAAAATTTTAGGATTTTGACACTTGGATTTCTTCTGAACTGGGTCATATTTGAAAGCTCTTCAAGAGAAAAAAAATTCAAACCAAAAAAAACCCCAGAAGATTCTTTCTTCTGTTTTGAAATATTTCATGTCAATGGAACTGAAGGGGTTTTGTGTTGAGAAGGACTCTGAAAAGTTACTTTTTATGCAGTACATGATAAACTCAAATAATTAAGCAAAGGCAAGGCAGAAATTTCAAAATGAAAGATACAAAAGAACACTTAATTTGCATGTCCTGACCATTCTGCCTCCATGAAAATCTCCACTGAGATACTAAAAAAAAAGATTGGGCAAAATGAGCTGACATAATGTTTCTAGGGTTTCAGTGACACCGCACATTTCTTGGCATATGATTCCACTGTGATTTATCACTTGGTCTTTAGCTATTATATTTAGGTATGGAAAAATACTATGAAATTACACAGTGGGCACAGTGGACATATGCAATTACATATTTTCCTTCCTTTTCCCCTAGAAATCATTTTTCCATGACCAACATCAACAGAACATTGCTTAATATTACTGAAGGAACAGGGAATTCTCACAGCAGGCTCTATGAAATGGGAAGATATGTGCTTTCCAGGGTGCAGTGTGCCAGCAGCTCGCAATGCAAGTTGCAGTAACAACTTTCTAACCTGATTCCAGGAAGTAGGGAAGGCTGTTAACTTTCCAAATTCATGTGCTGTTCATCTAAAGCCCCAACTCTGCAGTGCAGTGACTTCTCTCAGCTATGCTGCTTTATTTTTTCTTCATTACAATTCCAATCTGGTTTGATATCCACGTGCTAGCAAAACAATCTTTTCACAATTCCTCTCTGAAATAAAATTGAGCCGAAGGAATGAGCTTTATCTGGTTAATTTAGCTAGAAAAATATTACATTTTATAATGAAGAATCCCTCAGGACATGAGATTTGGTTTAATTTTCACCTGGTGTTTATCACTGTGTATACTCCAAATTCTGTTAGTGTCTATAAACACAACAGCAGGTACTTGGACCTTACAAAGATTTCTGGAGCCAGATCCAGAGAGAGATGTAGCATAATGGAATGGCAGAAATCCAGCTTCTAAAATAAATGTAATCTGTCTACTGCTAATGAGAAACAACAACAGCTTCAAACTCCTCCAGAGAATGATTGCACCTCTTGAATGTTTGATTTCATGAGGAGTTTACGTCCCCATAATTACATTTGGAATAAAGTACAACACTTCTGAATGACCTGTATTGAAATGAAGGCACTTACAAACTGGTTGCATAATTTTATTTGTATTACACTAGCAGTCAGGAAGCCCAGAAAAAAAACATGGGACGGGGGGAAGTGATAGAGCAGATGTATTTCATGATGAAGCAACTCACTTAAAAGTTACTGGCAAGTAAAATAAGGACTCTTGGCTTTCTGAATATTAGAGGCAGCTACTTCCTTCATCATAGTAAAATAATTATACCAAAAATCAGCCCATAGTCTATATTTGGATACCTTGTAAATAGGCTCTTCCCCTCTGTCCCAGTGGAATGATGTGAAAAAGGAAAAAAACCCAAGGATTAAGCTGTTTCTGTTTTGAGAAGTGCTTCTGGAAGATCTCATTCATTTCCTTTTGAGGCAGAAATTATTAATGCAGCCTAGGTTTGGTTTAGACAAAATTGAAAAAACAACATTCCAGGAGCAAATAAACCTCACAGGAGAAAGATGCCCTGACAGGTCATTTTGTCTGTGAAAGGTATCAGCCTTACTGAGTAACAAGGAGAGGATCTTGCAAAAGAGCCTTAAAAGGAAAACATAATGTGCTTAAGTATCAGCTTGACTGAACTGGGAAGAATTGTTTGTTAATTTCAGGGAGAAGAACAGTTTTTAAGGCTTTTATATTAACATTCAGGCTACAGAAGACTGTATCTGCAATCTATAGAAGGTGCTAGAGCACAAAGGAAAGCTCCACAAAGCAGGCAAAAGATAAAGCAGCATCTGGTACGGATGTTATTATCAAAAGAGTTGTTAATAGGAAAATTGCATTATTATAATTATAAATTAACGTAATCAGGGAGCAATAATGAAGGGGGAGCCTTCTGAAAAACTTGAATGGTACTTAACATTCCAGAAATCAGTGTACTTTCTAAAGGGAAATAAGACTTTCCTTGCAACTCCATATGTCAGGTCTGAATTTGCTGAATTAAAGATTAAATAATTTTAAAGTATTTATGATACTTGCATCCTGGACCAGATTTATGCTGCCCCAGTTCAGGTGCTGAACAGAATTGCCCAATTTAGGACCTCATCTCTTAGTCAGTGGAAGAAGTTATGCATTTTTAGAGATCTCGTCAGCCATGAAGATCTCAGCTATCCTAGGGAATTTCCTGTTTCCTGAATAAGCAATCTCTTGATGAATTCAGAAAGACGTGAAAGCACCAACAATCCTAACTCATTTTAGTCTCTGAAGATAGGAGAGGTGGATTCTTTTCCTTCACCTAGTAGTGATTGTCATAAATGGTTCCTCCAGAAAGTAAATTTGTCTGAACTTTCTTAAAGCATCTTACACTCAGTCCCACTGGGGATCTCAGACCCTTAGATGAGAAGTCCAGTCTTATACAGGAAAAGCTTAGAGGTTTAGGTAATTTTATTCTTTTATATTAATTATATGAAAAATGTTGCTTTAAAAGGAAAATAGTCTTGCACAGAGAATTTTTATGATAATTAAAGTGTTGCCACGGTAGACAACAGTTTAAAACCAAGGCTTTGCTAAAATATTTTTACTAATAAGGCTAAGTAGGTGGAATACAGAAAAAAGATATTGCAGGGTAAACCCAGGGCAACATGCCACTTTAGGTGGTCTGACTCAGCCTGTACATTATGTAACAAGGCATCCTAGGTGGTCATTAGATTTCAGTCACAGAGTTGGATCTGGTGGATATTAAAGGGTAGTAACACCTACAGAAATTCAGGATAATAAAGCCAAGGTTAAGAGTGACCTCCTGTGATAGATCCACTGCAGTGGTTGACCCTGAAACTCAGAGTTCTCTTCAAGTGGGTGTCTGCACTGTGTAATTCCACAGTTAATTGCAACTTTGATTGATTACAAAACGTACATTCTAGGCTTATAAACCCCAAGGGATTTTATTTGTAGTAAATGCTAATGTAGCCCAAGTGACTTCATTGGATGCAGATGTCTCCACAGCAGTGTTTTTTTCGATGAATCTCAGTCAGTCATGGCTGAAAAATATTTTTTCACGTGCTGTGCAAAGTTCAAATAAAATCCCCTTCCAAAAACAGGGGGGAATAAAGATTGGACTAGATAAGAAATTTAGATAATAGGAGGTACTTAGGAGAAGGAAATTACAGCAGGACCACTGTCATAAATGGTAAGGCTTGGTGCACCTGAGGACCAAGTCTTGCCCTATTTGGAGGTATTTTGAAGGTTACACAACAAAGAACAAAATAAGGAAAACTTGAAACTCAGTAATGAAGCACCTGTACTTCAGACATTCTTCCCAAACACGTTAAGCACCATATGGGAGAAAGCTGGGAGTTTCTAACCTAATGAACGTTTTTCTTCATGGCCCAATGAAGGAGACATTATAGAGTATAAATATGAGCTTTGACAGGACCTGAAGGTAAACCTTCCAATTGTTTTAATGACAGTGCAAAACCAATATATCTTGGTCTCTAATCAATTTTCTTTATTGAAGTAAAATCTGTGAAAAGTAGGAAGGAAAAGGAAATTTCTCCCTGTATTTTTTTTCTATAATTTTCTTTCTTTTAATGTGGCTGTGTTTTATTAGCTGAAAAATATGTCTGTGGAAAGAGGGCAGCACTGTAATTTGGCCTACACTGGCTTTTCTTGCAGTGAAGTTTAATTCATCGTGCATGACACTGTGCAACAAATCAAGACAATGAACTATGACAAAGAAGTAACTGGTCACAAAAATACCCCATTATGCACTGATTGAATGCTATTTGCATACATAATAACAAAGTTGTGACCATTAGCACGAAGTGAAGTTTAGCGTGCATATGTTAACAAAGCTTTTGGATGTCTTCATTATTTTTTCCTACCCCTTTATGATTTTAATGCAAAACAGCTTGTACAATTAAATTAAATTAAAGAAATTTTTGCAGATGGCTAAACAAACACCTCATTTTTTTATGATTTTATGGAAAATATAGATGCAAAAATGTTGTCCACAGACATGTCTATGTCAATTTGAGGCAAGCTCATTAAAATTCATTCTATTAAGCTGGTCAGATTTTTTCAATAAGCCAATGTGATGAAATCAATTTTAAGGGATGAACTGATACTATGTGGATCTTGAAATGCTCTACTCTGTCCTTAAGAGGCAGACAAAGCATGCAGAAAAGCAAAGAAAAATTGGTTTAGGTAGTTTAGATTTCTCATTTGAATTTAAAGATAACCAGATTTGTATTATAGAATCATAGAATATTTTAGGGTATTTGGAAAACACCTCTAAGGTCATTGAGTCCAACAATTAAACTAGTGCTGCCAAGTCCACTATTAAATCAATGTTCTTAAGTGCCACATCTACACATCTTTTAAACACCTCCAGGGATGGCCACTAAACCACTTTCCCATGCAGACCATTCCAATGCTTAACCACTCTTTCAGTGAACAAATTTTTCCAACCTGAACCTCCCCTGGAGCAACTTGAGACAATTTACTTTTGTGCTATTGTCTTTTACTCGGGAGAAGAAGCCGACCCCGACCTGTCTGCAGCCTCCTTTCAGGCTGCTGTAGAGAATGAAAGCTCATCCTGAGCTTCCTTTTCTCCAGACTAAACAACTTCAGCTCCCTCACCCTTCCCCATATGACTTTTTTTACCCTTCACCAGCTTTGTTGCCATTCTTTGGATGTCCAAACATAACTAACATCAGAGAACCTAAGGAGCTTGTATTGAAAATTCATATTCCCTGGGATAAAAAAACTAACACTCGCAGAGGTATTTTCAAAAGCAATTATGTTAACTGTGTTCACACAGAAATTACCATCTTCAAAATGAGCAGTGGGTAATAAATAGTGGAAGTCAAATAATTTTCTGTCAAGAAAATTAAGATGTCTATACATATACATAAATATAATCCACCTGTTGTCTAGAGTGATATTGCAGTGGAATGTGAAAGAATTGTTTTCGAGGTATCTTCAAGTAGATTTGAGTCTAGTATTTTAAAAACAGCAGGTCCCATTCCACTGCTTTAAGGGTTTTGCTTTCCCTGACTCTGAAATATAATTTATCTTTCAGAAAGGAGAATTAAGTGTTTTACTAAATTCACTAATTAGCAGTCAGAGACATGAGCTGGTTAGGTAGATAGAAAATGCGTGTCCACAAAATTAAATTAGAATTAAAAAAAAAAAAGGACTAAAAGAAGCTGTTTCATTTGTCTAGAACCCTTGCCACTAGTACGTCTGGTCTTTTAATCAGAAATTAGTCCCCAAATACCAAAGTACTTAAAGATATGGAAGGAAAGAGGTTAAAAAAAAACTAAATAAACAACAACAACAACAACAAAAAAACCCAAAAAAACCCAAAAAAACTCCAAAAACCCAGAAAATAGGTTTAGGTAATTATAATAAACTCAGTTATATCCTTGATTCTAAACCTTGGCCTTATGTTCAATATTCAACTCATCTGTGTCATCAAACAGTCAAACTACTTTTCCTCCCCTTCATCTGCCATCTTCCACATGATGTCTCCATGGACCAGCATTTTAAAAGCCTTGGTAGACTGGTGAAAAAGCAGAAGATTTTGTTAAATATAAATAACCAGGTGTCATTTTTCTTCCCACTCTCAAGTTCACCACTGTGTAAGATACAGGCTGATTTGCAAATTCTATTGTTGGGGCTCAGTAAGCTCAGTGATTATTACATATTGAAAGCATATAACAATAATTCCTATTTCTTCTTGAAGTTACCTTTAGGAAAAGAAAGAAAGAAATACTAAGTAAATTGAGCATACAAAATGCAAAACTAATCAAAATCTTTCTTTTTTTTTTAGACTGTGAAAAGAGTACACTACAGAATCTTAGCATCTTTTAGAGTGGAAAAGACTTCTGAAGATCATCAAGTCCAACAATTTCAGCTGAGTGGATGCTGTGGCTCCCTGGTTGAGTTGTCAGGGCTACCATGCCCTTCCTGCATGAACTGCCATGGCCTGTTTGCCCATCCTGCTGGCAGTGCTCCAGTTACCTCTGCTCCCCAGGAGCTTCTTTTAGAGGAGCAGAAACCTTGGCTTACATCAATTCTGGCTCTGTCTGGGTCCCATCAGTCACTGCCATGTGAGCTACAGGCACCTGGCAGTTCTTGGATCCCTGTGAGGTTCCTCTGGCCCAGGATTCTGTTCCTGCACACCACAGTAGAGCACTCTAGAACACTTGTACGGGCACCAGAGCTTCTCACCTCAGTGACTGAGGCTGTATGTGTTTAACTATTCCTTTTGTGTTTAATTCTTGTTCACATATGGCTTTCCCCAGCTCCCCCACCCCAGGTTCTGTTTAGACTGGAAGTTATTTTGATTAGAGAAAATCCCCTTCAGTCAGAGAGAAACATGACATTTCCAGAATATCTCCTGAATGGATTTGGTCTCATAAACATACCAGAATATCTTATTGTCCATTAGTAATGCAGCATAGTCCTGTAAGACACTATTTCATAGACAGTTATCTTGAAACTCAAAACTTGTCTCCAATCTCATGCTGCTGAGTTTAAGTTCAACTTTCCTCAAAGCATTGAGAAATAAGGAATGTTTAAAATGCAATTTTATGTGGGGACCACCTGACCTGGTATGGATGCAGCAGCAGTTTCTCTAGGTCTCCCACTCCTTGTTCTCCATTGTAGCCAATTCTGAGATTTCTTCCATCCTAGAAAAAGAAGAGAAACAGTTTCCTGTCCTCTCACTGAGAAAGTAGCACACAGAGATGGGGCCAAGAAATAACCAATTTCACTGCTGCAGAATAAAGATACCCACAAGATACCACTGCACAGCACCAGACAATCTAAATCAGAAAGAGCAGATCCATTAGTAGGTATTAAACACCCAATGGTGTGATCATGTATTGTGGTTTAGGAAGACTCTAATCAAGCCTTCAGTTTACCTACAGCTTTTATTATGAGCTGTTTTCTACCTTCAGATACTGGGAAGTAACATCACAGTCACAATTAGCACGAGGTCATGGAACGTGGTACCCTGTCCCTTAGAAGGGGGACAGAGGCAGGTGTGTGCAGAGCACACAGGTAATGAGCCAAACAATGTCCATAGTGATTAGTTTTGATTATTCAGTTGTTATCAAGCTAGTCTGACAGCAGTCCATGTGTTGGCGGCTGGCAAGCTCCCTTTGAGGCAGCACTGCTGCCCAGCTGCAGTTTGGGATAAAAGCAGTCCTTGTGCTATGCCATTTCCCAATTTCTGCAGGGCAGCCCAGGGCACAGCAGCATCACTCAGTTTAAAGACTTTATATCTCTCTGTAAGCTCTTCTAAGCAAAGAGTGTCATACACAGTATCCTTAAACCTCATTCCCCTTTCTTTAGATGCTGAAAATAAAACAAGAGAAACAAAGACAGAAAGACAGCAAGAGAGACAGATGGAAAATGAATTACTGGACCCTGATGGCTCATCAAACATTTCCACACTGCCAGGGTTATGGCTTCCCATAATAAAACTAGAATGTCATTGCATGTTAGGGGAAGGAAGGTGTCATCATCTATCTCACTACAGAACACACAGAGTAAAGAAATCCATATATACTCAGTAAAGGTCCTCAGAACTCTAAAAAGGGTTAAATTTCTCATTCTTTTAGGAAAATAGAACAGTAGCCATCCTTCAGTGAGAGAGATGCAATGCCAAAAGAATTAAGGTATCAGACTCAGATAGTAAAGTTCAGGTTGCATCCTCAATTTCCACCATTGTACTGGCAGTAGCTTGAGCTGTGAAGAGAAGAAATCCTGCTTCTTCAGTTTAGAGGAAGAGGTCACTGGGCATAAATTTTATCTGCCTTAGCCCCAGGGACCACCAGCTTCAAGAGTTTTCATAATTTATGTAGACAGTCCCAGGGAATCTTCTCTCAGAGGGAACATAATGGGATTTAAAGTAGCAAAGCACTTCTAAGAGAAGTAAGAAAAACTAACTGGGATAGCTGAGGATTTGAAGTACAAGGATCACTCATGCAGTGACTAAAAGAGAAAGCCACCACACTATATGGAACTTCATTCCAGTCCCATGTTCTATGACCATTTTCATAAAGAAATTAATAATAATAAATAATACTATATTGAACTCACACTAATTTTAATCTTTTCAATAAGAAAATACACAAAACATTTTTCCCTAATGTCTGTTTAAAAAACTTCTCATCTTCCTCTTTTTCATGAGTTTTTAGAAACATCAGAGCAATATGTCTGCATTTTTTAATGGAATTCTGATATTTTCATCTTATTTAGTTAAAAGACAGAAATCTAGCTCCCCTAGCACAGTGGAGCTTCATAGGTGGTGCAGAATAGAGACCTCATGGTCCCATTATGAGAGGCAGACTCATCTGTTGTCCCATGGTATGTCTGAAATCCAAGTGACATCCTGTGAGAGACTGAAAAAGTTAATGGCTTACACATTTCTAAAATCATGGGAGGACTTTTGCCCACTGTAGCTAAATGCAAAGAAGGAACTGTTAATTTGTGACCAGTGAAGTCCACTGTTCCCCAAACTGGAATTTGGACTGTGACAGGAACTTGACATAAGATAAAGAGGATGTTATTATCTAATTGTCCCAGGTCTGGGAGAAAAGTGTATCCAAAAGCCATATTGGAAGAGAGATTGGGATGCTGGTTGCTCAAACATATAGGAGGCAAGCTGCAATAACTGCCAAGGTACAGAGGAAGAGCACACCCCACCTCATGCTATAGCTGGGTGTTGGAAGAGATAAGGGAAGAGGAAAATCCTGTGAGTCAAGTATTGACTCTGTTGCAACAACTGTCTCATTGCAAGGCCTATGGGGGGTGAGATCTTTCTACTCTTATTTTTTCATTCCCTTTCTCATATGCTTTCTTCAGTGATATTTTTATGCTTTCATATTGTTATGTTACTATGGATATGGATATACTTGTTATGTTGTTATGGATAACAACAACTAAAACAGCTACATACCTGTCTGCCTGTGCAACCAAATAATTCTACAATAAACCCTACCTGTATAACATGTACAAAAATTAATTATTCAGTGTTTTTTGACTCTAGTCCACCCCATGGGATTTATTAAGAAAAACCTGGATTACCTTCACCTTTTGCCATGGATCATAACACATCCACAGTGTATCATGTAAGTTTCTTAGGAAAGATTTCATCTGGAAACATGGGGATGAGTCAGGAAATCAGGAATCAGACCTCCACCAGTAGGTTTAGCCTATGGCTAAGATGACTGCAAACTACACATTTTATTTTGATTACAGTAACACCAATCTTTTTTTTTTTTAACAATCAACATAGAAAATTTTTATTTGTTAGGTCTTCTTTTATATTGGCACTTCAGTGCCAAAATGGAAATTATTTAATGGTGGATTATGGAAACTATTTAAGACTGACTACTTTGACAAATCTGCTTTAATTTTTTTTTTTTTTAATGCTATTGTTGAATTTTACATTTTCTTTAACATTGCCTTTTGATCAAAGCTGGATACAATTATTGGGGAAGTTTTTCCTATTCTTCAGCAGGCTCTGGATCTGCAGAGATCCCCTGATGCTTGGTGACGGCTCTCCAGCCACTCTCAAGTGCTAGGCTGCTCTCAGGCCTTTTCTCGAAACTTATATTGTTTCTAATTTCTTGCTAGCAGAGGATGACAGAAGTGCAACTAGAGAGAAAAACTTCATCGAAACTCTAAATAACGTTTTTTTATTATGCCTGTTATCTTTAGGGTTGTTTCTTATAAATGTCTAAAAGTTGTTAATAAGGTAAAAATAAGACATTGATTATTTTTTTTATATTATATTTTGATAGTTTTTGGGTTTTTTTTCCAAATTTTCCCTAAACCAGGACATAATAATTCTCTTTCCATTTTATTATTTTGGAATTTTGCATTTTGATTTAAAAATCAGTTTTAAAATTTTTAAGTATAAACTACTTTTCTTTCATTGTGGAAATCATGACAATTCCCTTTTTATTACTTTCCTCCCCTCCAAAACTGAATTTTTCATTTTTTTCTTTTTTAAGTATTTTAGCAAAGGAGAATGGAGAATTTCTGAATTTCTTGCAAGTCTGCTTATCCTTATGCACGTCAAACCACACAAAGGTCATAAGCTAGCTAAAACCCCATTCTCAACAGTAAACTGAGATGTAATTGGGAAACGTTTTTGAAATGCATTTCTCACATTCATTAATGGGCAAATGTAGTAGAACCACATTACATTACATTAGTTATTCAAATGATGAGTGTGTGCCGTGAGCCCTGCAGAACCAAGATATTTGATATTGCAGTCTGCGCTGCATCTGGTCCTGTGGTTTATTTTCACGTGAGGTGTATTCCCAACAACCACCATCAGGACTGCCAGCAGCTGCAGCAAGGGACCTGCTTCAGGCTGTGTGAGTAATGTGTGTGGGGATCAAAACAGAGGAGGTGAATGAGAGAAGGATGATTGATAGAAGACCTGGGATGTTTTCTAATTAGAATTGCTTTATAATACTTAAAGCACCACCATCAATTATATATGTCCTGATGGTCACCCTTTTCATCCTTGTTTAGTCCTTAATGAACACTATATGCAGTTCCAATTACTGTCACATGCAACCACTTTATAATGACTTCTCCCCCAAATGAAGGAGCATTAAAAACAGAGCAAGAAGAAGTATTTAAAATGGCAGGTCCTGAGCAATTATTCTGTGTTGCCTCTCCTTCAGTCAACATCCATTTTCTTTGGCCTTAATAAGTCTCCTCTGAATGATTTTCCCTCAAGGGTGAGAAGAGGAAGATGGATGACACAGCCTGGCAATCAGTGATCGATAATAGAGATTAATCCAATGGCACCTGGGAGCCACCCAGTATGTCTGTCCTGATCCCCCTGTCATTCCCACTGACACCCATCAGAGTGCCTGCACACCTTGATTTTGGTCCTGTGGGATGGTGCCTTGACTCAGCCTGCACATGGCCAAGGGCCAGGCAAACAGCCAGGGTTGTGTGCACTCACCTGGTGATACCTGTGCCTTGTAGGGAAGAAAAATAGAGCTGGCAAAACCAATAGAGTTAGCTTTTATAGTGACAGCATCCTGCTCCCACTTATGTTTTTCCTGATGTGCTGAATCCTGTACTGAGGAAGAAAATAGAGACTGAAAAACAACCCTTGAATACCTTGAATGCAAGATAGTACTTACATATGGTGTGAGATGATGTACTGGTACCATGGAGACAACGGGCAATAAATTCCTTCCAACAAGTCTCAGCATCACCCTCAGAAAAAAAGACAGAGATTCCCACCTTTTGCATTGTGCTGCTGCAAAATAAAAATTAATTAAAGAAGTTTTTCATCTGCTACAACCTCATCAAAATGTTGCTGGAAAATAAACAATAATGAAAGGTTTTTATCAGTTTCTAAAGATTTGGAAAAGAAAAAAGAAAAGGAAAAGCAGCAATTGATGAGCCAAGTAACTGATAATTACAATCTTGTGAGCATTCTGTGTCCAAATTTAAAATGATAATTGTTCTGGACAAGCAATATCCAGACAGGGAGTGAAAGACACTATTTTAGAGTTCTGCATTTTGCAGGAAGAAAAAAAAACATTTTATTTCCAGGGAAAGATAAGCTCCATTCAGGGTTATTTGTTTTGTTGTGTGTCATGCCCCTAACCCCAGAAATCGTTTTGAAGGAACGGCAAACAATAATCCTTAGCTTAATTTAGAAATTTCACTGAAATGAATGATAGCTTTTTGGCCAAACTTAGGCTCATTCATTTATCTGTGTGATCATAGAACCATAGAATGGTGGGGTTGGAAGGTATCTTAAAAATCATCCAGTTCCAATCAGTCTGCCATGGGCAGGGACACTTTGCACTAGACCAGCTTGCTCTGACCCCTATCCTGGCCTTGACCATTTCCAGAGATGGAACAATCACAGCTTCTCTGGACAACCTGTTCCAGTGCCTCACCCTCACAGTAAAAAATTCTTGCTTACATGTAATTTAAATCTCTGATTTTTAAGTTTAAATCTGTTCCCCCATGTCCTATCACTATGCATGAAGCTTCTGAATGTTGGGGCATATACACTAAAAGGTTCTACTTAGTTTGGTAATGTCAGAGAGAAATGTAATGGAAAGGAACAAAGTCCTTGATACCTTTGGTAAATACATGCATCCTCAACTGGCTTTGTTACCTGCAGGAGGGGAATCTGTGGCCAACAGAGACACCTGTGCCTCCTCAGGCAGAGCCTGATGTCTAGGAGTGACCTACAGTGTCACAGAGAGAAATAGTCTGGTACCTGATATTCCTGAAAGTCATATCTCTCCTTGCTGAGGTTTGCATAAGTGATCCCACCTGTTGATAGACTGGGACAGCCTCCTGCCTGTACTAAAGCTCAGTTGACATGCACTAGCTCCTCGAAGAGCAGAACTCTATTATCAATCTGGTTTTATTAATTGTCATGCTTTTCTTCATTCAGACTTAAATCTGCACTGCCATGGATTGGATTTCTTGAATATCTTTAAGTTGTCACATCAAAATGCTTAAAAAAGCACTAGACCTTCATTTGTGGAAATCATATTTTCAATTTAAAAAGTTCTGTACTGAAACAAAATAAAGTGCATTTCACCAGAGATTAAATATGGCTGTTTTTAGGTAGAGGAAAATTGAACTGAGTCAGACTGTCTCTGACTATCCTTTTCTATTGGAATTTTAATGCTGCTCAGAGAAAATCACAATGAAGGGTTATGATAACTGCCAAAAAGAAAATATATTTAGAGGAAATAATATGAAAGAGTGAGGTGAAATAACTAAGATGGTTAAACTAGGAGTAATGATCTAAAATGAGGAAAAGAAAGAAAATAAAAATGAAAACTAAAGAAATGTTTTAATATCTATGCCAATTAAGGAGGATGTTAAGTGAGGTAGGTGAAGGACTGATGAAGATGTTGAAAGAGAAGGTGGATATTCAGAGGACTCACATAGTCCCTATACATTGTAAAAACTACTAGCACAGCCCTGCTTTTCCCCTCCAGCTAATCTCACAGCTCAAATAAGTAGAATTGCTCCTCACCAACCATGAAAAACTGAGGTAGAGAGAAAAATAGATATGGCAACATCTAGATATTATTGCCCTCATTTGAGGACTTCGCTTGAATGTAACTTATGTACCTTCAAGGCTTTAGGATGATTGAAGGGACTTCAGCAGAAATGACCGTACAATGGCTGTCACCTGTGGGGACAGCTGTAGGACGGGGAATGACAGCCAGCTTTTCCTGCCTCCCTCTGTTCCACTGACACTTGCACCAGGTCACAGCCTTGTCCTGCACAGATGACAGGATCTAAGGTCAGCTTCTGAGGAGACGGTGGTTGATTCAGTCATTGGCAACTCAGGGACAGGCAGTGGTCTGGAAATGCAGGGGTGGATTAAAGAATGCTCTGGATTCAGGCTTTTTTTCTAATCTAATGCCTTAAGGGAATAATAAATATAACTTTCATTACATGGCTATCCAGCAAAGGGGTATTCTTTGAGGGGGAAGAGACAATATCTTGCTAAAGAATAAAAAAATATATAAAACTATCCTCAGTATGATCAATTTGTGTTCTCACTTTCCAAAATGCTGGGTAAATTTCTGCTGTTGTATGGGAAATATTTTTAGAGAAGTAATTAAAAGTGTGACACATTGAAAGTATTTCTGTTCCTTGGGAATTAATCCTAACAAAGACAACCAAGACATTCCATCAATTTCCCCAGCCTATATTAGGGTGGGTTTTTTAGATAACAAGATAAAAATAATAAAACAGCTTTAATCCATAATTATTCCTAAAACCTTTTCCTCTGAAATAGAAGATTTCCATTAAATAAAAGAGATATCCTGTGGAAAGACAATTGTTTGCTAATTCATTTTTTCAATTTCTCCATACATATTTCTCATTTTAAGCTCTTTAATATTGTCTTACTCTTTTATTATCATCAACAAAGGTGGCAATGAGAAAAAATGTATTTCTTTTTCTTTAAATATTTGCTGTAGCTTGTGCAATTACTGTGCTTGGCAAGAGACATGACACGCTATTGAATTTTCCAATTCTTTTTTTTTTTTGAAGAGTAAAAATCTTTTGCCTCCCTCTTCAGAAACCTCCAGAGAAAGGCAGAAATAAATGTTGCTTAAGAAATAAAAAAAAAAACAAAAAAGAAAAATTAGAGCATATAAACGAGAAAATGTGGCTGACTTTTGAGAATGTGTATTTTACAAGTCATTTGCACAAACAAGCCACTTCAAGGATCACAGCATCTCAGCTGACCCAGATTCTTCTGGCTTCCAAGCCCATTTGTTTGGAAAACATGCACAGCAAACACGACCTGTATAAAAGCCTCGGCGTTGCTGGAAGTACTTTTGCTCTTGAGGAACGAGAGAGGTTATTGAAAATCTCTCTGTGGCTTTCCCTTCTCAGTTGAAATTACAAATAGATGACTACAGTAATAAGTTGAAGCCTTCTGTTTAATTCAGAGCTTGATTAAGATTTAGACGAGCCTGTAGCAGCTTGTCCTTGTTCTGTCTATCAAAACACGTAAGACTTTATTCTAGACTAAGGCTTTGGATCTCTCCTGATGTTTTCAGCTAAGGTGTATTAGTGCTGTGGACATGCTATTTGACTAATCAGTATGATAACCACATGGCAGCTATAGATCAGCTGTCTACTTGTGTTGCTCTGTGTTGGAATATAGATTTTTACTGTTTTTTTCCCCTCTGCATTAATAATGCTAAGTACAGGTTACACTTGCCCTCATTTTGCTGAATTTCTCTGTTCATAGAACTGACACATCTTGGAAAAAAAAATGTCAGTGCAGAGCTGAATAGCTCCAGGGCAGCTGCTGCACATCCAAGGACCAGCTCAAAAGGAGGGAGAGGTCAGCCTGCTTCCATGCTGTATCAGGGCTTCACAGCTGCATTGGTACAAAGGCTGCTGGCTTCTTGCTGGTGCATTGATTTCTAACATTTATCAGAAATCTTTCGTATTTAAGCAGGCAAATGCAGAAAAATCAATCGGATGCTTCTCTTACATAGGTTGTTTTTTAGCTCTATTGAAATCCATTCTCTCTGCTGGGAGGAGACGTGGCTATGCAGGTTAAAAAGTTCAAATGTACCCATATGAAATAAGTATTTACATCCTGGATGTTTACTCTGGAAATGATGGTCCCTCTCTTGAAGGAGATCGACTCCCTCCCCATCCTTACAGTAGAGGAAGTTCAGCCATTTCATGCCACAACTGTTAAATCATCATAATTCACAGAACTGATTGAGAGCTTTCTGTGCATGCTGTGCTGCAAACCATATAGTAGCTCAGCAGCTGCTGCAGGAGCAGCTGAGGTACAAGCTGGAAGAGAGATCCTGTGGGCAGGAGATCCTTGGGGGTGGCTGAGATGATTCTGTAGTCTTTCCCTGCCAAGAGCCACTGCCCAATACGTCAGCACCTGCATAGCCACCACAACACAGTCTAACAACAAAACCATAAAGCCATATCAATGAGAGATACAGAAGAATCCCTGCAGCTTAAAACCCTTTTAGTTATCCTGGCAAAACCCTGGATGCATGTTGACAGACACCTGCTTTTGCTGGCTCATGCTGTTTCCAACTGTGATGTGAGGGTACTGATGAAAAAGATTTGGCTGAATCACACAGCTCCTACAGGAAAGGGCTCTGCCAAGGTTGTGCCATGCTGAGTAGATGCCCTTCGGAGGCGAAATCCAGTGAGAAAAGTGGAATTGAAAGTGATTTCAAAGCTTATCCCCAAACACATATGTGCAGTAACCCTCAGACAGATGCCCTCCTCTGTGTGTGTCTGAGCAATCAGAAAGTTGTGCTCAGATAACTTGGTTAAAGACAGGCTTTACAAAAATCCTCAGTAACCTCTTTCAACCACAGTTTTGGTTGATCTCAAGCAGTCAGTGGAAGTAGCCAGAGCTGGCTCAGCTGATAATTTTTCCACAGTGTGAATGTTCCAAGGAGAAGCTGCCACATGTGACAGGTGGGTGATAATGGCATTATCCTGTGCCACAGATTGCTCTGCAAGAGGGTGCTTCCTGTCAAGCCAACTCATTGTCCATTTATTCAATCAATTTAAGCTTGAAATGCATACACTAGGACACAACACAAGTCACTGCCATGTGCAAACAAAAATTGCTGCCTTAAGGGTTCCAACTTTGATTCCCAAGGATGCAATCTTTGTATCAGAATAACAAAATTAGAGTGCTCACCTGAGATATAAAGAAGATGCATGAATTATTGATATTTATCCAAATATCAAAACATTCAAATATATGTTTCAGCCTGAAAGATAATTATAAGAAGAAAATAACTTCCCCTGTATCTTTCCTGATTGTGCTCTAGAAGCACCAGTCACATCTCCAAGGAATTGCAGTGTGAGGCCTACTTCATTTATTTTGTCATTAAAATCTGTGTTTGGGTCTAAAGCTGGAGCTTTCTCCACAAATTTTCAGTGCTTTCCTTGTTCATTTGGATTTTTTTGATGAATCATTGAAGCTGCATGTGCTCATGGGAAGGAGTGATTTGGGTTTAATATTTCAATCGTTTGAACATGTTAAGTCCCGTTTCAACATTTCCTCATAAAAGTAAAATCTGAGTAATTTTCTTTAGGGTTTGATTAACTCCTCATGCAGAAATCAGTAATCTCTGTTGTATCAAATTGTTGATAACAACAGTAACACAAAAGGGGGAAAGGGTGACAAAATCAGGGCTCAGGGTATGCGGGTGCATAGGGGGCTGCACAGTGGCTGTGTGTGTTCTGTGGCAGAGGAGGAGAGATTTCAGATAAAAGTATTTCCCCAATGGAGTTATGAAACACCTGGTGGGAAGAAATTCCCTGGTTAAAGTCTGCCTGCACCCAGCCATGTATCAAATATTAACAGTGCATCTGCTGCATGCAGGACTAATGTAGCACAGACCCATAGGGAAATATTGAAAATTGTGAGGCTTCATTTCAGTGCTAAGCAAGAATGTACTAAGAATGGGTGTTGTTTGAGTGATGTGACACTTTGAAGCATTGCCAAACTATTAAGACTAATTTTATGATAAATTTCCTAATAACGTAGTTAGGCTCCTTTTAGAGAAACAGTCATGGTGCCCTATTGAGACTGAAAGGTATGAGTATTTCAGCAATACTCTAACTGTCCAAAATATTGCATGAAGGCATATTGATTTTAACAACAGTTGTGACAAGAATGACGACTGACTTTTGCAGTTCCAGAAAGAAAAAAATAACCAAACAAACCAAGGTTGATAAAGGGACAGAGAAGAACATGTGACTAAAAGGAAAATAAAATAAATTTTAAAATATGGTCTTTCCAATTGAGTCTTCTACACAATCATTTAAGACATATTATTTCATTTTAGAGTGAGGGAGAAAACAAGTTTCCAATTCAGTCATGATTTAGGTATTTCAGATACATAAACCCCTTTGAGTGGAATTGATATCAAACTCATTTATCTGCTGAAATGTGTAAGATGGAGGGAAATTAATTTTTTTTTCCCCCCCAAACCCTCTGGGCTCATGTTGCATTGTACTAATGTATTACCAAAATTGTATCACGATGTTTTGGCCCGTGCAATCTTAGTTTCCCCCTCACTGTCTCAGGTTTCTCCCTACCTTCTCAGGTTAAAGCCCCTCCCCTTTCCCTTACCTGTCCCATCAATTTTCTCCTGTTGGCCCTTGGCAAAGCCTCACCCCTCCCCTTTTCTCATGAGTATAAAAGTGACCTAAGCCAGATATCTGACCTCTTTGCCCTCCTGACCCTCTCTCTTCTCTCTGCTGTCCTCCTTTCTTCTTGCTCCTCCCCCCTGCACCTCGTGGCTCTCTTTCCCCCTCACTCCCCCTGCTCCCCTAGGACTTACTCGCTATTAAACTCTTATGACTTTTTCTGCCAGGACAGCATTGAGCTGTCTCTCATTTTAGCCACCTCAGTGTCCTTGATGAATTGCCCCAGAATTCGAGCTAGCCAAGCTTAAACCCAATTTTAAGACCATTTCTCATCAGGCTCATTTAATGAAGAAATCATGAGCTACAGGACTAAGAAACCAAAACCTTAGTTCAGAAGAAAAACAAAATTTCATTAACTAGTTTCTGCTCACGGATTTTGTACAACTCTTTGTGTGATTACCCAAATGATCTAAATACACATATATCTTTCCTAGAATACCTGGATACTTACTATCTGCTTCAGAAAGCCATGGTGAAAGTGATATTTGGAGAAAAAGAAAAGGAAGAGAAGGGAAGAAAAGAGAATAACATTGATTCTTATACAAGGTTATACAACATTCCAAATGGTGTTTAGGCAGTTTCCCCCACATTCCATAACGCACATGGGGCATTAGCTGACTCCTGCAACCCTCTTGCCTAGGTTGCCTTCATGGACAAGGAGCAGGCTGCTCAAATTGCTGATGCACACATCCATGAAGTTGGTGGCTTTGAAGCTGTGCCAGACTGATTGTCTGTTGCTCTGTTTCTTCTCTACATGTTTCCTGCAGAATATTTAATTAGCAAGAGTGCTCAGGGTTTCCTGCAAAGCAGGAGAGGGAAAAGAAAGATGTGCTAGCATTGTATCAAAATAAGCGAGCTAAGGGATTTAAGGAAGGGATATAAATAAGCAGGAGATATTTTAGATTAAGCAGGGGTGGTTCAATTCTACTTAGAACTAGTTGTCCCACAGAAGGTGGGAAGCAGAGAAAATGGACTGAGATGTCTCTGAGGGTAGGTAGTCTTGCTGTCCTTGTTGCACCTGAAAAAGTTGTCATGAAAAGAGAGAGCAACTGATCTTAGATGAAGGACACTTTCTTCTCTTTTTTCATCTCTTCTTCCTCAGGAGTAACTACACAGGTGCCCATCTCTCAGCAGCAGCAATTCACCCCATGTTTCAGAGCTATGAAACAAGCAAAGCATGGGGTGCCATCTTACCATATATGAATCTCAAACACCTAGGACATTTTAAAAACACTATGTTCTCCTCTTCTTCCATGGATACTGCCGCTCTAAATGGTTTGAGATATCTCCTCAACTACTGTTTCAGAAAACCTCCAAACAGCCCAATTACTCTGGAAGTGGCTGTGATCTCTTTCTGTGCATTTGTGCTCTAATAACAATCAAATCAACACTGAAATCAAAACTACTTCTCTATGTGTGTCTTCATTGCCCTTCTTGTGAAAGTCCAAACCATAGTACATTCCTTCCTTACATTTGTAGGCTGGTTTTCTAACCCCAGTAGTACACCTGATCTATTTACTCAGTTTCCTCCTTTTTTCCCTGTTACATGTCACCAAGTAGCTTGCCTTCATCTCACTCTTCCAGTGCTTTCTTACACCATGCAACAGTTTTCTGACTATTTAATCTGTTACCAACATTTTTGTTTTCTTTCTTTCATTCTGTGGGACTTCTTGAAGTGTTCTGTTTACAAAATGTTTCATAAACAGTAAATGATTTTACTAATTTTCAATGTAGAGACATATACTGACAAAATATCCTGAAGATGACAGGAGAAGCCTTGACCCCATATCTGAATTACAAGGAGCTATCTTCAGTATTGCTATGTGTCCACTACATGGAAAAAATAAACTGAAAATATGATGCAGTGGTTGCTGGCTCTGACACTTGGGATAGTATTATTAAATACTCTTTTCTGCCTGTACTTTTACAAATGCTTTCAACTTAATGTCCTGTTTCAAATTTTCTTTACTAAGCATAAATTTTACTTGAAGTTGAGTGTCAGTAAAAATACCATATAAGCTTACATTTACTCTGAAAGTAAGGGGTATTTATTATTCTTTATTATAAAAATAAGTGCTTTGACAGAGAAAATAAAAAAAACTATTTCCATGAAGAAAAATTTTTTTCAACAGTAAAATTCACTCTCATTGTTGGTCTAGTTGTCTATCAGTTGAGTCATGTTCTATTAGCTGCTTTTGCTCTGGAGAGGTAGCATAGGAGAATTAAAATAGCTGAGGGTAATATGGAGTGGCAATTCTTCCCTCCAACCTCAGCAAAAAGGTACAGATGAACACAAAAATGTGGGTTAATATCCTTCCATGAATAGTCAAGACTATTTTTTTTTCAGTTATGAAATTATATTATACAATGGATTAAATAAATTAAGTCAAAACTAAATAAGTTGTTCTAGTGTAATGTGAATATCGTAGATGGGACAGGAGTATCTATCTGTTCCTCTGTATCTTCTCTGCTGGTAGATGATTATCTTAACCAAACCTGTGGCCTTAGACAGCAAAAGAAATGTAACTAATCCATCACTCCAATGGGATTTCTTAAAATCTCTTTATTAGATACACAGAACTAAACTAGGAAACTGTCAAGTGTTTCTGCTAAGCAGCTTATATGCTATGAGCAGAGGAGTTTATATAGCCATTAAATCAACCTTCATCAATCTAATGCCTTTTTCTGGAGATACTTTGTCCCTTGTTTAAGTGATATTACCATTTTAGTGGCATTACATCCACATGCTAACTACCCTCTGCATCAACATTTCACAAAACTGACTTGAATATAGCTGTGGTGGTTTATTTGTTCTGGGTAAGGCACCTTCTAAATGTGACGACCCACTACTAACATGTGAGCTAGGCTTACCTCCAGCCCTGCAATCCTTTTGTGTGGGCAGCAATGACCTGTACATTGGTGCAATGGCACAGGTCTGTGTCATGTCTGGTACTGCTGCAGAGCTCAGTTTAACTGCAGCTGTGTCTTTGAGAACTCGTGCAATAGCAAAGCCCAAGCCTCCTGTTTGAAAACTTTGAGCAATGTGTTAAAGTGAGTTGAGAAATGGACAGAGGAAGAAAAAGAAGATAATAATGTTTTTTGACAGGCTTTCTCCAGGACTATTTCTCTTCATATCCTTTTGGAAGGGAAATAAATATTCTTGGGCCTCATCACTTGTTTTCTATTCAGTCCTAGGGTAACGGATTCTGATAATAACTGTTCAGAGGATTTTCAGCAGCATTCAGATACAGAGGAAAATGTATTCTTAAACAACACACATACATGGAACTTTAATTTCATGATATCTCTGTTATTGTGTGAGTGATACCAACCAATTCTGAGGATGAATTTCATGTCAAACATATAAACAAACAAAGAAAGACAAAAATCTAAGGGGAAAAGAAAAACGCTCAGATAATATTCCCATATCTTCCAGAAATAGAAAAGAAGAAAACAAATCTCACTCCTAACTGCTGTTAAAATCTCTGTCTATTTTTGGCCGTTATTACTAAACAAGGTCATAAACCTAACATGGATGGCAGTTAAGAAGGAAACTTGTGAATTTGATATGATATAAAAGAGGGTTCACTGGTCAGATCAAAAATTCAGAGCCAACATGCCTATATGTCAGACCCCAATTTATTTCCTTTTCTCTATTGCTTCTTAGGATAACTGCATCAGTTTGGTCTATTCAGTTCCCCAGGCAGCACACAGCACGCATCTCTCAGAGAGCCAGGAATAGAATTGGGATTCTTTATGATCAGCTCCCTACTGAGTGCTAACAAGCAGCCATGTAATATATTGAGAAGGTGTGAGCATGTCAAGCTCCTTGCCCGGCTGGATATAAAAATAGGAAATAAGCACCAAGACAAAAGCCTAACAAAGATATCAGTAACAGTGGAATAGAATGGTTTGTCAAATGCATTTGATACATGATACTTACAGGACTGCCCTACTTTTATGTAGTTGTGGAAGCTCTTGCTGTCTTGAAGTAAATATACTACCTTGCATGCAAGGTATTGGAAATGGAATGATGGCCTTATGGAGAGATTGAAGTTCTCACTTATTATTCTTCCAACATTAAAAAGACAGAAGTATTTCCCCTTGTCCTTATTTCCATTTTTTTAGGCAAAACAGAATTGACTCATATTCCACGTTACTTGCAGCCATAAATTATAATTTCAGTGTGCTAATTTTACCATCTTGTAGAAACCTTGGATCTGTTTATATTTATCAGAATGGTCTAAGGAGCAAGATTTTAGTTCCAACATTGATTCATGAGTTTTGAATATTTTTCCATCTGCATTAATATTTTGAAGGACAAAATGTATTTTATGCTCTTTGAGACCTTGAAATAAAGCTTTTTTATTAGTCAGATGTATTTTTCAGAGAGCTTTCATGAGCAGTTTAACCACATCTCTTAAATGTTCTTTGTGGCATTCAGTTGGGTAGACATACAGGGCACGTCTTTGGTCCCTGACAGAAAAAAGGTGAAAGTTCCACTTCTATCTGCCATGAATGCTCATGACTCTGCATTTGCATTGTGTGTTTTGAATTTCCTACAAGTCATCTCTCTGTAGCAAACTTACCTCAAATAAAATACGGAATATAATGGTTTTCAATATCTTAGGATTGTACAATTATAGAATGCTTTGTGTAGGAAGGGACTTTAAAGAAGGTCTCATTCTACCATCCATTAGACCAGGTGATTCAAGGACCCATGCAACCTGACCTTGAACACTTCCAGGGATGGGGCACATACAACCTTTCTGGGCAGCCTGTGACAGTGCCTTACCACACTCACTGTAAAGTATTTACTCCTGATATTTAATCTGAAACTGCCATCTTTCAGTATAAAGCGATTTCCCCCTTGTCCTATCACTGCATGCCCTTGTCAAAAGACCCTTTCCTGCTCTCTTGTAGCCCCTTTAGGTACTGAAAGACTGCCGTAAGGTCACCCTGGAGCCTTCTTTTATCCAGGTTGAACTTTCTCAGCCTGTCTTCATAGGAGAGGTGTTCCTGCCCTCTGATCATTTTTGTGCTACTCCTCTTGACTCTCTCCAGCAGGTCCTTATCCTTCCTGTGCTGAAGACAGCAGGGCTGGACACAGCACTGCAGGTGGGGTCACACAAGAGCCGAGTAGAGGGACAGAATCAGGAGATGGCCACACTGCTCTGGGTGCAGCCCAGGGCACAGCTCACTTTATGGACTGCAAGTGCACATTGCTCAATCATATTCAGTATTTAATTCATGCTCTAGTCCTTTTCCTAAGAGTTGCTTTCAATCCACTCATCGCCCATTCTGTGTTTGTGCTTGTGATTGTTCCAGTCCAGGTGCAGGACCTTGAACTTGGCCTTGTTGCACTTCATGAGGTTAACATGGGCCCCCCTCTCAGGTCTGTCCTGGTCCTTCTGCAAGACATCCCTTCCCTCCAGCCTGTTGGATGCACCACAGAGCTGTGTATCATCCACAAACTCTCGAAGAGTGCACTCTGTCCCTCAGTCTGTGTTGCTGACAAAGGTATTAAATAGCACCAGTCCAAGTAGCAGCCCCTGAGAAACACCACTGGTCACTGCTCTCCACTCAGACACTGGGTCATTGAGTGCAACCTTCAGCCAATTCCTCACTCCATCGAGTGATCCTTCTGTCAGCTCCATGTCTCTCCTGTTTGGAGATGAGGAGGTCATGCTGAACAGTGTCAAATGCTTTGCACAAGTACAGGCAGATGACATCCATTGCTCTTCCCTCATCCACCATGCTGCAACTCCTTTATAGAAAGCCACCAAATTTGTCTGGCACAATTTGCTCTTCGTGAAGCCATATTGGCTGTCACAAATCACCTCCTTATTTTCCATGTGCTTTAGCATGCTTTCCATTAGGATCTGCTTCATGACCTTGCTGAGCACGGAGAAAAATTCATTTAAGAGGAAAAGGTGTATTTAGCATGGTTACTTATTTATTTCACTTAGCTTTGGGAACTTAATGGAATTTCTGGTGTACAGCAGTAGGAATAAACTGTTAGTGCTCAGGGTTGGGTTGCAACCACTCATTTTGAAATGAAACCATGCCATTTTTCTTTAAAGCATTATTTAGTTAACCCATAATCTGTGAAGAGTAGAATTCCTCCATCTGTTTTACACAGTCTCTTTCACTACATTCAGGGAAGGGACGTACAGAATAAATTCAGTTCTGAAAAGAGAGGCTGAAGTTATTTTCACTGAACAATTTTTATTGTAGATATTGTGAACATTATGGAAATAGCTGACCTTTAATTCTCCTTAAAGAAAGAAATACCATCTCCTTGGGACCATTGTTATATCTCTGTAAAGAAAAAGATAAAAAACTCAGAAAAACCTGTGCCTCTACAGAAGAAGAAATTTTCCTGCTGAATTTTGAGCCATTTTTCAGCATCCAAGGAGCTGAAAGCACACTTCACAACTCTTGTGTCCCTGTGACCTTGGAGGACTACAAAGACCTGGATGTCAGACTTTCAGCTGTGGAATGTAAAACTAAGCTGTTTGACAAACCACATCAGTCAGTGCCTCCGAACAGTGGCTCAAGAACCAGGACTTACTCTTTCTCTATTGAATGATTTATCAGAGTGGTAGAAAATATTGAGCTGCTGCTTAAGAAATGCCAGAGGACACTGGACCCAGGAGGGATACATGCATAATTCATGACACTGATCAACAATATTCATAGGGAACAGTAACTACTTCCTTTTTCCACTTTTTTAGTAGACTTACATTTTATAAAAGAAAATTGCACAGGCACACATCTTTATTCATAAATCTGACGGCAGATAGTTTCCCAAACCTATCAGAAAAACTATACATGCAAAAGTTTATTATGCACATATTATTTTCCAAGACCATGTGTATCCTGAGCTAGGGGGAATAGCTGGAAGATAGGAAACAAAGAGAGGAATCTGTCAGTTCACCCAGGCACTTTGGATCTGTAAAATCTACTGTCTACCATCCTGAATCAGTAGGTTTCTTTCTGCTTTCAGCTGCCATGTTTAAAATACAAAAAATTAAAGCTTTTTTGTCACTTAAAATAAAATAAAAGCTCTAATTGAGCTGAACTTGGAATGTTTGTCCTCTGCCGTAAATTAGTGTTTGCCACTGTTATCATAATCCATTTGGGTTTTTTTGGCAGGATAGAGGCATATATCAGTTTTGGGGAGAAGAGTTTTGTCTGGTTAAATCTGAAATTCTACTGTTATTCTCTCTGCCACTACGTACAAAGGGGGAGGTGGTTACCCTAGTCCTGGCCTATTTCTGGGAAGTTTTCATGCGGATTGGCTTCTCCCATTAGTAAAGCTGAAATATCTTCCCTTGTTGCAAGGGCAGAGCCCTCAGGCACACACAGTCACTGTGTGGATCTGGACATTTGACTATGAGGGAGCAAGAAATATGTTTAAACACCAGCAAAATCCAGAGATTTTGCTATACCTTATCTGCTTGCAGAAAGATGTGTCTTTCCTGTAGATCTTGTCTCATGATATCTGGTCTGTTGATGCTTTGGACAGATGAAGATGTTTGAGAAGGTATTAGTCTTCAATATTTAGGTAATTAGATTGCTCTTTTTTATTTTTATGTTTATTTTTACTTTTGCATTAATTCCTTGCATATAGTTGGAATAACACTTGTCCCTCAAGGGCACAAAATACTGAAATATCAAATTACTGAAGTAAATGTGTGTGCCTTAGATTTTGTCATGTGGGGCTCTTAGAAAATAATCTCTGTACTTAGAAACAACACACTTAAAAAAAGAAGGAAAGAAAAAAGACTAATGTTAAAGCTTCAATAATTCATCAAAATTCAGTTTAAATAAATAATAAACCATATAACTAAACACCTAATCATCCAGCTCCTGATTATTTTGACTCATTGTTTATTAGCTTCCTAGTAAATTAATTTGCGTGCCTTACCAAGCTAAATGCTTAAGAATAAAAAGGTTAATTGAAGGTTGGAGTAGGATACATTATTGAGCTGTTGACATATTGCCTTGTTATGAATAATCTGGAAGTAGTTCAATAGAGTTGCAGCCTCTTCCCCCAAGTCTGAACTTGACCTGCAGTCTTTCTTGCGGAGGCATTGTCATTTCTTTTTGTCTAACAGGGCTGTGAGTAATTTGGTTTTTTACCTCCCTTCTCAAGAATATGTATTATTAATAACATGAAGAATACATTGAGGGAAGAAAAAAAACTGAGTATTTCGCATCTCTTCAAACCTATAAGAATTTGAAAAAAGGGAGAACAAAAAAGGTTAAACATCCATACCTGAGGTTGCTCGTTTGCATGCCAACAAAAGATAGTGAAGGAACTACAAAGATGCTTTGAAATGAGAGGATTATTAGAACAAGAAGAATTTTGAATTAATCAGGGCAAGCTTGTATAAGCAGATCCAAGATGCCAGAGGGTTTGGAAACTCTTTTTCTGTAAATCACTTCCTATCACAGATACTCTTTGTGAAAGGAAGATGAGGAGGTGAACATAGGGGGCAGATGGGGAGGAGGTGGTCCCATCTCTGACATGCTCTGAATTAATGCAGATGTCAGGCAGCAGCCGAGTGTGTGGAAATAGAACTCTATATCAAAACAAAGGTTTTGCAACTACTGCGCTAATGATGAAGGGCAGGTCCGCAGCAGGTTTTATTTGTCAGAGATCCAACAGAGGTAATGCAAATCACACTGAGTATCTATCCTTCCATTTTGTGCTATTTCTTCTCCTTTCCCAGCCTCATCTCCTTTCATTTTTATGATAAACAGGACTTGAACTCTGCTGAGCCTCACAATTCTGCATCTCGTTGATGACTCATTAAGATTTTATCATTCCAGTGACATGTTATTGAACCCAGTTTCCTTAGGGGGCTGGTCTGGTGATTACAGGAGTAACCAGTGACTGCTTAATCACCCAATTCATTATATTCATATTAATAATAAATACCAGGAGGTAGACAGTTATAATTACATTGCTAGTTTAGGAAGACATGAGCCTATAAAAGTTGGCAACACTGAAATACAAATTCAGACATTTATATCATGTGAATAGATGTGACTTGGAAGGTGCAGAGAAAGGTAAGAACATAAACATGGTTATTTTAAAGAGAGTTATTGTCGCAGCAATCATGATGCTGTTTAATTAAGTGGAAGAAAAATACTTCCTTGAGTATGAGCAGCTTAGAAAAGATCAGGCAGGATGATATTCATATGCCTGACTCAGAGGTATTTTCCATCAGGGAAAGAGGCCCCAAAGAACCCTCTAGCAGCCTTGCTGCAACGTTTTTTGGAGTAAGAAGATGTAAATGTCCATAATGTCCCTAAAGTATGTCGCATATCTCCGGGATTGAACTCTTCCACCTTTGATGAGCAGGTACTTTGCAGAGCAGGGATTTTTCAGCATTGTGTAAGTCTCACAGCACAGCAGTTCCCCAGACATGCCAGCGATGCTGAGCAGACAGCCTCTTCTAACTCTAATGAACTGTGGCAAACACACTGAAAGGTTTGACACAATATGATTCATCACAAAGTGGCAAAATGCTGAGTTGGATGCACGCTGCACTGAAGACCCAGACGGGAGAGGGCTGTTTTCTGGTTTGCTATATATATCTATTTAAAGTTAGATTAACTGCCATCCAGAGGAGCTTGCTTGCTACAGAAGCAAAGGGTGACTATCTAAATTCTGACATCTAAGTTAAAGATGTTAAGTGAGGACAGGAGAGGGAGCATGTTGGACCAAAGAGTCATGAACAGCAATAGTATTTCTCCCAAAGTAAGATAATGCTTTCATGGCTGAGAATTTCTGAAAATTACAGGTTTACAATAAAACCTGATTTTTCTGAAAATCCAGAAGGATATCGGTCTCCATTATGTTAACAAGAGTCTTGGCTTTCTTTTATTTTGAACATATCAATTTTTTTGTTGCAGAAGTTTGTTTTCTCATAACTAAAAATGTTATCTGTACAGAGCAGATTAAGTAGTTGACAAAAAAATAAAAGAAAAAAAGAGAAGGCAGAGTTGCATCCTGAAGAGGACTAAAAAAACGTCTAGCCTAAGTTTAGAAGGTGGATGCTCAGGCAGCTCATGACTTAATTAATTTCCCAGACCTTCACACATTTATGTAGCACTTTAAAAATCAGAGAGCTCAAGTGAGCAGAAGCTGGAAATGTTGGTTCAAATTTCTTCAGATAAGGGATTTAGTGCTCCCAACTGTTAGCTATTGTTCATAAGGAGGTTCATAATTGTGCCATCTCTTGTAGACAATTTCACATAATTTGAGCAATATGTGAGTTTGGCCTGTAATGAAAATAAGCAGTGTATCCTAAAGAGGCTTAGACTAACAATCCCTGCCAATAACTCAGTGATTATTTATCTGAAATGTCCCTGGGATTTGAACACGGAATGTTTATGTGTAAGGCTAGTTTGATAGGCTTGAAGAAAGTGGCTAACCATGTAATCAGTCCCAGAATACTTGGTCTCTTGAGTCACCTTAGTGTTTCAAATCTCCTTGCCAAGCTATGCCTCCAAGTATGTGCACCCAAGAGAATCTTGACTGTGCAGAGCTTCTAACTCATGTGATACCTCAGTTTATAGGGAATTCATCATTATTTGCCAGGGTCATATTTCTTCCAGGGAAGAAATTTTTGTGAAGCTATTAAGCTTCAGTAGTGGGGAGAGATTTGGGGGAGTGGATCCAGCTGAAATAAAACAATAGCTAGGGAAAACAGGATCGGTGATCTGTGGGCAAAGGTCATGTATATCTTGTACTCCTTGAAAGATGGTGCATTAAAACTGAAAACCACTGAAGGTTTGAAGAACCAAGACTGGGAAATAAAGGAATATTTCTGCAGTTGGGCACACATTCTTTAGATAGACAGAAGCATGCAGGGTTGATTTTGAGCAACCTCATCAATTTGTCCACAAATGCACATATGAAGAAAAGGACAGTCTACTCATGGTCTGTAAAAAAAAAAAAAATAAAAAATAGGACAGTACAGGAAAACTAGGACAGAAAGATTCATCTTTATTGAAATGGAACAGCTAAAGGTTCTGGCACCAGAATATGTATTAAGTAGATCAAGAAAAGAAAAACTACTATAATCCAGCCATTTAAAATTTACAATACTTTTATAAAAATAGATTCAAACTTTGCTAATATGCATTTTGATTGACTACACATTTTCATCTCACTTCCATTGCTCCTTTAGGCTCCACATTTCTAGTTAGGCAAATAGCTGGCCTGTACCAGATTACACTAAATTGAATTCGCCATCTGAGTTACAATTAGATAAAGCACTCAGTTTTGATCCTCTATTCTTCTGAGTCACTGGAATGAAAAGATAAAACCCCTACAGTCTTGGCCTCTAAGGCTTCCCACAAAAAAGCATATTGCTTCACCAAGTGAAATATGCATAATTTGTTAGACTCTTCTCTAAAAAGATACAATTAGTAACTTGAATTTTAAGCTCCTCTACTAAGAGCAGAAATAGGTATTCCAAAATCATGCTTCACTGTTTCCCTATCTAGTTTCAGCAGAGGATTTGTTGGCTTGAACAAGAGTGTAAGAAATACATGCTTATATCAGAGGGCAAAGCAGAAAAGTAACATCAGCCTGGACAAGATGAAAGTGTCGAGGCCTTTGTAGCACATAGCTGAAGTCTCTACTGAAGAGGTTCTGGGGCAACAATTTCCAAAGGCAGAGACAAGAAACAAAACATACTTCAGAAAACAGTGTCTTGAAAAAGCAGAATAAAAAATAATCCTAATCTCAACAAAGGTTAAATCTGACTCACATTTGTTAGCCCTCTTTGTGATAACTTCTACCTTGTATTTGGATAGACATCTATTCTAGCTTGTAGTTCAGTCAAAGGCAGAAAAAGGCTTTTGTTCCCTCTCTTTGCTGTCCCTGCCACAGAGAACCCAACAATGAGCACAATGGTAAAATAGTTAAAAAATACTACTAAAGATCTCTGAACTAGACTGAGATATTTACTAATAGTTTTTGCTCTGAGAAAACTAACTACTTAATGTAAGTACTCTGCTACACCACTCAGCTCTTCAAGGAGATAATTTTAAAGGATGTTATTTCTTATTAATGCTCCAAGCAAGCAATTACAGGAAAGTTCTAATCCAAGCAGTATTGTGCCACTTCCTACATAACTATGTACCGTTTGTACATCTACCTGTATCTTAAGTGATTAAACGGCCTCTAAACCCCCTAGAAAATCCAGGTTTCTTGCTCATTAGCAGAACCCAGAATTTTTTCAGTTCAGAGGGAGTCACTCAAACAAAATCCAGCACACAGCTTTAGCATACAGAGATTTTATCACCACAGGAATGATGAAGGGTAGAAATATTGAAGGATTTGGTGATCAAATTAAATTTGTCATTATACAATAATTTGCTATTTCAATCGTTGTCTTTTAGTTACAGAAGTTGTAATCATTGCCTTTCAAGAAGTGCAGAAGCAGAGGAGCTTTGCTGGTGAGGAGCAGTATCTGAAATGTAGAATGTTCTCCTGTTGTCAAATTCAAGTCTGTTCTTTCAGTGTCATGCATGCCTTCATCCTTTTTAAACAGGAATTTCTACATACCTTAACAACAGTGATTTTTGTCCTGCAGTTTTGGCACTGTCATAGGGAATCACAGTAAAATCCACAGAAATCTTTTACATGTTTTTGATCAGTCATTGATATAAAAAAATGTAGGTTCACAGAAATAAAGCTACACCAATATATACACTAATACACAACTGGGAATCTATCAATTTTCCAGTGACTTTTCTAGACAATATGATATTTCCAGGTGCAACACAATGATGGATTTCATGGGAGCTATACCAGAATAAATCTCTGATGTGAATCTGCTATGTCAAGACTTCCACAGAATTTGATTTATTCTATACTTCATATTTTTTCAAGTCTGGTTTTATTCAGATCCGGTATATCTGCACTGGAGATTGGCCTTGGGCCAATACTAGGAAAAACAGTAAAATGCAGAAACCCCTCCCCCACATAAAATTGATTCAATCAGCTGTAAATATTTTCACTTATTTTCTTATGTCATTAATCTCAGACGGTTTTGCAGGTATGAATTACTTGTTCTTGATTCTGCATGTTTTAAAGGACTCTCATGACCTTTAGTAAATATGCTGAGTATAACATGACAATGATGCAGGGGATGGGGGGTGGTGTGTGTTTGAAGTGTGTATTGCATGCTTAATTGCAAGAACCTCTTCCCCCACACTACATACTTCCACCAGAATTCTTGTAAAAAATGTGGGTGCTCGGTCATGTTCTGTATAGTGCTTCAATTAATTTTCTCTGATTAACTGATTCAGATTACACATTAAAGATTTGGAAAAGGATCACTCACTTCATCCTTATGCCCTTCTCAACCCTCCCTCCATGTATGTTTTTAGCACTTACCTTTCAAAATCTGCAGCCATGACATCTTTAGAAAATAATCATGAACAAACCACGTAAAAGAACAAATCCCTGAGACTGCCTTTATCCTTATGCATCTGTACAATATTGACCAAAAAGAGAAAGTTTTGAACTCTGGTTTGGATCCACCCTCCAGCTCAGAGGGAATCAGTAGACTAGAAAGTCATAAGGAATAAGAATTTGTGCACAAGAATTTGCAAATTAGAAGTTTCAGAAAGGAAAAAAGAATTAGTTTAATCATGTTTTCACTGTACTCCTTTCTCAATCATCTTGAATATTTACTGAAGTCTGAATATTCAAGACAGGAGCTATAATTGTCAGGCTAAAGGAGACTCCCTGGGGAAGAACAGAAGCTCTTGCAGTACTTTATGAAACAGTGGATTTTCACTAAAATAAGTCAGTATAAAAAACACACCAGGACGACTAAGTGGGAAAGATGATTTGATATTTTGAGCAACTTTTTACATACAGTAATAAAATTCTGCCTTGAAGAAGATGCAAGAATAATGATAATAGAATCATGAAGGCCGGAAAAGACCTCCCAGATCATCAATTCCAATCTTTGACTGAATACCACCACAACCACTAAACCCCACTGGGTAGTGTCATGTCCATGCAGTTTTTAGAGCACTTCCAGGGATGAAAACTTTTCCAGTGCTTTAACATTCTTTCAATGAGGAAGTTTTCTGGTATCCAACCTGGCACAACCTGAGTCTGTTGTCCCCTTGTCCTGTCACTAGCTGCCTGGGAGAAGAGACTGATAGCCACCTCACTACAGCCTCCTTTCACATAGTAGTAGAGGGAAATAAGGCCTCCCCCGAGCCTTCCTTTCTCCAGACTGAACAACCCTGGTATCCTCAGCCATTCCTTATAGGACTTAGGTTGTGCTCAGTCAGGTTGAAGTCCCTGATCTAAGTTGGTAGGAATTCATCAATAGGCTTGAAATTAAAGAGATACTTCAGCATCCTCTCATTTCCATCCAGAAGAGTGTGCCTCATTTGACTCAGCTACATTCTCAAATCAGTGAGGGAGATGGGCATCTCCAGAGGATGATTTGTCTCATGACAGGTGTTTATGAAAGGGTGAATAAATTACCTTTTCAAAGAGCCTGTCTCTTCCCATTCACTCTGTGTAGAGAATAGATCTCTTCAGATCCTACTCTGTAGAACTGAAGGTGGAATCCAGCCCAGCTTCCTTTGTTTCTTTCATTACCTCTTAGTTTATAACACATGGTAAGACTAATCCTTTGTTTCTGTACAAACAAAGGATTTTGAGACTAATTCAATATTTCATCTTTGTTTTGGTTATTAATCAATCTTAGCAGCAGTTTATTGAGTTTTGCAGCACAATGCTAACAAAATTGATCATGTAATGACGTGATATTTTATATACCATCAAAGACATAATAAAAATTTCTTTTATACTGATTTTTTTAATATATTTGATCATTCTGTGTATCTCTAAATGACAGTAGACTTTTATTATTGCACAAATGGAAACTTCTATTTTGATTTTTCAGACTGCTCATTAGTATTGAAAATGAACAGTGTTTGCTATATATGGGAAAAACAAGTCTACTATCTAATGATAATATTTCTAAATTTTAAAATGCAGTGGTTATCTTACAAACATGAGCATTTTAAGAAAAGAAGTAACAGGTTTTTTTTCAAATCACATTTAGAACATTTCAGAAAAAGGTCTTGCTTTTTCTGGCAATATTTTCTAGCCAACCTTTTGCAACCTCTGTATCACATCTTTAATACACTGGAAATTTCACTCTGGGTATTTTACTATCCAGATCTGGAACCATTTTTAAAATTTTAAACTGAAATTTTCCATACACACTCTAGATATTTTTGCAGTTTGATTTCTTCAATTTCTCATAGATCTCACGTATTGAGAAGCATCCTAACTCAAAGATCACTGTGCCAGCCCACAGGAGATGCCTGGCAGTGCTAAGTCACAGCTGATCGTGAGCTTTTTTTTTCAGGTAATTGACAAAGAAAGTGAGAGGATAAAATAATGAAGATGGAAAGATGACTAATTAGTTGATTAAATGATGGTAGTTCAGGGATATTCAACTTTATAGAGATATTAATAGAAACAACATGCTTCAGCTTCATATTACAGTAGAGAAATATCTGAGTAGGGCCACTGAGACCCTTTAGAGTAGGAGTAAAAAAAAGAAAACTGGGAGATGAGGTATTTCCACACTTGATCTTAGGAAAAATAGGCAAGTGCAGCTGCTAGTATAATGGATAAGGGAGGACTATGAGCCTAGGTGCCTGAAATGAAGCAAAAATTAATATAAGCCGAGACGGTAGCCAGGGTCCTGAAGTGATTAGGAAAAAAGGATTATTTCCCTTTTCCACAGAAATGTTAAGCGATTTATCTACTGCTGATGTGAAACAAACAGGAGGAACTTGAGCTCCTGGAGGCTTGGATTTGGACAAGGTCAGAGATCTCCCTCTTATTATTTGGAAAGAAAACACTATATAAAAACATCATTAGGAAGCTTTTTTTTTCTTTTTCTGCCAGGAGATCAGACATTATGATAGTGACTAGGCTACTATTTCTGTAGATGGAAGACAACAGTGTTTTCCAGGAAATCACAAGATAAGTGCACAGAATACTATTGCTTTAGACAGAGTTTTGAAAGGAAATGAGGATACTATAATAGTCTCTTTTTCATTTTCGTTTTTTTTTTCTGAATCATGATTATTTTCAGTTACTTGTAGAAATGAAAATATAACAACTGCATTGGAGAACTCTGTTTTTGAAACTAGCTCAGAATTGAACAGAAAGAAGACTGGGTTTCTAGAAGGCAATGACTTCTGAATTTTTTCATGGTCAAAGGACTGTAGTGTCAAGAACATGTCCCTAAAAAGGGGAAATCTTGTTGAAAGGGACTTCACTCCTAAGTGAATGACTACTCAATCAAAAAAAGATGCTAGCAAGTAAAGAATGTGCATAAACAAGATAGAAAATGAAAGAAGTCATCATAACAAAAGGTTATATTCCAGATGTCAAGAAGAATAAAATAGAAAAATTTTCAAAGGTGGAATATACTTATCTTTGCAAGGCATATTAAAAGAAATAGCCAGATACCATTCAACTAAATGGAAAGTTGTCTGTTAATGAAATTTGCTCATGACTCTGTTTCATAGTGTATTATCAATAGATAGGGACGTCAGAATATCACATCAAAACATGCAGGGAAACTCAAAGACCAGAAAAAGAAGGAACACAAACAACATAAGGAGGAAACTAGTGCAAATTACTATCAATGAGTTGATTATCAGCTGGGAAAAGCTGAGGAAAAAGAGAAAGTGGTTGTGCTAAATGATTGTAAGATGAAAATGAAACAGGATTTTTTCTTGTAAAGTTTTTTCTTAAAATACCTCAAGAAATTGAGACCTCCTCCAGTGCCATCCCATTCTCTGATGTTCAGATCATATTAATTCAAAGTGAAAAAGAAGTAGAAGAGGTCTTCTAAAGTGGTCGAGAAATGGAAGAATGAAAGAGTTTTGTTTGATCAAACCCAGAAAATAAAACCTAAAAATATAATAAGATCTTTCTCTAAAAATGTTTCTGGAGAATGAACAGCAGGAGGAGGAAGTGTTACACAATCTTCAGGAGAAAACCCATGTGCAAATACATGGTATGACAGAGATGCCAGCAAATGTAGGCTGAAAATTACACAGGTTGTCCCAAAATCCTTAATAGTTTAACTGTGTCTTTTGACCCCTAGGGAAACAGAAACACTGTTCACTTTAAAAAGTGAATCTGCTAGTAACCAAACCCTGGAAACTCTTATCTTTACTGTTACTTAGACATAAATTTGAACCCCAGAATCAAAATTTTCTTAATAAAAATGAGAATGAAATTCATGATACAAGTTAGAAATCGAACATCTTATCAGTCTTTTTGTCCTTTTGTGAGGATAAGTACCTTTCACAATCATAACCAACAGTCTGAACACTCCTGAGGGATTTTTTTGAAGTAAAATAAAAGAAAATCTTTACTAAAGAAAGGTTTATCTAAATTACGAGATGTACCTAGTGCTTTTAAAAACAAAAAAATCCCAAACTGATTTAACTTCTTAAAACATTCATTTCATAAGAGCAAAATCACCACCACTTAAATTAATAGTGTTGTATTTGGCTTCCAGGATGATACAAAATGTAAGTAAATCTAGCCCAAAGAGCTATATTTTTTTAGCTTTTAGGAACCACTACTAGACATGCCAGTATAAATAATTTCAGACAGCTCCACTCTGTGATAGCATTTATAAGCATTTTGAATATTTTACTAATTCAAATCAAATACCACGTTCCCAGCACTAAGAAACTGAACAATTGTCTAGGCTACTCTCTGGATGTCTTGTCATTTTGTCTATATGGAGTCTTTGTCATTTTTTCCATGCCAAATAAATTAATGCTGTCTTTTGATTACGAATTCATGAAAGCTTAGAAGAAACTTAATTATAATCTGTACTTAAGAGATTAGCATGTTGCTTGTAGATCTGATTTAGCAGAATTACATACAATATTGATTCTGGTGAATTTCCATAGAAGGAAGGTACTATTGTATTCAGTGACATCACTGCATTTCTGGTGTCCTTTAGTGATGTTTTTTTTAATTCAGGAAACCAATGATCTGCCACAAAAACACAGTGCACTGCCTATCTTTTGCTTTCAGTCTATTTTATTCTCTGCCACAAATAATCCTCTTCTAAGGAATGGCAAAAGGAATGGAAAAACTTCTATTCTCTATAACACAACAAAAACATTTCTCTGGCATCAGTAAATGAGACTGTGGGGAGTGGTGCAGGTTGCAGAAGGCAGGAGGATGGTGCATTGTACTCTGTGCTCATTATTTCCTTGCTGACAACTTCCAGAAATGGCCATGGAAACCGAGGAGCTTCAGAGGCGATCCTTTCCCTCAGAGGGTGTCTCTCAAGGACATGCAGAGTGTGGAGTGTCCAGTGCTGGCACTCATGCCGTGTCTGTGCCCCGAGCAGCTGCCACCAGCCACCACCAAGCTCCCAGCTAAGTGTTTGTGTGACCACAGTGCTCAGGAGGGGCCGAAGGGCACAAGGGAGAGGCTGCAGAGGCCATCTCGGGGTAGGAAGGGAACAGGTCCATGATTTCCAGCACCTGGCTCTGAGTGCAGAACATGGGAAACAGAAATAGGCTTCAGCTCTGTCTTCCTGTTCTGCAGGAAGGGTTGTAAGCTACCTTATAGAAACAGCACTAATTCTCTACCTCACCACACCTGTGTTATTGAAGCAGAATGCTAGAAAAAGAGCTAAAATTACCTTAGGTTAAAGTGGGTGTCATGCCCTGAAGAATCAGATCCACAGGAATGAAAGGATTTCTTTGTGTAAGGGACATGCTTTGAGGCATAAAAGATTAGTAAATGCAATTGATGTACTTTCTTGTCACGTATTATAATAGCTTCTATTTATCTGAGCTATTTTTAAACAAGCACAAAATTAAACTTGTAATTTTTTTCCAATGAACTGAGAATCTGAGTGAACAAGACATATCATAAACCTCTAATCCTGAGAATTGCAGACTGGAAATGCCAGACACCATACAAAAATGTAGTAACAACATGTTATGGCTGTTTGTCATTGCTTTTTGTTTAATAAAGTTAAATATTGTCTGCTACAGATTTTCCTAAAAAATATGGAAGTCTCTGCAGGCTATTAAAATAACCTAGAGTGAAAAACAAAGTGCTTCTAAAGATTTCCTTCTGCCCACCATATGTTGTTAGAAAATTGCTTACATACACAGGTAGCACGTATTAGAACTCTGCAAAACTGCCAAATATGCTTCAGGTAATCTTCCCGCACACACATAAAAAATGCCAGATTTTGAAAAGTGGTAAATGCATCATACATGAATTTTTCATCTCATAAGCCAAAGGGATTGAATGAGTAGCCTCTAGCAAATTTGTCCAGCACAGAGAAGGAAAGCATGTGTTTTTGCAGACTAAGGGCTATAGGAACAAATGAGGGAACCACAGGGCAGAAAATATGCTTTAATGCAATATGTATGAAATTTGGTAGGCCTTGGCCAAGCTTCTAGAAAACATATCTGCTATAGATTAGAATAAGAACTATGTTTAAGTGACATCTTAAAAAGCACCAAAATATGATGCTTTATTAAAAGCTGATAAGTTTTAAGGTCCTAGGAATCCTGAGGAATATGTGAGAATTAAACATTATGCTTGTTAGGACATCACCCTCCAAGCTCAGCAGGAAGATGAAAATTTTTAAAGAGTGAAAAATGTGACACATTGGTTGATCTAATTCATCTTTTCCTATTTCTCTTCCTCCCAGCACTGCAAATAAGAAGTATAACTCTCCCTTCCCAAAGATATCAGCTGTTAATAATTCACTACAATGATTTTGAACATTTCATATTTAAAGGCTGCATACAGTCTACTGATTAAATCATATTATGAATAGTTGGATGAATATCTTATTTTAAAAATTACTTTCTCCTGCCACCACAAATTGTACTTTTTCAGCAAATGACTGGACATTTTAATAAGAATGAATGCAATTATTTTTACAGTCTGTGCTCTTCAGTGTACAGTGCTGGTGTACTTAATTTTCATGTAAGAAGTCAGTGGGAATTATTGGAAAGAAGGAATTTATAAGTTGCTATTTGTGTCTATAATTTAGAGAAAATGATCTTGCATGGAAAAATAAATAGGATGTGGGGGGCTTCAGTGAAATCACTGAACTCAAAAGACATCAGTCATCTAGTATTCTTTCTCTAGTCCATAACCCCAATGGTGATATTTTCCCTTATTTTTTTTATCAATTAAACCACAAAAGAAAAAAATAAGAAAGTTAATACAGACAAAGAAATCCTGAAGCAAAGTCAGCAGAGTGGACTTAATTCTTCCTCAGGGTACATTTAATCAGACTATGAATACATTGATTTTGCATCTTTTTCTCAGGTTTGCTCTTTTAGATTATTTCATCTATGTTAATAGCATTGTACTTGGAGTTGCTGTAAGTTGTCCAAACACAGAGGGATGTCTGGATGCAGCCTCTTTCCACAGCAACTGCAAAGAGTGGGAATCAGCTGAAGTCCATTACACCATGCAGCTGTTAGCAGTAATTATGAGAACTCAGATGAAGAAAAATCAAACATTGCCTCAAGGCAAAGATAGATGACTACGTGACATGTGAGGATGTAAAATGCCAAAGAAAAGTGAGAGGATGTAGGTATTTGTCACTGAAGCCCTATAAAACCCCCTCTTTCAGCTACTGTGTTCTAAGGCCTTTGTGAAAATAATTAAATTAGATATCTTTTAAAAAAAAATATCTCTGATCTGCCTTGACCACAGAACCAGGCAGATATAAAACCAACAATCACTGGCCTCTGTATGTGCTATACTAGTGACTTATGGAAAATCCCTGAAAAAAGAAAACGTGCTTTACTTCTTAAGGTCATATTGGGCTAAGCCTATAGACCATCAAGCTACAAGGAAGACACCTACTGTAAGCCTGTAAAACAGAGTGCAAAAGCAAGGAAGCACAGAAAACACAGTGGTTCTTAGTTTCTACTTCATCATCATTAAATTTGATCCTGCCATGCCTTAATTTAGTTCCTTAATCACTTAATCATGATATATATCCTCAGTCTCTTCTTTTTCTTCGCTCCACATTGTACAATCAAATGAGTATTTCCTTAGACAAAGAACTGATGCCAGAAGTCAATAGTTAGATATAGATCTGACTTACCAAGGTACAAGGCTAGGACCTCCCTGAATGAGAGCAGAGATAGGTTGTGGGTCACTCCTGTTTTCATTACTATTTTAGGGATTTTGACAACAAAGTGGATGGATGGGAGAGGTGGAGCTTCATAAATTCTGGTTTTGAGGGTGAAATCCACCATTCTAAAAGGATTTTATTGAGACAGAAAAATTTCCATGATTTAAGTACATACATGTGCGTCTGTGTCTGCTTATGTTTGTATGTATATATGGGTGTGTGTGTTTGTGTTGTGTTTACATTGTACCATGATTCTGTTTTGCAGCACAATTTCCTTGAAGTGGAAGCAAGTGAAGATCCTTAGACGAGTTTTGCCCATGATGCTACTACTTCTGTTAACTAAAAAAAAAAAAAAAAACCTTAAAAAAATAAATACCCCAGGAAAAAATATTGGTGTTAGGAAAAGGTGTGAAGACCTCCAGCCTGAAAGACAAAGATGTCTTGGAAACAGACAAGTTGAGACAAGTAGTCAAACTCACCGATTGCTGATTTCCAGCTCTTTGTCTTCCCTTCCTCCTTCTGTATATACTGAAGGCATTTCTTGGCTCAGTGTCCTAAAAACTGCTGGTGCATTTGATGTGACTTATTGACAATGCATTACTGATGCTTTAATCGGCTGAGATGAGTCCTGTGATTGTGCTGATTCCATCAGCCGCAGTAGGTTATCTTTTTACACCTCAGTATTTTGAACATCGATAAAATTCTTGGTATTAGATTCCAGGTAACTCAGTGGGCTTAAATAAGCTGCCTGACTCTCCATCAACCCAATTTCATCCAACATTTTTCTGAAATTGTTCTTAGGTTATGACCTCATTGAGTAAGTTTCAATCAAGAGTGAATTTTTGTGACGTTCTGTAAAGCTGTGTAAATGAGTATTTATAATGGGAGCATGAAACATCTTTACCTATAACTACACTGCTAGAAGCTGAAATAGTAAAAGAGCTTACCCTGTTCCATTTCATATTGTATAAGCTATTAGACTGAGGAGTTGGGAGTACAATTTAATTCCTTCTGCAAGTACATTAAAGGTTTTTGGCATTTTTTAGTTCCTTTTCCTGACGCTGTTTTACATTTTTGCCCTTAGCATCCAATAAAAACAAAATAAGAGAAAAAGAAATGAAACTTCTGTAGAAAATAACCTCAGAGAACAAGACAACTTAATTTACAATATAATAAAATATTTTTCATGAGTATGGAGGGGTGGAAAGCATTCTGTAATACCAAGTAACTCATATCTGTTGTGTTGTGAGGAAATGGAAAACCTAGCTGTCATCATGAGAGGGGCCACTCTTCATACAACTGATCTGCACCTAGTAACAACAACAGATTAACTGATAATTAGGAGATGAAGGCCCAGTAGCCACTATGTTTGATCAATTAACACTCTGTAAGGATCTTCTGATATTTTACTGGTCTTTTTTCAGTTTGGTGTTTTTCAACTGACAACTTTTCTATGAAGCAGCTCCTACCCTGCTTTGATCCAAGCCTGAAGTCACTCTGCATAGTAGTGGTGATTCACCCAGACAGTCCTAAAAGCCAAGAATTACTCTTCCTGCTCTGCAAGGATTCTTTCAGTTTCTCTGTACTCCCAGGAAGTAAATAATTCTGGTCAACTTAAGACTCATTTACTGCAGTTTCTTTGGTGCACCTGAATTTTTTCTGGTGTATATATATACATATATAATGGATTCTAATCAAAAAGAAGCCTCTAAGATATGGCAATAGAAACAGTAATTTCTGACTTTAATCATTTATGTCACAGTTGAGATTTTGTGCAAATACAGAAAGATCTTCCAAAGACAATTTAGCTACTGTGCAGGTACTGCTTAAAGCAAGTCACTAGTAGAATTAATCAACATGCAGATTATATAATTTGTAATTAAGATGGAGGTTATAAATTTTTAATAATCTTCTCATCTGTAGCAAAGTTGGGGTTTCCCTTTTATCCTCACCCTCCACTGAAAGTCTAGTTCTTTCCATAAATTACATACGTAGGTGAAGGGAAACTGAGAGCGTTATTCTCCTTAAACGGAAGCTTTATCCTCAAAGAAAAAGCAAAACCAGCATTTGATTTCCTGTTGTATTCAGAAGATCTTTTTGTCAACTCCATTGTAAATCTCCTATCCTTGTGAGAATCTTGGTGGCAACATACACACATACAAACATTATGGAAGTATTTATTCATTTTAATGTCTGGTTGGTTATTCTTGACTTGGTGGGACTAAAGTTCATGGATTTACATTCTGATGCTGAGTTTAAGAAAGTCACTGCCACCTCTTTTTTACCAACTAGTCTTGTTTCAAACGAGACAATGTCCAAACAAAAGCTGACTACTCTTATGAAGAAACTGAGCACACTTCAGAGCTGTTGCTTTGCAGTTTGTTCCAGGTCATGTCTTTACAAGACAACAAGCTGGGCAGAGGTTTGCAGCTGAGAACAAGTTGAGACCTACTGTTCACCAATAGCACACACTCAGCAGTGAGTACTGATTTCTTGTGCCTATCATTTACCTTTTTCTTGTTTCCTTTCCATTCTGTTTTACTAGTAACAGCTGTCAGATCATTCTCACCTCTCCAATGTCCTTGGTAAGTATAGAAACAGGAACAAACATGTGTGTCTTGCCTCACAGTTTTCAGAAGACAAAGCTTGACTTCCTGGCAGTTGTGAGAGCCTTGGGGAAAAGGTTTGAGGCCACCCAGATGAGCAGATGTGCAGCAGCAGCTGAGGAACGCTGTTCCCAGCAGCTCCTCCAGCTGCAATTGTTACCCATTAGTGAGCAGCAGCAGTGTTGCTCCATCACTGTGTTGGATCCAACCACAGGCCTTCTGCTCCTTTCCCAGAAACAATTTCTTGTATCCTGCCAGTCAGCCTCAGCTGTGTACTTTATTAATTACAGGCTCAGCTGTGAGTCCTTCCACGTGCCCACTCTGGGAGTAATGGTCCGTGAGAAGTCTCATTAGTCTCCTGTGTGGACTGTCCTCACTGCCAGATCCCTCAGAGGGAAAAAAGCAACTGTTAGCTAAAAGCTGCTTTCCTTCCTCACACAGGTGAGACATGGCAGGACAAGGAAACATGGAGCGATGGGAAAAAGTCATGCCATCTCTTCCCAGGACAGCTTTTCTGACTGGGGAGGCAGTAAATGCCATTAGCATGCTATTTACTTAACACCACTTCTGAGCTTTGCTTCCGTGTCCTTCCCTGTCCATTTTCATCCTCAGTATCCCTGGCAGCAGATAAAACTCCAGTCAACATTGTAGCTTTGTTATTCTGATGAGGTTACACTAAGGCACAGTTCTCAGCTTCTAGCATTGAGAAGTTAATGAACTAAGTCACTAATCCTGAAAAGGTGTGAACACTGTAGCTTTAACCATGTGGTGAATCTGTGAGTCTATTGGCAGTGTCTCTTTGCATGAAATAAGTTTAGAATCATAGAGACACAAAATCACTTATGTTAAATAAGACCTTTAAAGTCATCAGGCCCAACTCTTAACCCAGCACAACCAGGTCCACCACTAAATCATGTCCCAAAGTGCCACATTTAAATCCCTCAAGGAATGGCTGCTCAACCACTTCTCTCAGCAGCCTGTTCCAATTTTTGACAATATTTTACATAAAGAAATTATTTCTAATATCCAACCTAAATCCACGCTGCCACAACTTGAGGCCGATTCCTCTTGTTCTGCCACTTGTTTCTTGGGAAAGTAATCAACCCCCTCCTTGATAATATTTCCTTTCAGGTTGCTGTAGCCAGTGAGAAGCTCAGCTGCTCCTCATAGGACTTGTGCCCCAGACCCTTCCCCAGCCCCGCTGCCCTTCTCTGGACACTCTCCAGCCCCTCAGGGTCTTTCTTGCACTGAGGGCCCAGAACTGAGCACAGCATTGGAGCTGTGGCCTCCCCAGTGCCCAGGACAGGGGGACGGTCACTGCCCTGCTCCTGCTGGCCACACCACTGCTGATCCAGGCCAGGGTGCCATCGGCCTTCTTGGCCACCTGGGCACACACTGGATCATGTTCAGCCACTACTGTCCAGCATCCCCATGCCATTTTCTGCTGGGCAGCTTTACAGCCATTCTCCTCCAGCCTGTATTCCTTCCTGGGGTTATTGTTGCCTAAGGGCAGGACCCAGTACTTGGCCTTGTTGAATCTCACTCATTTGGCTTCTGTTCACCTATCCAGCCTGTCCAGATCTCTCTGCAGAACCTTCCTGCCCTCCACTAGAACAACACTCCAGACCAATTTGATGTCATCAGCAAACTGACTTGATTCCAAGGTGTGCTTGATTCCTTCATCCAGATTGTTAATAAAGATTTGGTTCATAGCTCTCTGTGAGAAGAGTGTCTACAAATTAGTTCACAGTGAAACATGGATCTGGATGAATGGCAGGCTCACTAGCATTGCTAAGAGCCAAATTTGTTATGTCCTGCAGATCCATTGAGAGAATTACACCTTTTCTTCTTCGTTCACTTACCTTGTTTTGACATGTGTGTGAATACCTACAGACATGCACACATAACAAATGACACAGGCAGAAAAATGGAGCATAATAGAACTGTATCAAAATGTGGGGTTGTTTTTGTTTTTGTTTTTCTCCTTTTTTGTGTGTTTTTGTTTCTGTTTTTTTTTTTCTCTGCCACATTTTGTATATCCATACCGAAGGTTCTGAATTTTCATTTTAATTATTTTTCTCTCTGCGGATATGCACTCGCACAATATGGGGTGGAATTATCCAAGATTGAAAATAGCAGTGACAAGCTGTACAATCCTGAGGGTGATGATTTGGAATTATTTTCATGGTATTATATGAAATCACTACAATAAAGCAGTCCATACAATGCACTCTAATCGCCTCCTTACCACACTATTAAATGCTATAACTGAAATTTCCTTGCATTTCTGATGAGAACTAATGAAGCATGAAGATTGAATTATCTCATGTCCATTTAAAGATAACTGTTTAGGTCACTAAAATGGACTAAGTCATGATGAAATAGCTGCACCATAATTTAGCTTGGAAAGGACAAACAGAATGCTTGTATTTTGGGCATATGTCTACAGCAAGGAGCCCACTTCTTCCTTCACCTTGAAACACAAAAACCCAGAGGACAGCTGGGCACAGGAACAGGCTCCACAGGGAAGGGCTCTCAGTACAAGGCTGACAGAGTTCAAGAAGTGTTTGAATAATGATTTCAGGATGATGGCGTGACTCTTGGGGAGGGTCAGGAGTTGGACTTGGTGGATGGTCTCCGTGGGACTCTTCCCTGTCAGGATATTCTATGATTCTGTGATTCTGTACACACAGATTCTGTACACACTCACATGCAGACCAGTGTGCACCTGTGGGCCACAGCACCGCAGAGAGCCTCGAATGCACAGGGCTGTGGCCTCAGTGAGGGCATGAATACACGGGCACCCCTCTGCACACCCACCAAGCCACGCCTCAGAGCTGTGTCCTGCACCCAGCCATGCACACGCAGAGCACTGCAGGCACAGCAAAGCATGAAATTAAAAGAAGGGCAATGGGCACGCCTAAATTTAAAATTCATTGCTTGCTCTTTAAAATCTAGTAGGAATTCATTTTATATGTTGGACATAACTGTTCTTAATCTTTTTTTTTTTTTTTTTCAAAATGCGGTTGAGCCAGATGGAGGGAAATTGCAAGTGTCCTAAGCTCACATTGAAGATATGGAGACGGTTGAAATGATGAAATATTAAACTCATTAATTTTAACAGGGCTTTAATATGTGACATTGTTAGTTTTAAAATTTCCCTATAGGAAATTATGAGAATCGAATAGCTGAAGGCTGCTCCTATGCCTACATATTCTCCATTCCTCTCTTCCCATTCTGTTTCCGAAAAGAATAACCACACTGACACAGCCTCTACAACAGGAGTTAGGAGAAAAGAAATGTACTAAAAATACTGCTCCTGCCACACAGCATTTCCCCCACCAATCTTATTTCTGTACAGTAGCAGCTTCCAGCCATTCTTTGTTTAATAATTGGTAATTTGGAGTCAAATGGGAGTCTTTGAAATACTTTACAGTGAATCTTTATACTGATAGAGAGATCCTTCATGATTAATTTTTTTATCATGTTGCCAATGTTTATGTGGAATACATAATCATTAATGAGTAATTCCTGCGTCTATCTACATACAATATATTTGGGTGAATAATTTACAGCAAATAATTTAAAATTTGTACCCACTTTCTACTCATATATTATCCACAAATACATTTTAATTTTCTGAGATGAATTTCTCATTCACTATAACATACTATAATTACAGAAACCTGATAAAAAGTATATTAAATCAGTAGAAAGTATTTCATTGAATTCTATGAACTCTAGATTAGAACTACAATTACTAGTCTGTAGATAAATCAGAAGTTCAATAAAAGTACCTGCAGTCATAATTTTCTAATTCTTTTGACTGGAAATCTTTCATTGCTTTGTTTGGATATGCACCTAGGGAAATGGATATGCACCTAAGGAAGCAGATATACTGCTGACATCAAGCCTCATATTTAACTTTACAAGACTCAAGTGCTTTTAAAGATGCCATCAGGCCATTTTTTATCTATTTAGGCGTCTAAATATCCCTCTTACATAACTCTTCAAATAACTCTAAATCCTATCACACTATACATGTTTCAGTAGCTCTCAGCTTCTCTTGCCTCGGGCACTGGAATAAGTTTTGTTCCCAAACTTAGGTATTAAAAGGCCTGCAATAAGAGACCAAGCAATTCAAGACAAGTAAAGGGAAATTCCTTATTAAAAGTCATATACACTATAATTTTATCTGATTCCAATCCAAAGGCAGGGCAAAAAGACTAATGGAACAGACAATTTATGACTGACAATCTATTCTGCCCACAATAGCGAAAGTCAAAGAACTTATCTTGCAAATATAAATTGCCTTTTTTTCAAACCAGAAAATGTTACCAAGAAAAAGAAACAAAAACAAAGATGCTTTTCCCCCTGTACAGTAGATTCGGGTTCTATTTCTTGAATTAATAATTCTGCTTTCTCTTTTATTTTGCCTTAAGCAGTCATCTGGCTTCAAAGAATTGCTGTGTTTGTGTTAACTCCTCTGCAGTAGAAAATACCTTATTACTGTAATGAGCTAATGGTTTAAAACAGGGCACTTCTAAGCTTAATGGAGGCTCATTAGGTATTCATTCATTAGACAATGCTGTTTTGTAATAAATACATCATTAAGTCACTATAATGCACACTGTTGACTACCAGCATGAAAGGAAAGGCGTGAGGGCCAGTAGCATCTGTATTGCACTGTATTGAACCCTTCTGCCTTAAAATACTGCTGCCACACAATTTCCTGCACTGAAAGCAATGATTTGTTACCTCTGCAGGCTGATATGGTCTGATTTCCAACCCAGGTATTTGAGGCGAACTGGGCTTCTGCAAAGAGGTTTTCCTAGTTATCTTGAGTGGGGTTTATTGACACATTTCCTTACATAAAGCCAGGTCCTCAAATGAGAAGGGCGTATGTCTGTAGAAAGGGAGGTCAGAAATTACACTCAAAGGAAATCATGGGCTCAGTGGAAACTGTAATGATTTGGCCTACCTCCTTTGTGTTTTCCAGACTCTGGTTTTGGTAGCCTATATTAAGATCACTCCAGATGAAACCATGCGCAGTGTAGTCCCACTGTAGATTATTGCTATTGCTATTATAGTAACAAGTTAAAGGCTTTTTACTTGCAAGACCTCAATAGTGAGGTCCTCCAGATTTGCTGTGCCTGAACCTGGCCAGCCTACAACTCTATTAGTTTAGCTGTGACAGCAATTTGTTTAATTTAGGGGTGTCTGTGGCTAATTTCTTTTTGTTTTTTCATCTTTGTAAAGTATGTTAATAGTTTTTACAGATAGCAGAAAGAAGCAATTATGGAGAAATACAGGTTCACTGTATTTCGAAGTAGAGATTAGGGAAGGCACAGAGGGCTGCAGATATGGGAAAATAAGAGATGGGGCACAGCCTGACACTAGCATTATAACCCCACAGATATAAAAAACACACAAAAGATTTGTTAAAAAATGTGGTCCTGAGGTTGGTCAAAAATAGGCTTTAGGGATAAAAAATAGAGAAATACTCTCTGGTGCGTGTAAAAGGCATCACCTATACTAAATTCATATGTGATGAGGAATTACAGAATAATGTAAAAAGAACTAGGTACAAAAGTATGTTAGCAAAAAATAAAAATAAACTAAAATGGATTGTAGAGTGAAAAAGCACATACATTAAATATTTCCTCCTGGTGAAAAAAATGTAGGTGCTGAATACTCCCTCACCCCACTCCCAAATGGATGCACTGAGCTAGGGGTTGAAGGAACAACAGAAAGACCAGGAAAAAGAGTGTGTACAACAACTAAAAATTACTGTATTTGTTTATTGTTATTATTATTACTGTTGCTGGTTTTGTTGTTGTAGTAACATTTTCTGTATTTTCTTCTCTATGTACAGTATTTACATCTGAACTAACAATGCTAAATTGCATAATAGACTGTTAAGGCTTCAATTATAGTAGTGATAAAATCTTGGCTCTTAGCCTGTTATCAGGTATTTGAGCATGACCAGGGCATTGCCACCAGAGATGTCAGTGCCTGAGCTGTCTTTTTTTCTATGCCACATCTCCCAATGTCTAAAATCTTGTTGGGAAGTACTGATTCCATGCAAACAATTTTTCATATTTTGCAGATTGATGTTCTTTCAGCCAATGGTGAGCGTGGGACTCTCTCTGGTACAAACAAGGGCTAAGTCAGTATTTCTTTATTACCCAGTGTACCAGCAAGGTGTGCATTGCTCCTAAAAACCAAATCAGTCTAGATGTAACTGTTCACTGGGGCATCCCTCAATGCTGAAATCATGCATTATCAAAATCAACCATATGACTGAGAAAAAGATTGTCCTCTTCTTAGTATGAGTTATATAGTGTCTGTTCTGCACTGAGGAGGGTTTATTGCTTCTAAGAGCTGTAATGTGGCTTTGATGTTGTGTCAGCTTAAAGCTGGATCTCATTCTTTATGACAAGATTATCTGTCATGCACTTGGGCCAGCTCATACACTGGCTTAAGCTTGGAGTTAGACAGTTGTGTCCCCAAAGAGTAGAGACATATCTGAATCCAGCACACTCCTGTCCTGTCAGTATGAATACCACTACCTGGAACTGACTGACAGGGAGAAGTGGAACCCTTGCTTGGACACTGCAGAGATGTAAGCTGGGTTCTTTTATATAACATGAAGGTTTAACAAGAGATTCTCTTGCCCTGTCTCACCTCTGCCCTGCCCTTGTCCTCCAGTGCACCTAGTCCATCCTTGCAGTTCATTTCCACCCCTCACACAGCCACTGCCTGATGGTTAATGTGGGGCTCTGCCAGTTGCACAGCCTGAGTTTTCTATGAGCAGAACCTTTGTAGACAGGGTCACAGGGCTGGTATGCATTGCACATTGCACTCCTTTAGCTCAGACAAAGGGGGGGTAATGCTCCTGGGATCAAAGGGCTAGGAGTTTTATCCTGTCTCTGTGCAACTCCTAATGGTTTAAACTGAATGTATGTGGCAATTCCAAAGGAATTACAGTGTTTTAATTTGCATAACATCTATTTCTTTGGATCTGAAGCACAGATTTTCAAAGCCATATATGAAGGATGAAATTGCTGAGTAACAGGGATGAATTTGTTTTAATACTGCTTGAAATTCTTTGAAGTTCAGGCAAGTAAAAGTCAGACAAGCAAAGCACGATGCTACAGAATTAGTCAAAATAAACCTTGAATACTTTATTCCAGTTGATTCCTTAGAACTTCTTTATAACTTGTTGTGTTCTTGGGGTTTAGCTAAATGGCTGCTGTTGGGAAATACATTAAATACTTCCATGATGGCCTGAACAGATACCTCAGTATTATTGTGGTAAGCAAACAGATTTCACAAGCAGATGGTTTTCTTCTTTTGTTCCCTCATCCTTTTAGCCCAGTAAAATATACAGCAGGTTTTTGTACTAACACAGAAAGGATAAAGGAATAGAGCAGGAAATTACCTATTTTGTCTTTTCTGGGTGCTCTCTCATTGTGGCCAAAAAACATTTTCCCAGGGATAAGTTAATTATAAACTTACATGCATTCTGCTTCCCTCCTGGGTGTGTTCTTGACCATCTAACTTATCTCCTTCTGTACCTGCCTCTTATCCATCAGCCAGATGTAAGTGTAATTGATCCAAACAACTGAAGCAAATTAATGAATTACATATTTGTGGTTGTCTTGCTCTAAAACACACTGAGTAAAGTCCAGTGTGTAGGCTTTTTCCGAGGTTACATTCCTCAGTGGTCTGATGTAACATTTAATCCAAATTGAGGATCTCTGTTAATCACCATAGCAAAATGCTCACCTCAGGAGGTTGAATTACCTGACTGAAGCTCTTCCCCGTCCCCCTTGGTTTCTCTTCTTCTTGTGTTCATGATTTTACTTCTCTTTCTTTTTTCTTAGTGTTAAATTCACCCAACTTCTTGAAAATGATTGATTTTTTCAAATTTCTGTTTCGTGGATTGCATACTAATATATTTTGGAAATTATTAGAAAGAGAATTAAACCAAAAATTATTCACACACCTCAGTCAGGTAAGTCTGCTGCTGCATAATCTTTTGTTTCAACCCATTTATTTCATGGGCATAAAGTCACAAACTATTTATTTCTCTCCCTTCCATCTCAGTGCATGGATTATAGCATGCATGGATCCTTCTATTTATATATAACTATATGATATATGGAGCTTTTTGATAAAGGACTCAAGTGAAATAACTAAGCCTATGTCAATTAAGACTAACGTTGAATCCAAACCAATATCTCAAAAGCAAGTGGCTTCCTAAATGTGAAGAGAAACTTTTCTCTATGAAACAGTCTCAACCAAAATCAAATCCAGTATAATCCTCTTACTAAGTAATATTTGACAGTTCAGGCATGTTTCTCCAGAAAGAAGGAACTTACTTATTTTAAGCTCCTTGAGAGATAATTTGCATAATGATGATCTTCTCATACAACTAGATTGATTTACCCTTTTTAAGCAAGTATCTCCATAAACAGTGCTTGAAACAGGTGTTTACATGCTTGTTTCCAGAGTCTATCGAGGCTTACAGCAGAATGAGCTCCACCCCTGCATATATTTCTGCCCCAACTCAGATGCTCTCAGTCTCAAGACACAGCTGTGCTATTTAATATGTTTTTGCTTAGTCATCAGTCCCATATAACCTACTGCTGCAGGTTTCCAGAGAGAAAGACAAGGCTGCAAGATTTTGACTACCCAGAAAGAAATTGTGAACTTTCCTTAGGAAAGAATCACAGGAGTCTTGCTCTGCTTCAGAAGAAATATTCATTCATTCAATCAGTTAAATTACATCTATAGTTTTTAAATTTTCTTTAAATGGTTCTTCATCCATAAAGGAAAAAAGATTAAAAAGAAGACATGATGGTAGGAAAATAAAGAGAGAAGATTAAAGCTTTTATGGCACAGTCAATAGCAATTAGATATGGAAAGACCGATTATATCTAATTACACATCTTCTTTCCTGTACTCACTGGTTATATGCTGTAGTTCTCTATTCTGTGACTATGTTGATTTGAAAATTATAGTTAGTTTTAGAGCCACTAACATGAAGGTTTCTCAGCAATGCTTCCCTATCTATGTAGCTATGTGCAATTGAGCACATTAGAGGTGGTTTGTAGCCTTGTATAAATGTGTCAACAAGGGATTGGAAAAGTGGTTTCTACTCCTCATGTCTTCAGGCACATGCCAGTTTTGTGCTCCTTATGCACTGTACCCTCAAATCAGAAGATATTCCTTGTCAGATGGAAAAGGGAAGGAGGAAGAGCAGAGCTGCTTCAAACCTTTTACTTCAGGTATTACAGCATTTATAAGAATCAGACCATGGTCACCTTTACTTAGTCAGACTGGTACTGGTTTTTAATGCTGAGAATAGCTTCAACTCATGTTAAGTTTTTTAACTTTCTGAAAAATTCTGCAACATCCCTTAAAGTTGCTGAAACCAAAGCAGCTCCCACTGGCTTTCCTTTCAGATCCTGTATTAATGCCAAATGAACTGACTCGTAAGGGCGCTCTAATCTTGTATTTGTAGATGCAGGGGTAGGCTCCATCTCCACCTAATAAAAGGATAGACAGAGCAGCTACACATTTGTTCCCATCTCAGATACATAGACTAATGTGGGCTGTAACAAGCAATACCCACAGTAAATCTGTGTATAGAATCATGTCTTTGGCAAGACCCCTAACTATAGATCCCACTGAACAAGGTGGCTCTGTCGCTTGTGCTAGAGACTTCATGGCATCAATGACCATTTCTGGGATTTACTGTTTGCTATCATGGGCACTTGGGACAGATAAACAATCGAGGCAGTTTTTATATTGCTCCAGAGCATGAAGTAAAATTGGTAAAACTGTCAATGTGCATGATTCCAATTAGATGCCTTGCTGAGGAATTACAGCAATTTTTGTTGGCTCTGAATTGAGACCATTCTGTGTTGACCTCCTTGTCTCTGTGCTACTTAACTGTGTCACTTAGGGTGACTATTGTTCTTCACTGTTCTTCCCTGTCCTCAAAGGAGGTATTACCTTGGTAATTTCAAAAAAAAATAGGTGTTTTCTGCTGCTTCCATTCATTAACATTTAGACATCATCATTTAACAACAGGATATCTGAGTGTGCAGGTACATGTGCATACCCATTTCAGCTGCCTACATGGGCACAGTGCTTGGCACAAAAAGGCCTTTGCACTCCATGTTCTACAGTTGCTTTAGTGACACACACACAAAGAAATAATTTCAGAGATTAAACTTTGGGAGTGAAAAATGTTTTGTTTGTGTAGAATGTAGAATATTATACTTTCTTGCTCTTACACATTTCAGTGGCTCTTGATATAGATGGCTGTGCTGGTTTTGGCTGGGGCAGATTTAATTTTCTCCACAGCAGCCAGGATGAGACTGTGTTTTGGATTTCTGCTTAAAATGGTGTTGATAGTACAGAGGAGGTTTTGTCATTGCTGAGTGGCTTTTGCAGAACATCAAGGCACTCTCATGCTGCCACACTGGCAAGGGGTTTGGGAGAAAATGGAAAGTTGGGAGGTGACACAATTGGGACAACTGGGACAGCTGACCCCAACTGACCAAAGGATATTACATACCTTAGGATATCAGGCACTGTCTTTATCTGAACTCATGAGTTTCCTCACTCTCTCTTGTGGGACTGAGAGTTGGCATTAAACTCCAAGCCTGCTGGGGAAGTATTAGGACTTTACAGAGACGTACATGGACAGTGGTATCCTTATAACTGATGACCTCCACTAAAAACTCTCAAACTGTCCGAGGGAATATCTTCTGTCAGGGTACTATCATCCCTTGGCAGTTCAAAACCACTCTAAAGATAGACCTTTTTTTTTTTGAGGAAAAAATTGATCGTTATAAATAAGATGTACTCCAGTTATGTCGTACATTCCGTCAGCTTATATTTAACTGCATGACATCCATGTTAGCAGCAAAGTGAGTCTGACAAAATTGTTCTACTTGATATGGAAAGAATGATCTGGTTCTGCACATAAACTACCAGTCTGCTTTAGAATTGTTATTTGAAAAATAAATATTGCAAAGAAAATTGATTTCTTATTTCTTCTCCTACAAGAGCACAAGGACATAATCTCTATAGTACTTCATACACTTGATTTGATTTTTTGAAAGCTCTCTCTAGTGTATACCTCTTACCTAGCAAAGGAGTTTAGTGCTTTTGATTGCAATATATACTCTGCTTTAAAAAAATCCAAAACTAAAAAGAAATACCCAATGTGTAACAGAAGATGAGAATATAATATTTTCTCATACAAAAATTACATGAAAATACACTAGCAATTTCCATCTGGGAAAATCATTAAAAAAAGAATCAGTTACTTAGCTTCCTTCTCTTAGACAAATTTATATAAGGATCTAAAAAAAGACATAATTGTTTAAAAAATTGCCATGTACGGAGGACAATTAATGAGTTGTTGAGTTATAGGATAATTTTCAGAGCAGAACTGTCATCAATAAATTATATTGGGCTAATATAATCTGATCAATGTTATTAAAATGGTTTGAAAGTTTCCACTTAGATTTGTATTGTCCTGCATGAAGGGACTATTTAAAGACTTGTTTGTTTTGGAAAGCTTGTCTCTCTGTCTTATTCCAGAGTTCCTACTCTAAGACTTCAAAAAGATGGGGGTTTTTTCCTGTCACACTCACTTTTATTCATTTCTGCTCTATTCTCAATTCAGTCCCTCTCTGGCTATTAATGGAAAGCTTGATGGCCTTCACCAACAAGAATTTTAATGAGATGATGACTTTTATAATTAGCTATGGATCAGCCCTATAACATGATACACAAAAGTTAAAAGCAGTTGACTTGTATATGCTGTTTATATGATTCTTTAGAAATAGACCAGGCTTAGATTCATCACATGAATTTCAAATAGCTAAGCAAGCCATAAGATTAAGATATCACAAGCATTGGTAATTGGTACAAATATCACAGACATTGCAGGCATCAGTATAGACAATGACAGGACTGGTACATTCAGAGGATGGATCATTCCTCCTGAGACCTGTGTTTTATTCTAGTGCACATATGGAATTTGGTTTCTCTAATATGCAAACATCTTGTTCAAATTACTACACAGTGAACACAGCACAACTGTTCTCACAGGGTCGTCATCTCCATCAGCCACATAAATGAAATATGATAAATCCAGGCCTTGGTGTTTCAGAAGACATATCTGTAAAGACTACCTAAAAAGAGAGATGCTTAACGGCAAACTCTAGAAATAGGCAAGTGAAGGCATCTGAATATCCCTAACTTTCAAACCAGGTCTGAAGAAATTCCATGTAAGACTGTCCTGGAAATCTGAGTAGCATTCCAGTTCTAGGACAAGAAGTCACAGACTTCTTCTGGATATGAAAAAGATGGCTTTCTCCTTTGTTTCTTAAGATGTTTCAGGATCCAAGTGACTGTTGATACTGAATAACTCAGAAAGTAGGCAGAAGGTGGATATTTTTCTGTATTTTTAACAGAGAAGGTGAGATGACATAGTATACATCATTTAGCAGACAACCTCCAAATGAAAATGCATACACTATATTCCTGAGTCTTTTTCATTCCTGTTTATGAAAATATTTTGTTTAAAATTTGAAAATTAAATTCTAATCAAAGTCTTAATGATGACAATGAATGAGTTCATATATGAAAATAGATACACATAGTTTGTTGCATAGTAAAAGTCCTTTGAAAGCTAAGGTCACAAAAACAATGTAGTTCTGGGTTTATAGAAAATGTAACAGAAGCAGAAATTAAAAAAAAAATCTGCAGCAACAGATTATGAATTACCTCAAGGAGAGAATTAAGATTTTATAGTTGGTAGAGCAAGAGATAGAGAACCAGAGGAAGAAATTTTAGAAGCTGTTGGAACACTTAGAAGATGATATTAAGGTAATGGTCTAGACAAGTGTCTGGGAAAGCACTGAACAGAAAGAAGAGGTGCATGCTTATGGCTCTTGCAAGGTGATTAGGATGGAATGAGTGATATCATATGGGAAAACAGTGGTGAAGCCCAGTGGGATGTTCAAAGAGAGCAGGAGAGCTGAGGTCTGAGACAACATGCGAGACAGGGCAGCCAAGATGCAAGGGTTATTAGAGGTGTTTCATGTCAGAGGAAGGCTAAATGATGAGGGAGAAAACCTGAG
>VZTB01009509.1:0-42964 GCA_013397245.1 Thryothorus ludovicianus
CAGGAAGAACCACAGGTTAGCTCATGGGATGTATCCTCTTTCTCTAGCTGGGGAATGTTGGGCTTTGACTTTGGGGCCTGTGACTTGCACTGGTGCTGCATTGATCTTCCTTATCTCCTCCCTCACCTCCCTCATCTCCTCTTTAAATTCCTCTTTAAGTTTCTTAACCACAGCAGAGACATGAGCATGCATTGGGCCATTAACTATATTCTCGTAATTTTTAAGCTTGTTGGCAACTGAACTTACTGACTCTTGGTTGTATATTAATTGTTGCAATGAATGTGGTATATTGAGATGGCCCTAGATTTGCCAGACTCCACAACATCTGCCCTGTGCACCTGACCTTGTCCCAGGGTCATTATCATGCTGTCCACCCATCTCGAAGAGTAATTCCAATACCGCCACTTCTCTCAGCTATTGGGTCTCTTCTTCAAGAGTCTTCCAGTGCATTTTATGATGGTGCTCTTGCATTCTCTCTCTGTGGACAAACTTCTTTCTGACACTTGCTAGAAGCTGCTCTCAAAGGGAAAGGGGCCCAGGCTCCCTTACAAACACCTGATTTACATCTGAGTCCTGGGTCAAGGGTCTCAAATTCTTTGCTTCACTAGTATCCAGTAGTACACTTGTACCCATAAGGTCCCAGACTCGGAGTAACCAGGTTGTATAAGCCTCACGCCCCCGTTGGACGATTTCTTTTCTCAGGTTACAGAGACTTTCATAGGACAGGGACTCGGTGACAATCTCAACCTCTGGCTCCCCTGCTGCTTGTGAGGGCCCTCCTTTCTTATCTGATTTCATATTCCTCGTTTCCACAGGGGCAACTGCTGCTGGCTGCAACTGCCCTTGTGGTTCAGCTGAAACCTGGATAGTTGTAACACCTGTGGGTCCCACTGCTGCACCACTGGACTCTCTCTCTTTGAGGCAGGGGGAGAGTTTCTCACCAGCTGGGGAGACATACTCCTTCAGCATCTGGCCCATCTCGCACATCTCNATTAAAGTAACCCCAAAAACATACAGTTAGTGTGTTATTGCTCTGAATCCACATGCTCACCTTCCAGAGGAAGTTAAAAATCCATTAATTCCTCACCTTATCAACCCACAAAATAAACTGGATAACAGCCACAGTAGTCTTAGTTATGTGACCCATGTTTAGATAAAGGGATGCAAATGGGAAAAACATAGCCATGACCACATGCTCCCAAAACCAGGATACACTAGACAAAATGGTTCTAGCTAATGAAGTTCTTCTACTCAGCACACACATACACAAAATTTAAGACACTCAAGAATTGTTATTTCTTTTTCTTTCTATGCCCTCGGGCCCCACAGTGGGCGCCAAAATCTGTCTTAGCTTGAAGACAGGTATGTCTGCTAGGAAAAGCAGGAGCTTCTCTTGCAATGGAGAATGCAAACCTCTTCTCTGAATTGCTATAATTTTGAACTTAAAGGGGCTCTCAGGCAAAGATACTGGGATAGGAATAACAATTCTTTACAAGTATGTCTAACAAGAGAAACAAAATAACAAGAATAACTACGGCATTGACAACAAACAGAACTAGGGAAACAGTTTTTTCCGACACTGGCACCTTTCCTGAGCGAGCAGCAGTCCCGAGGGACCAGGTGTATCCAAATCTCGGCCGCAGTAGCTGGAGCTGTAGAAAACATCCTGGCAGGCAGGAGAAAGGGTGTGGAGAAACCCAGAGCAAAACTGGAGAAGCAACGGGTGCAGGGAAACGGGGCAGCAGCTCCCGGCAGGGCAGGGAGAGACNCAGGGAGAGACCAGGTTCTGAATTCCCAGGGGATCCATGAAAGTTACTCAGAGCTGAGCTCCAGGTGAGATCTGGTGAGATCTCCCCACAATCAAAAACTGAACCCTCACTGTTCTCTCTGAGCATCAAAAAAAACGGCCCAGCCCCGAGAGAGAAGTGTAGTCCGTGCCACCCTCTCCCTTGGTTACTTTCTTTGTCTTTTCCAAGTACTCATAAGTGCTCACAAGCACCCAGCAATCAGCTTCTTAGCAACTTTTGGGAAAAAAATCTATAAGAAAGCAACCCAACCCTCAACATCATCCACTGGTACTAATCTACAGATACAAATATGGAAAGCAATATCAGACAGATTCTCAGTATCATGCAGAGAAAAATTTGAGAACTGTTCACTCTCTCCCCTTACTCTCCCCTTTAAGTTTATGAATCTGCTATTAAAAAACCCCAGCAGCCAACAATACTCTACAAAAACTGGAACACTGTCACAGTTAATTCTTTAAAAGGCAAACTTGCTGGAAAGACTTTGAATAAAACTTACAGCGATGGGAAGCATGACAGAAGATAGAATGTTGCCTGAAACCACAGGTTAATAAAATATACCACTGGTGAAATGGAGACATTGTTGGTGTCTGTGGTCCTACAGTCAAATAAGATGAAAGGAAGAATATATTTACATGAGGGTTGCATAGGGTAGCAGAAATTTACCTGCAGGCTGTTTAGAATATTTTTCTATTAACAACCATCAAAACAAAACCCTGAAATGTTTTCCTCTCTCTTGAATCATGAATTTTTTACATTTATAGCTGAAATTTGGAAGCATTAACTTTTACCTCACAAGGCTGCTATTGCCTGTGTTATCCCAATTTATGTTAGGAGGTCTCCTTCTAACACTTTTTGGGTTGTGTTTAAAGACAACATGAATACCTTTACCTTGGTAGCTAATCTTCTGCCATCACCATGCTATCCAACTGTCTGGGGACTCCCCTCCTTTGATAATATTGCAAGTAGCCACCTACCCAAGCTACTGCTGTGATGCTACATAAATGGTCATTTATTTCCAAAGGTTCAACTTCCCCATCTATCCATGGTTATTCTTTCCACTACCAACACATTAGGTCACATTATTTTAGCTCTGTCACATTCAGGGCAAACTGGGAGTAACCAATTCCTTTATGGAACAAATGCAGGAATTTTGGCTTATCTCCTTTTAAAAGACCTACAGTGACAGGCATGTCAGATGTGCAGCTATAGTTTTAACCCGTCTCTTAACGATGATGCCATCTTTGTTAATAATTGCTCTTTTCCATATACTCAGTATGCCAGAACTAATTTAATAGAAGGCTCTACTGCTAAAAAAAATTATGAAAGATTCATTGAAAAGAAAATGTGCATTGTTCTCAAAAGTGTGATAAAACCATCTATCCAAGTTTTCATGAAATTGTTTCTCTTACTAGCAGTTCTGTTCTGCACTATGGCTATAACCCTACCATCAAGTAAAGCAAGTACCTGATACAGATTTTGGAAAGGACAGGCTGACTCAAACAATTCTTTGAAGTTCATGGCAAACCAATCTAGATATTTTGAAGCAAGAATGGAGTAAGAGGGCTAGAACACTGGAGAGTCTTATTGAAAAAGTAACTTTATTTTCAAAAGGCAGATGAAAACTGAAAGTTTGGACATCACTCCCAGTCATAGGAACATGACAACCTGCCATGTGTCCACACTGCATTTACTGTCCAGCCTGGCAGTGTGCCCTGAAATCCAGTTGATTGTATGATGACATAATTCAAGTTTCCCATGGACATTTTGGTAAAGTATCATCTACTAAAAGTCTCATTAAGGAAGATAAGTGTTGCAGTGACCAGAAATCCACAGGTGCCAGGACAGAGTGTGTATACAGGCTGGGGAATGAGATGTTGGAAAGCAGTGCCATGGAAAGGGATCTGGGGGTCCTGGTCCATGGAAAGTTGGACCTGAGCCTGCAGTGCCCTGGAGCCAGGAGGGCCAACCCTGTCCTGGGGACATCAGGCACAGCATCACAGCCAGGCAGGGGAGGGGACTATCCTGCTCTGCTCTGAGCTGGGGTGGCCTCACCTCGAGTGCTGGGGGCAGTTTTGGGTGTCACAATATAAGAAGGATATAAACCTGTTAGAGAGCTTCCGGGGAGGGTAATGAAGATGGAGAAGGGCCTTGAGGGGAAGCCATATGAATAGTAGCTGAGGTCATTTGGTCTGTTCAGCCTGGAGGAGATTGAGGGGAGTTTTCTCACAAGAGGACATGCAGGGGAAGGAACCAGTCTCTTCTCTGTGGTGGTCAGTGACAGGACTCAATGGAATAGCCTAAAGCTGTGTTGGGGGAGGTTTAGGTTTGACATCAGGAAAAGGTTCTTCACACAGAAGGTGGTTGGGCCCTGGAACAGGCTTCCTAGGGCAGTGGTCACACCACCAAGCTGGACAGAGTTCAAGAAGTGTTTAGACAACGCTCTCAGGCACAGGGTGTGAGCCTTGGAGTATCCTGCGCAGGCCAGGAGTTGGTCTTTGATGATCCTAGTGAGTCCCTTCCAACTCAGGGAATTAATATTAATAATTCTATGATGTCTCTACATACTGTTGTAACCTCATCAGGTAATCTTCCAGATAACTGCACCATGATGGTGCTTTAATACTCATTAGTATATGTCTAATACTTTTTATCCGTTATGTGTTGGTAGGTCTATTTAACACTTGTAAAGTGCCTTAAGATTTCCCCAAAGGAAGGAACTAAAGAAAAACTTTAATAATTCTCTTCCAGAAGTATAAAAAGGTAAGGCTATCCTTGAGTCTGCAGTTCAGAGGACACGTGATCAGTGCACACAACCCATGCAGTAGGGAAGAGTATTGACACACTTCTGAGAACTGAAGTGGTGCTTAGCACCTGAAGCTTATGGTCAGGAGTGAAAAAAAACAAACAAAAAATATACCAGCATACAGCTAGTCCTTTATATCCAAACTTTTGTTCCCAAGAAAATAAAAAAACAGAACTTGATCTCTTGAAGGTATTGAGTTTATAGAAGTATCCACTGATTTTAGAAGGGACCTACAGAAAGCTCAGCAAGAGCTTTTTTGAGACAGCAGAGCAGTTTAATCATCAAATAAGGACATGGGCACCTCTTTACTCTCTAATTTCTGAAAATCTCAACCTAGATTTGTCCAAGTACAAAATCATCTGATTATTTAGATCCTAGCTGAGTAGACTTCTACTTTAAGCATATAATTTAGTCTGTTGAACCACTACCAGGTGCCATAACTGAACTAAGTACATCCATTTATTGCAGTAAGTTGTATCCTTTCTTTCCCTATTCCCATGTTATAAGTACTTTGTGTAGCCTTCCTAAAAGCACGCTGTAATCTCTTCACAGCAGAAACTCATTTCTTAATGAGAACTGTAAAAATACTTTGAGTACTGCAGAAATAACAAAATAACATGAATTCTTTTCCCAGTTAGTTGCAGTAATGTAGAAAATGCCCTAGTCAACAGCAAATCAATACCTATGAGAAATATTAGCAATTAAACGAGTCCTTTTCTGCTTGACAATTCCAAATCTCAGAGGCTACATCACCAGGGTATGCAACTTCTTTTGGCACATAACACTGTCATCCAAGTTGATGGGTGTTTCATTTGTAAGCCTTTTTCTAAAAAGACAAGACTAAACAAAGTTGTATGCAACCCACTATGTTGCAGTCAATTCATTAGTACCACCTTTTTGTAAAAAAGGTATCTTATAACTCCTTAACCAGGGATCAGTTTGGCCCTTTTGCAAAAGAAGTAGTAGATATATCTCCACAAGCTCTGCTACAAACTTATCTCAACTCTGTAACTAAGATACTTATTATTGTTTCTACCTAGTCTTTCCCAGATTTTAAGTCAGGATGTACCTCTAGACTTTCCCTTAATTGCACACTACTGTTTTCCCCTTCCTGTTCTCTTTCCAGCTTTCTCCACCCATTATATGTTCCAATATGACACAGGATTTACTCATATATTATGGAAAATAATACAGGCCTAGATACCTCATGCAGCAAGGTACATAAATAGAGAATCAGTGTATTTGAGATGAATACAACTGTTTCACCTGCAGGAGCCAGCATCTGGAATCTGTGCCATCCACTCTTCTGAGTGGAAAGTAATGAATGAGTTAAAATGAACAATGAATGATTTTACAGAGCAACCACCAGGAATGCATATTCCTACTGGTTTGCCTTTTTGGCTACATTTGCCTTTTGAGAATACCAGTTGGGAAAATTGTTTAGAACTCAGACACAGTGAACAATAAAACTGCCCTAAACTAAACTGCTAGAAAGTCAGTGGGTAGATGGAACATGTTACAGCTGCCTCAAGAAAAAGCTGTGTAGCTCAGCAAAACAGAAACTTAGGAGGGTTCCGGAGCTGAGATCTAGCAGACATTTAGTATATAAAGGAAGTTCAATCCTTGAGAAAACAGACAACTTCAAAGATCAAGGGGCTGATTCTTCATAGCTATCCCCTTCTCAGAAAGGGAAACACTGACCTTTCTGATAAAGACTTTGCATTAGTAACTCACTGCCAGAAAAATCCTTACAAGAGACAAAATGAGACCTAGTAGCATTGTAACTGCAACTGGAATAATTCAGAGATTCAGATTTAGAAAAATCAGTACAGCAGAAAATCTTTAGTTAACTACAGATTTACAGGGGAAAAAAAACCCACAAAAAACCCCAAACAACCAGCAAGTAAATCCAACACTATTTCTCATGTATATGCCATCCAGCTTGCTTATCCTCCCTCTCTCTGTCCCCAAAGAGCAAAAATCTACTCTACAATGCCTTCTGAAGGCTGTCTGCCTGCTATCCTCACTGCCCACCTACCGTAGGGAGCAGCTCCTCCCACCTGCACATAAAAGCCAAGTGCATGCTACCAGCAGCAGATCAGAGCACTTTCTCAGTCCTCTACTGTTTTGAGCCAGTGATCTTCTCTCCTTGGATCTTGTGTACTCAAGGTAAGATTACTGCTACTTCAGGTTTCTGTTCTAACCAGCTATTGTGAGGAAGTCTTAATGTGAACTCTAGCACTGCCTTGCTGGGTGGTGCTGGCTCCCCCCCGCCTTTTTTTTTTTTTTTTCAGATGTAGTGTCATCTGACATTTAAGTTAGTAACAGTCTGTTGTTTTAGCAGTGAAATAAAAACAGATCTTGCTGGGAAACACTGGCTGGGAAAAGGTCTTCTCTCCCTTTCTGATTGATTTTGAAGAGATTAGTACACCCAGACCAATTATAACAATTTATTATCCCTCTTAATAGTCTCCTTCTCAGTCCAGTCAAGTTATGAAAAAAAAAATCATGGAAAGCTTCCTTAAATTCTGTTTGAGGGAAAAAAAAATACTCAGTGTTAATTTAAGGAAGGAAATGGGTTTTATTGCTAATATCATTTACTAGCCAGATTGAGACAATTTTGGGACTGAAGTGCATCTTCACAGGTTTCATTGCCTTTAAAAAAAGTGTGATGAAACTTAAGCCCTCACAGAAGCGCAGTAGTAAGACTGATGGAATTAATTATCTTGTACCAAATATGCTTAAAGTAGATATTTTACAAGCAAAGTTCTGTTTCTTGGAACAACAGACCTTGTGTCTCTATGAAACTTTTAGATCAGCTTGTTTATATTTTATCTGCAGTTTTCCTACATAGGCATTTCTAGCATTAGAGGAAGGAATAGTTAAGTGCCTCAGAGACAGCTACTGAACAGTTAAAACATTTAAAAGGGGTTTCAAAATCATATTTGCATTCCCATCCATGCATCTGTCCATCCTCACAGAGATGAATCTATTAGTGACCAGTAGCAGTTTTTCGCATTGTGTGAGTCAGTGCACTTTTAACACACAGTCACCTGTTTAACGGAATTCCATCACAGAAATCCTAATCCTACAATGCCTCTCTCCAGTGCTCAGAGGAGGGAAGGCATGAGCTACCAAAAGTAAGCAGTTAACGCTGTCTGTAAACACATAATACATTCCTCAGTTCATATTTTCTTTTTAATGTCTAATTCTCTTTCTAAGCTGAGTCCTTTTTGGTCTTTCACAAATAGAAAGTGTTCTCTAGAAAAGAATTATGTCCATATATAACTATACTCACATTAGCTGTAATATTTTAAGCTATAGCACTGTATAAGAGAAGAACTCTGCTCCAAGTACCCTTTCCTGCATACTGTATCTAAGATTTTTTCTGATTTTATGTTATCTATTCTAACTAGTGGGGAAAGAAAAACACTGCCTTCAGCTATTTGCCTGCAAGATTACATAAGTATCTTTAAAAAAAACCCAAACAACAAAAATTCAAAACCCAAATAAATTGAACTATTCAAAAACCAAAGTACAGTGCTTTCTATAGCAAACTTAGAGTAAAACTATTTTTGCATCCAGGTAATTAACATAAATTGCCCATAGAAGACAGGAAGAGAGCCCAATGGTTTTCCTCATAACTGGCATTAACTCTGAGCTGTCAAATTTTATTTCTTAGTTAACATCTGATTGTTTCAGTAAACCTCACCTTTCCAAAAACATCCCTGTTGTAAAACACAGATATGTGATTTTAGGTTCAATGCATACAGAATTTAGGTCTACAGTGTGGCAGTAAAGCCTCATTTGTTCACACAGAATTTTACTCTATCAGATAAATCAAAATTTTTAATAGAGTAAATTTTATGGGGAAAAAAATGATGTATTTGCCACAGGAAATGTATATATAGCAAAATACCTTTTATTAAAGCCTGCTGCGAAATGTCATGTTTTGGCATTTGAAAAAATGGATTGCAGGACATATTAAGAAAACTCTATTCAAAGGAATGCATCTAATTTAGATCAGAATCTCCTCTGAGCAGTTTCTCTCTTAGGCTGAGTAGATAATTCAGCTTAGCATCACTTTGTAGCGAGGGATGAACGGAAGCTGCACCCAGCAGGTCTCCAAGAGAACTCAGATGTCTAGGAATGCACTTATTGGCCTCTGTGCTCATCTGAAACTCCTTTGTATAAGATCAAAGCACACTGATATTAAAGTAAAAATATTGCAATTTTAAAGTAATGCTACAACCTGAATTAAAGAGAAAAAAAAAAAAGAGGGAATCACTGGGAGAGCAAGGAATTCAGATTTTTTGCGTAATGATCATAAAATTTAAAAATAATAAAGGTAAAGAGACTATATCAATTTTTTTCAGCCACAGACCAGTTAAGTGTTAAGGAGAGATGCTAAGCCACTTCTCCTGGCAGTTAGGCTTAGGGTTTTTAGGTGTTTGTTTAGGGCAGTAATATCTCCTTAAGCCACTAGTGTAACTTCCAGTGCTGTCTAAAGTGCTAGACTAGATACATAGAAACAGAGGATAAACATATCACTGTCTGCTTATCTATGCATAGTTCTGCCATTATCACTGCTTGGGAGAAATTCTTACCTTCAGGAATTTATTTTCACACCTCTCTGGAGGGAGAGATTATGTGCCCTGCTGTCACTAAATATATAAAATATTTTACTCAAGGTCACAGTGAAAATTCATGGTAGAGTGTCAGATTTAGCTCCTTTGGTTTCCAGGCCAGCACTAATCCCACACTTCATTTTGTATTCAGCCTTATAAAATCCACCCCTTAGTAGCTGCTCTGTCTTTGCATGACTCTTTAGGGCTGAACAGCAGGGAGAGTTCCAGTGACAAAGCTTGAGAGAGGTAATTTACTCCTAATACTTTCAAACTTCCTGTGAAACCCTTTACAAACCCCTTATAACAAGATTTACAAATAAATCATTCTTGGAGGGTGTAAATAAACAATTAAACAAATAAGCAAATGCTCCTCTCTTTCTAACACTCTGTGGTTAAAGGAGACCAGCCCAGTCTTGGCAGGCTGAGGAAGCAAATATCACTGCCATGGCCCAGAAATGATGGGCAACATCTGACTCCAAAAACTCAGTCTTGGTAACTCAGCAGCAGTAATGAGAGAGGCTCATAGGGCTTAAGCAAAATTACTGAAAGGCCCTTGTAGGGGACATAAATATTAATCTTCCTTTCTTTTCTACATTCACTATCATGTGCCACTTCTATAAACATATAGGATATGATTTCATACCCATTCAAACAAACAAACAAACAAGCAAGCAAACAAGCAAAAACCAAAGCCCCAACCACCAGCTTTGTCCTATCCCTCTGGTTTTTAGCTCTTGAGTTAATTTATGAGGGTACAGATTCATAATTGCTCCCGTGGCCTTGCAAGTACTGCATTTCAAAAAAACCCTCAAAACCAACAAAAAAAACCAAAACCAAATAAACAAAAAACCCCACCTCACCCAACACATTCCAGAGTTATTACCCTAGCAATGGAGGCCTTGTCTCTTATTCTTTTAACTTAAAAATTACTGCTAAGCATGCCATAGTTAAAGAAGTGAACATGTGAGAGGTAACTGGAGGACTAGAAAAGGAACCAGTAATGGCCTTCCACTATCTGCCACAGAAGACAATTTTTATCTATCTATGAGCATATCTGCATGGCAGAATTTTCTGCCCACTTATTCTATGTCTTGCTATGTATCTCAGGGGAAGTAAGATTAAGTTTTATCTCTTAAGCTTAAATATATCTCTATATTATCCCTTACTTCTTTTGCCTTCCAGTTATTGTAGGCTGGCTTTCCTTCTACAGGGAGATAATTTTTAATTTTTCCTATTGTCATATTTCTAAAGGAGCAGTGGTTCAGTGGAGGTAATGTAGTGAGGAGCAAGACAAGACAAAAATATTAGAGGTGGCTTGTTCTGCCTGTTAAAAAAACAGCAAACAGCTGTACTTAACTGTACAAAAGTTCCTTATTTTCACAACTTACACTTTCTAGAGTTTTGTGTAAGTGTTGTTGCCTTTTTTGTGGCTTTCCCTCTGCAAACAGAAATCCCTGCAAAAGTTGTGCATCTATATATGTTCAAAAAGATAATGATGAGTCCTGGTTCTGAAGCCTTTTGTGGGTCTTGAGCAATAACTGTGCCTTTTCTCTGTAGTCACCAGTAAACAATTATGCTTGCTCTTCCTGCACTCCTGAAATGTTGGATATGTTTCTGTAATTGTCTTGATGTATAATGAATTTAATGTCTCATAATTGCACTGCAGGGAATTAATACCACTATGAAGGCTTGGGACAGCTTTAGGTGATTAAAACTTCATGCAAGTCCACATTTTATAGCAAAAGCAAGATAAATATAAGTTTGTTGCTTGTGAATGGCAGGTGAAACTGTTGAGGGGTGGCATTAAATGGATCCTTTTCAAAAGGGAGTGAGAATCAGTGCCCTCTCTTGGTTATAAAAAACACATAAAGCAGCCCTATGAGAGTATTTATCAGTTCCCTCTGCTGGCTACAAAGCCCAGGCCAGATGAGCAGCTGTGTTTGCGGAGGCGAAGGTCTGCAGTTCTATTCCCAGGGCTGTGAGCCTGTGGTGAGCTGATGACCGTGGTGTCTGTGCATGTCTGTGGACATCATTCTTTATGGGGTCTCATCAACAACCACACTGAGTTCAACGTGAGGGCACTCAGAAACAATATGGACTTCCTGGGAGGTAAGAAATTTCCCACTTTGGATTTGAGAAGCATGCTAGCAGCTGTGCCATTCATAATTCTACACAGCTAGGGCATCCTGCTGTTCTGCATCATCTGCACACCTTGCTTTTTCCACCTCTTCAAGGCAGATGTGTGTGTGCTCACCACACTCATTTTAGAGACATCTGGGAAGTTAGAGCAAGTATTCTTGGCAATCTTGAAGTGTAACACTTAAAATGTCAGCTTCTGAGAGTTCCACATTTGCAAGAAGTAAATGGTAACAAAAAGAACGCTCCAACCTTCAACAAAAAAAACCAAAAACCCAAAGAAAACTAACAAAAACCTCACCACAAAACAGAACAGAAAAAGAACCTAACTGCTTCTTTTCTATTCCTGTAGGAAAAGGCCTAAATAACCTGGTTACACAACTGGAGAAACAGGTCATACAATTTATGCACTCACTTTGAAATGAAATTGAGAAAAAAAAAAATGTACTGTAAATTTAAGAAAGAGTTTTTGTTTTAAAAAAATATCCACAGCATTAAAATTTCCACAACACTAAAAATCACAAACTCCTGGATCAGCTATGCCAGTTTACTTCAACTCCTAGGAATCTATCATGGCAACATATAGGATACATAAAAGCTGCCCCATTAAAGGGAGAATGAGTCAAAACTAACAGCTTGACATAGTAGATATCAAAGGTATATTAAAAGCCAGAACTTTGAAACATCTGCAGCATATGTTTCCTGCTAACTAAAAAAGCAACCACTCTTTGCAGACCAACATACTACTGCATTCTTCACTCTGCAAGTAAGAGGTTGACAGTAGCACACTGTGGATTTGCACAGGGAACTCCAACCACAGTATTTGACCCTTTTTGCAACAGAAAATTCTGGAGAACAAGTTTCTAACAAAACCCACTCTTATTATATGAAGAAACAACACATTTATGTAATGCATATTTTCTGGAATGGAGATGCTTACTTTGTCTCTCAACATAGTTTTTAAAGGGACAGAATGGAAGGTGGCACAGCCCCAGGGACACACAAACCAAAATCAATTTACCACTAAAGAAATCTAGTAGTCAAGTCTGCTTACACCAGCACATAACTCACGTCTGTTCTGTCCTTCCATTTTTCCCCCCGCACATGGAAATCCAGTGAATGCACAGTATCAGAACAAGAGTTTTTATGTAGCTTGGAGACCAAAAATTCTCTTTCAGCTTGCCTTAAAGAAAACCTGCAACAACAAAAAAAGGGTTCAGATATTTCCTAGTATTCCTTTTTAAATGAAGTAGGTGATCTTAGCTGAACTCTCAGCTGATGGATATTAACGTAAAACACACAACTGGGACCCTTGTTGGCAAATCTCAGCAAAAGGTCAAGAGGTAGTTGCTTTAGGTCAAAGCTGAGCAATAAAAGCAGGCGTGTGAGGAACGTTTATGTTGCCAGCATTGATAGATCTGCCACCTGCACTATAGATGAAAAGCAAATGAGCAAAGAGGAGTTAAGGGAGTGTATCTCACGAGCACTAGCATTCACACATAACATATTTTAGAAAATGAAGGGGAAAAAAAAGACAACATTCAGTACTTATTTCCTTTCAGTCAGTGGCTTGAATTGAATTTACCATAGTAGCACGTCACATTGTTTGCTGCAGAAAAATGCAAAGCTTAGGCCTTTAGGAGTAAGTCTCTTGTGCTTTACTGATTCCAAAAATGTCAGTGCTTGTCAAACTGTTTTTGAAATAAAACCAAAACCATGTTAATAAAATGAACTTTCCAAGACAATGCTGGCCAAAACTGATTCTTAGATTTCTTTTCAGTAATAAACTGCCTCTGTGGTTGCTGAGTTGATAGGGAGAAGGATTTAAAGGATCAAAGCCAAGTTCTGCTTAACTCAGGGTAAAAAAAACATAACAAAAAACCCCACTGAAACAGACCACAAGCCCTACAGCAAATGGACAGACTTTTGCTGAAGGTGGGCAGAGCTGAGCAAAATCCAGCTATGCTTTCAAAAATGGCTGTAGTCATTATTAGGCTCTAACTGAAGATATTCCAGGACTGCAGCACTCGTGGGTACACCTTGTGATATGCTGCTGTAGGTTACTGGACAAGCCCCGGTACTTTAATATGTAATCACAGGCTGAATGTTAGTTCAGAAGAGCTACCCTGCCTATTTATTAAGTAGTAATTCCCTGAGACAATTAATAACTGGAAGGATTCTGTCCCATCTTATCCCAGCCTTATGGATGAATAGCTCAAAAAATACGCTGCAGTGAAGGCTGAAGATGTTCACGATGAACTGAGTTCCTGCTGTGCACACAAGCCAGGCAGGGAGAGCTCTGGACTGTTCTGCTGTGTGTTCCTATAGGTGCAGATGCAGCAGCAGTTCCTGTCTTCCACAGAGGAAAGTGGTGCCAAAGTTGGACTTTCTGTCTGTTACAGGAACTCCTGCTCTCCTCCAGTTCAGCCACTCTACCTAAATTTAGGTAGGTCTATGCTGTACCATCCAAGCTGCCACTGCAAGGATGAGGGTTTTTTTTATTTTTATGCTTAGGAACTCTGAGCAGCTGTTATTATCTTTTGGATATCTGAGCATAACTTATTACCTCAGGAAACATGGAAGACATTTCAAGATTGTTCCCTAAGCTTGCATTACTAGTCTCAGTTAAAAGCATTGTTCATACAGAAAACTGCATGTTTAGCATTCGGTCGTCATACTTGATTAAAGAGTAATTTACAGGAGTAATTTCTTTTTTTATGCACTCGTACAGAGTTATCAGATGGCTTTTAAGTTTAGTTTAAAGGAAATCAATTTGTCTCAGGTATGTTTTGTAATGTCACTTTCATTCCATTTTGATTTTAGATTATTATTAAGAAACTAGCTGCAAATACTCAGTGTCTAAAATCCAAGCAGTGGTGGTTAGTTCTGGCATGTGATTCTTATTTCTGTTCCACAGTCAGGACAAGATAGCTCTTTGATTGAAATTTCAAGCACAAAAACTGCCTTTCACTAAGTTCAGAATTCACTTACAATGAATATTTTAGATTATTCTTTGAAATACCCTATTTTCAACATCACATCTCTCACTTCTATGCTAAACACTGTCAAGAGCTCAATAGAAAAGGACTGACCAAAAAAAATCCAATCTGTGACAGCTCAAAGTCATTTTTTCTGCTACATAGGCTTTGAACTTCCTAAAAACTGCTTATCTCATGAAAACAAGTATTTCAAAAATAAGTAAACAGAAACCTATTATATTTTCAATGCTCCACTTGTCAAGCGTATTTAAAGAGCTGCAATTTAGCTTGATGGACATTCACAACATCCACACAGCCTTATCCTTCAAAAAAATGACTACAACTGAGACCAAGAGCTGCTCCTGCAATCCCCCCTGAACCTGAAGGGGACTGAGGAAGTAACATGGCACTTTCTGGGGGCACTCAGCATGACAGACCTCAGCTCAGGGTACAGCAACCCTTCCTTCCTGGCTTCCCCTTTTCTGCCACCAGACATGTTGACAAGAGATAGTTTTGCCCTGTCAACTGCTGAGAGAGTTGAGAGAGCTTCAGGAAAAGATGGAATGTGGTACCTAATGCCCAAAAGTGATCAAGATAGCAGGAGTTTGTGTCTGCATTCTGTACATTCTGCATTCTTTGTGTCCACTGTCAGTGGGCATCCTTCTTCCCAAGCTTTGTGAACCTCACCCCAGGTCTAAGATGACAGAAACATGTGAAGCCCTAAACCTTGTCATCAAGGCCTAAACCTTAACGAGGCAATTCTACCAACAAGTAACTAGCTTTTCTACCCCTGGCCATCACTTAGAGCTTGCTTGTTAGCTGCTCTCTGTTTCGTGGCTGCCATCTCCCTTCTTGTTGATTAGGCTTGAAAGTATACAAAGATCAAACATCAAAGAACAGCCTTTCTTAAGAAAATTTTACATATTCCATGCTTTGCAACAAGCAGATTACATTTAGCCACAATTGAGTTGTAATGGTGTTGTAGTCTACCCTAAAACAAAATCAAACCCCGAGGGCTCCACCTTGCTCTGCAGCCATGACCTGGCGATGACACGGTCCTGAGGAAAGCTTCCATGGCCTGGCGGGGTGGTGACAGCTCACTCTCACCAGATGTAGTGACAGCTCTCCCTCACCGGGCTGTGGTGACAACAGGGCCCTCACAGGGCTGTGGTGACAGCTCACCCTCACTGGGCTCTGGTGACAACAGGGCCCTCACCGGGCTGTGGTGACAGCTCACCCTCACCGGGCTGTGGTGATGGCAGGGCCAGCCCAAGCCCCTGGCTCGGGGGCTCTGTCAGTCAGGCTGGGTCCCCTTGCCCTGGAGCACCCCTCACCTCCTGTGGTGGTTGTGGTTCCCTCACGCTCCAACGTCAGCGCCATTTCTGCACAGGGGCAGTCAGAAAACTCATTTACAACCTGCGCCTCCCATTCCCAAAGGACAGGCAAGGATTGAGGAGAGCAGAAACTCCCCACAGCCCAGTCAGCTGAGGAGCATTTATGGAAACACAATGCATTTGAGGTTTCTTGGGTTTTGGAGATACAGCCCCGGGGCTTCGCTTCTGCGTGCCAGCCCTCGGTGCCCCTTGGAGAGGGATCTGGGCAGCATTAGCTCGCACAGATGCCGGCAGTGCTGGAAGGCCAAAAATGAAGGGGACTGGGGGTGGAGGAGGGGGGGGGGTCCACTCTCAGCTGGAAAGAAAATGTCACATCATGTGAGGGAAGACTGCTCAGAAAGAGAAGGAAGGCTGCTCCAGCACACTACAGGAGGTGCAGGACCTTTCAGATTTCCACATCTGGAGGCAAAACTGAAGCTGCTGTAAGTTTAAAAAAAAAAAAAAAAAAAAAAAAAAAAAAGATTGAAGTCCTTNAAAAAAAAAAAAAAAAAAAAAGGAAAGAAAAATAAGGTTCATTTTGAAGTTAATGTTCTTGGGTCTTAAAATCCAAAACCCACCTGCAAAAGATACCACTGTATATGGGTATCTAGTATAAGAGTAACCAGTCCTGGAGTTAAAATCTGAAACCCTCAGAACTCCCCCAAAAATACCAAACACTTGGGTGGGATGTGAGGAAAGAAATATCATGTGAGGAAAGAAAATTACAAAACTACTGTACTCAACAGGCAGGGAGTTCAGAAGGCACACAGCTGAATGGAACAGCTTCATCATTTCTTTACAGTGTATTCTCCTGGCCCTGCTTTGTTCAGCACAAGGTTTTTAAGGCTGAGTTCTTTTGGTCTGAATGTTACACCCCCTAGCATGGTGAAGCCCTGACTCATGATCAAGGGTTTGAGACAAAAAGCAGCAGCTCCTGAACTTGAAGTCTTGTAAATTGTACACAGAGCAAAGCTGACTCCTGGACTCTTGCTCCAGTCACTTTAACACAGTCCTGTTTACACAGATGATTGGTATGTCTGGACAGACACTGTGCTACAAATGCTTCACCTCCCTTTCCTGGCTTCAGAAGCATCCAAGAACCTCACACACACCAGGTTAATAAATTTATCCTTACAAGCACCCTGGCAACATCACTCTCATTTTAGAGGAAATTGAGGCACAGAGAAAGTTGCTGGTGTGGCATTTCAAGAGGCTGCTCCTGGCCAGATTCTCAAGTGTCTTCCCATCATGATGGGAGCTAGATGGAGAGTTTGATTCCCACCCGGGCACCTCAATGAGAACCAGATTTTCACGAGTGATCAGCACCCAGTAGCTCTCACAATGACACTTGCAGACAGATTTTCTAAGAAGTTCCTTTGATCATCTGGTCACTGCCTCAGTGGAAGCAGAGAGCTTTTGAAAAATCTGATCTCATTTGTGGGTGCTGAGCACTTCTCAAAATTCTTGCTTAAGTGACCTGGCCAAGGATGCAGACTAAAATCTGAACAGAATCACTTTTCTTAATCCCTAGGCCAGTGATTTAACCACAAGTGTATTCTTCCATTTTCAGCAGAGAAAGAATACACACTAGTTGGGGCAGCAATCAAAATGCCAAACAGCTGCCAGTATCCATGCCTGCCAAGAAAAATGCCCGGATACTTGTGGGCAAACCAGACAGCCACATTTTGGTACTTTCCTGAGAAAGAATTATTTCTAGTAGCAGTGCCAGAGTCTGGCAACCTGGTTTATGCTCTTTCCAGATGTACCTCATTCTTTCTGGGCTAAAACCTTCGTGAACATGTCCCCAAAACAGCCACACCCTCTCCCCTCTTCAGAAAAAGCAGCAGCTATGCAAACACTGTCTTGTCTCCATTATTCTTAGAGAGCCAGGCACGCTTGGGCAAGACAGCACTGTTCTGTGTAATGATTAAGAAGCAGTGATCGTGTCAGTGAAGATTCTTGTTTTCATTGAATATTTCATTCATTTTTGAACATAAGCAACCACTTAGCTGCAGTTGTGCTAGATGCAGAGGAGGAAACACATGCTATTCTTGGCCAGACTTTACCTCTGTGGGAAGCAGCAGCCTCCTTAAAGCAGCCTCTGTACACTGTATGATTTAGCTACATTTATGACTGTCCTGAATCTCAAGCAAGGACCTGAGAGTCTGAAACTGTAAATGTGTGCAAAACCCCCTAGCCTCAGTCTCGATCCTCTACTCTATGCCCTGTTTCCTCTACTTTATGCCCTGTCATTTGAAAATGACAGTTTCCAAACCGATGAGCTAAAGCTAACTTAAAAATTCTTCTTCAAACTGACTATATTCATTCAGCTGCCAACTGAGATGCTGCTGTGTCACTCAGCAGCAACTTTTTGGACTGTCTATCACAGGACTCCATGTCAGAATCCAGCTTTCATTAAATGCTCTCTGTCTTGCCTCTGTCCTCAGCCTTCAGACCACCTCCCAGGTAAATATCTGACCAGTCTGGCAATATGAAGACAAGGCACCCAGTCACTAGTATGTTTTAAGGGAGCACAGATACCACATGGTAACTATTGAATGAAAATGTTTATAGAAAAATAGTTTTGTAAAACAGCTCAGATTAAGCTGTTGCTGAATGTTGAGCTGAAGCTTCAAGCTGTATAAGCCAAAAGCCGCAGCTGTAACTTTTCTAGCTACAGCTAAAAACAGCAAAGTGTACTAGAAAAACCTTTTTGGGGGAGGGAGGAAGATACTCTCCTAACAGAGGATTACATCTAGAAGCAAGTGTGAGCTTTTTCTGCTCTGCTGGTCCTGTATCTGCAATAGTACACAATGTAAGTGATGATTGTGGCTTGTACTTTGATTGTTGAATGGCTGCTTTCACTTGATTCTGACATCTGCTGCAGTAATTATTGTAACAACTCTTGTCAGAAGCTGAACTTCAGAGCACTGCCCCAGTCTAATAATACAGCCTCAGCTTTACAAACTTAGAAAGCGAGGCAGGAAGGGATGAGCTCATGAAGCACATTTATGCAGCCAGTTAACTGCACATGCTTCGATGTACGTTGTGACTTAAAATGTTAGAGGGAATATTACTGGAGGAACTTGGTGTATAATTAGTTGTATTGTGGGCTTTATGGTTTTGTTTGTAAATTCATCACTAGAACTTTTCACTTCTTTCATCTGGCAGATTTTTGTTTATTTTAAATTCCTTTTCCCTGTCCAAGAGAAACCAAGGCATTTCAATGAAAAACTTGGGGTCAACTGAGGGCCCAGGTCAAGAAGTCTGTCTTGGATGTCACCTCCTGTAAACTCAAAATCTAGCAACAAATCAAAGGAAGGTCTTAGTTCAGAGAGCAGTGAGGTAATCAGGACATAGCTTGCTGGTAAAGGACTGGGAGATGTGATGCTGGAGCAGAGGTACCAGAAAGGACCTGTGAAAAAGGCTGGCAGGTTTGATAGTCCAGCCTGATGTGCCTTTGGAGCAAGAGCAAACAGCAATTCCATTGGTGATAGGAATGATGCTGACAGTAAGCAAGGTTGATATGCACAAAATGGACCCTTCTGTGCAATTGGCTTACTCTGGAGTCCAGATCTTGGGACAGTAGAGCTGTTCCATTTTGCTTTTCGAGCTACATATATAAGCACTGACTTTTTCTCCTGGTTTTAAATGTAATTTGTGGCTTACATCTTTTGTATTAACAAGGTAGCAGAGAGACTTAAGATAATCAACTCCAGGTAATCAGTTTCATTACGAGGTGCTTTTACTCTGGGAAGTCTGTGTTTCTGTCAAAATTTGCCAAGAAATGCTCTCAAAGAATTGGGAGACATTTCCTTTTACTACTAATGCTTGCATTTCCATTAGGAAGCTGTAGTTTTGAATTTACATATTCTGAGAAAATGTTTTGCTTAGAAATTCCTGCTGATTCCTTCAGGAAATAATTGGAATAACTTATTAAATATAATCACTTAGGATTGGAAGAAAATCCACTGTTAGGAGAGAACAGTCAGCATTTCCCAAATCATTCTTCTCCCTGTGCCCATGCAAATGATCACTTGAAATCACTGCCTGACACAGCTCTTGTAAGAATCCACGTCCCATTTTTAACCCAGACAAGCCTTAGAGAAAACTGTACTTCAGGAAACTACACAAGGCAGCCTCCCTAAAGTGAGTAGTTTTCCAGCCTTTACAGATTCATCCATGACAAAGCAAAAAAGCCTCCTGACCGAATTTACACAGCTAAATAAATAACTTTTTAAGTGTTTAAATGTCATTGTGAAAGTAAAAAGATGAAATGTGCTGAATATCATCTCTACAAAACCAGAAGTAGTTATAGTATAAATAAACAGAGTTTGCTTGGTATTAGGGACATAGGAAATTCCATTCAAGAACAGACAAATGGCACATCTTGTCTGGTATCCTGCATCTGGCACAGGCCTATAACAGATGCTTAAAATACTTGGCTCCCTTGGTCCCACAGCCTCCCCTGTTCCACCTGCCACCAACATTATAAATCACAGTTTTCCTAACCTCTGGTGAAAATCCCTTCCCTGCTCACTTGCATAATGTGGGAGGCAGAAGCAAGGGCCAAGGGGATACACATTTGCCCTGTGTGACCCTTGCTGCACTGTTTGGTACTGAGTTTGCCCAAACTGTGGTTCTGACTGGTGCAGAATGTGTAAGGCATTGCTGCCTGTGTTGGCCACGCAGTCAAACAAAGCAGCTCGTAGGTGAGGACTGTGCTTGGCTCCAGGGAAAGGGGGGAGCAAGCCCCTTTTCACCCTCCTTTGCACAGCTACCACTGGCCTGTTACTCATCAGCTGCCCTCCTTCTATCAAGACACTGCCTCTTAATTGCACCCTGCTGCTCAATGACATTTATATCCTGGTGTTGCTTTCTTAGCAACTTTGAAAGTTTAACACATGACGACTGAAAATTAAATGAGTTTTTTGTCTGTCAAGCAGAGCTCACTTTTGTCCTTATTCCAAAAGTTATCGAAACTTGGTTCATCTACCCAATGGGCCACTTAATGCAGGTTCCCCTCTTTAGGTGACTGGTGCTTCTAGCCATTGTCACCAATGTGACATGCCTGTGTCCAACAAAACTGACTGTGACATTCTCCCTTACTAGAAATGTTACTTGCCACAGACAATCTCCTTCAAACCAACATTAAATCCAATGGTACTGTTGGTTAAAGGCCTCTAAAACAGACAAATGAAAAATCAAAACATTCCCATTTAAAAAGTTCTAAACCCCTACTCATTAATTGTGTTAAAGCCTCTCTGTATTTCCCTGCAAAATGTAATAGTATTTTTAAAAGGCTAAAGAGAACTGATGACTATCAGTAGAGCAACCAACTAGGCCAAAAAAAAAAATGTATTTGAAGGAAAAAAAAAATTGTGCCCCTCAATTTGAGCATATGATCTCTACAATTGCTAAACACTGCTTTTAGAGACTGACCTAATAAATTTTTACTTGTTAATAAGGGAAAACTTAATCCTGATGGTGTGCAAGGACTGTTGGATACAGTTTGATATGCCAGTTTTCTCCATGCTCAAGGATTTTCTGATTTCGGTTCCATCTGACTGAATGTAACATGTCAAAGGTCTGAATCCACAGCAGACCTTTGGTCTAGCTAGCCCAAATTTTGTATCCACAAAGGACAAGACTTGGCCACATCAATCCGCTTGAAAGAGTGGACATGTTAAAGCTGCTACAGTACCTAGGAGAAGTTTGGATCCTTTAACATATCCCAAATCAATATTACATTCAATAAGGTTCAGTATTAACAGGAGCTCTGCGACTTTCTGTACTTTTTTCCTGTTTCACAAGAGCGATGACTTTCAGAATATTCATCTTATTCCAGTCAGGAACAGTCAAAGAGGTTTTTCAAGGCAGACAAATGAGTCAGCCACTTGTTCCAAATAAATGGAAGTGGTGTTCCAAGTTTCCTAGACAGCTTTAAAAACTACATACAGCAATTCAGCTGCTTAATCTATTATGTTCTACATCTCACATTTAAGAGGACACAAAATCACATGCTTTTTATTCCAGAGACAGGTTGTTTTGTCCACAGCCACCTCATTTTGTATCTGTTGTTAACAAACATGCTGGGCACCTTGCTCATACCACTCCCAAGAACACAAGCAGCACTCTTCAAAGCAAAGAGAAACTGCTGAGGTTCCCAGACTGCCATGGATATCCTAAATAATAGTGAACCAGATTTCCTAATGTCTGTGATTGCATTTGCCTGTTTGTTTAACGAGGATGTTAATATTTTGCTTTCTGAGGAGAAATGTTGTAAACCTCAATTAAAATATCCTTTACAAAAAGGGCATGAATTACAGCTTTAACTGTGCAGTAAAACAGAACATCTGCATGAATAAATAATTATAAGGAGATATATAAAACTATAAAAATAACTGCTTTACTGCAAACCTTGCCTTAACAAGAAACATAACTCCTTCCTCCCTCAAGAAATCTGAATACACTGACTCATGTCTTTGTTTAAGTGTCATGGTAAATTTGTTCTTTTATAACATGTAGTAGTTTAGCTTTGAACTTTTGAGTTTTGGAAAAGGCAGAGTGGAAAAATGTTTTCATGGGAGAGGAGTGCACATTCCAGAGCTGTCGACTGTTACTCGTTTATGAGGCAGGGGAAAAACTACTTTGGTTTTAGGCTTTGGTTGATGCAATTTGTTGTCTGGTATTTTGTGATAATCCAGAGTTTACACTGTACACTGAAGTATTTCAGTTTTCTCTCTCATCTTTCCAGCTTTTGCTTGTTCAAAATTCTGACCAAGCTTGAAACTGACTGCTATTGAGGAGAGAAAAGTTAGTAGTGTACAACTAGAAATAATGATCCTTTGTAATAAACAAAGTAGTCCAGTGGGAAAATAACACATAGTTTTCTGTGAATTATAGAGCTGCACCAAAGCATAGTGGAGGAACTCAGATGATATTACTCATAAAAACAGAACAAACCAAAATGCGAGCCCTTCGTGGTGCCTTTGTAACCTGAGCAACAGTTTTAAACACTATTTTCCTGGGCTGTTTCATGTTTAGTTCATGTATTAAAGTCTGGTTATATAAAAAATATTAAAACAGGAAAATAAAATAAACTCCCAGTAGCTTATTTATTCAAGTAAAGTCAAAAATATCATTTTGCTCTCCTGCCTTTTTGAAGGCTATTAACATAAATTCTTTCCTCCTTCTCTTTCTAGAAAAGAAAATGCAGATTGTCAGAATCTTTCAAATTTGATACTCAGCACTGATCTCTTCACTACTGGATGTGGAGTCTGGATATCAGAATTGGTGAAGTACTCTCCTATTAAACTGAGGTAATTTTCTGACAATTAATGAAAAAGTCTAATGCTGAAACAATGCAATTAACACATCTTTCAAAGTTTCATTTCCTAAGAAAAATCATCGCCATCAAAAAGGATCTATCTTGTCAAAAATCTTCAGAGACAAAAGACAGAAACTACATGAGAATGCTAAGCTCTAGCCAGAGATGAGAACTTCTTCATTCACAAAGCCAGAAGATGTCAGGGTATTATTCTGAGAGAGGGAGGCTTTGCTGAGGACATCAACTTTGCAGACACAAATTGAGATTGGTTTCTGTTTGTTGGGGCAGGCATCCCTGCAGTGGCCTACTTCACAAATATGACTCACTCAGCAGGAAATCTGCCTTTCTGGAAGCCCACCACTCACTGGGCAGCAACAGTGCCAGGTTTTCCCTCCAGAAAGGAACTGCACACAGCACAGGGCTGATGTAGGCACTCTGTTACAGGACTGTGCAGACAGGAAGGCACTCAGCTGCAGAATTGCAGTAAAAACCACAACCTAAGCAGGTGGCTCTGAGGCTCACCCATAAGCATGCAGAGATATGATTAACTTCCGAACAAAGTTATGCTAAAAAGATTTTCAGAAAGTATTTCTTCCTTTCCTGGTATATCAGTAATCAAGATACTGTCAGTTTTCAGTCCATTGCCCTAAGAGCATTGCACAACATTCATAGTATATTAACATAAATCCTAAGGATTTAGATGGGCTGTCATAAAATCACCACTCCAGACAAAGAGAAACAGAATGCAGAGCTAGGAGCACAGGAAGATCAGTTAAAGGATAGATATATTCTTATATCTAACAGAGCTGCTGCAGACTCCACGTTTGCTTTCAAAGTAATGGAATTCCATTACAAAACAGTAACCAACATGGAACATAGTTCTTTGAGGTCATTTAAAGCCCTGTCTGTTAAACAAATGATACTCCAATTTTATTTTGTTTTCCAAAGCTTCATATTTCTTATATGTTTTCAGCAATTTTTGTCCTATCCATCTCCTAAACCAGCACTTTGGAACACTGAGAAATTGTTTGCCTAAAGCCAGAACTCTGATTTCAATACCTTTCTGTTATTAATATTCCTTAAGTTACATTTCAGCTTCCAATCAAGGTTTGCTGCAACAGTTTCTCTTTTGATGCGAGTCCACTGTACAGTACCTTGGATCTCAGCTAGAATGCACACCATGTCCTGTGAGCAGTAAAAAACAATATAGCTCAACTTCCCCAAAGTAGGTTGAATCAGGAGTTTTAAGGATAATCAAAGCCATATTTTTACCAGCAAGCAGAGCCAATAAGTCATTGAAGCTATATAAATATATTCTTATCCACACTGCACTTCATTAGAAAAGGAATCTCACACCCAGGAACACAAAAATTCAGAATACTGAATAATTGTGGAACCAAAAAATGGAAAAATATGGTGGCCTTTGCATGAGAAGTGCATCATAAAAGGGATTCCAGTAAAACTAGATGATTCTTCAGACTTTGTATAAACTTTTATTATGCCTTTCTTAGCAGACATTTGAAAACTTGAAGCACGTTGTATAGAGAAGTATTACTTAGAGAATAATTTATTCCTTGTGTTCTTTAGATGAAATTTGCTTATATATGAATTGATATACAAATACATGCAAGTATGGATGTGTATGTATGTTTCCAGCAAAGCCTGTAGCTAAATATTTAAGACCACCCGATGGTCTGTGGTAATGTCAATAGATAGGTGCCAGTCAATTTGATATTTTATGTCAGCAGGTTATTCTACATGTGAGAATACATCTGTGTAAATGCAACAGTATGTTTCTCATAGAAGTTGTTTATGTGCAAGTCTTCACAGGACTTGTGTCTATATCAAATCTGAACTTAGACTGCTGTCACTGAGAGCAGAATCTACATATTTGTACAGTTTATTTCATGTTTATTTTTATTTTAAATACTGGCTTTCTTTTCACTGCTAACTACAAAGGCTGATTGATCAATATAAGTGGAATTTACCCAAACAGCAGCCAACATAGAACAGAGTCAATAGCAGCAATTCATGGCCTTCTTTAGTTTGTTGTGTTTTTTTAACGTTCAGAGCCCATACAGGCAAGAAAATATTTCCTATACTGGAAATGGAAACACTGCTCACCCCTTTTTAGAATACAAAGCAAAGAAATGAAATTTCAATGATTTAGTCAAAACTAAACACTTTCCTCATCTCAGAAATGCAGTATTGCCCAATTCAGCCAACGTATGCCTACCTGAAAAAGGGAATAATTTAATCACCTATGCCTGAAATCACACATTTTTAAGCTGTTCTAACCACAGTGTAGGCACAGCTTAACTGAATGATTTCACCATGCTAAGTTATTTCCCACGTTCCTTTGTTACTCCAGCAATGAAAAAAAATTCAGGAGCTGGAAAGTCATATGATCCATAGAAAAGAGAATATTGTGGTTTCTAAGAAAAATATTTATTACCAAGTAAGCTATTTTGATTTATTAAATGATAGCTTCCCATCACAGTGTTTTTTGATACAGTGTTTGAAACCACAATGATTGTACAAAGCCAGCACCTTATTTGTTTAAAGGCACTCACTTGTGTTTTTCTTAATAGAAATATCAGTTCATGACAATGCCAGGTTCATAAAAGCTCATCCAGGAATAAATTCTTGAAAAATTATTTTTTTTTCCTAGAGTGACCATTAAGCCAGGGCAGGCACTGTGTCCCAGTGCTAGTCTTCTAACATTAGATTTATAGGATGTTATAATTAACAACAGGTGATGGGCAGCACTCCTTGCACAGCAAGCAAAGTGAAAAGACTGGCAGCTCAAGAGCCACTTGTGAATCATCAAAGCTTTTCCCTGGATAAACTCAGTAGTAAACCTGATAGGTCTTCTGGCAATTGTTTTGGGTTGGGTTCTTTCTGTTTGGTTTGGTTTGTTTGCTTGGGTTGTTCTTTTATTCCACCACCACCCTTGATCCTTTTTCATATCAAAGATTAGGGACCATCTGTATGTTTTCACAGTTGTGTAGCTTTTCCACTTCTGTGTTTACTATCTATAAAATGAGACAAATTATGCTTCCCTACTCACAGAGGACTTCTTGGAGGATTACAGAAAAGTCTACACAAAATTTTGAAATTATGCAAATTTTTAAGAGACATTTGTATCTCTATTATTCCAGCTCTTTCAAAGTTGTATTCTGTACAAATAACAGAAAAAAAAATAAAAATGTTCAAAACACATACAACCCTCCAATTTTAAGAAAAGCTGTGCTTCAGCTTAGGGCTAAAAAAGGAGGAAGAAAGACCCTGAAATACATAAATTGGCAAAACAAAGTATGTCCCAAATGAGTTTTCATTTGCATAGCTAAACAAATATCTTTTTTTCCTTCAGTACTGAGAATTTAAACAAGGCAAGGTATGTTGGGAAAGGCAATGACTTAGTTTAACCAAGTGAAGGACTTGAATCCCAAATCTACCAACAGATCTAACTTTTATGAATAATTTTCAATGTACTAACCTGATGTGATCATGATATTCATGAATTAATTATGACAAAGAGGTAATTTTTTTAATTAGAAAACCACATCTGTTTTGGATAACTTACTGTATATTCTTATGGACACTAGAAAATACTTTAAATGCACTAATTGGTAGAAAGATGTAAAAAAGAAATATCTAAAAAGAAAAATATTCAAAAGAAGAAATATTTAACAAGAAAAAAAATCAGTATTCATACTGTAGAAAGGATTTGAGATATTTCATGGATATCATGTTCTTGCCCATATCCCACGATTTCCTCTACAAATAACCCTTATACATTAAATTAATTTCTGCTGAAGCCCTTTTATTGTGTTTCTCCCCACCTCAAAATAAACTTGAATCAGTAACCTTAAAGTTCTTAGCACTATTATATTAGAGAGCAATTGTTTTTATTCTAGATGTATGTTACCAGGTTGCCAACATGGTGCAGTGGTAAATTTATCCTGCTTGCAGCAGAGTTTGCACTTCATTAAAATTCACACAGCAATGCTTATCTATAGCTGAGACAAAACGTGGCCCAGGGGAACACTTGTTACTCTGGGTAATTAATCAGAGGTGATGGGAAATTTTTCTTAGTGTTCTTGATAATCTCTAGGGCATCATCCAACTCTGCAATTTTGGCCTTACTGAAGTGGAAAGCAAATTTCATCAGTAACTAGAACAGGCCAAGACATTTCTCACAAAGCACTTCACAATCTAGTGTCATCTGGCAAAGTTTCTCAGGGCAGTTTTTTTTCAGAACTGGAGCAGTAGTTCATTTCTATTGAATATTTCACATGCATACATTAAAAGTCCCTTCTTTGGGCAATCACAAGCATATTTTAAGAAAGGTTCTGCACATTCTTTAGGGTAAATACCTTTTTAATCTATGCTCAAAAAAAATCTCTTAGCTCAGTGAACTTGCAATCACATCCTCAATAGGAAATTCATTGTTTTACAAGGGCAGGGAGAAAATACATAAGACTGTCAAAATGCTTGAAATTCAAGCACATATCTTGTAACAGCCAGAAAACTTCTCCTTTCTAGTGTAAGGCTAGCCTCAAAGATAATTTTTTTATTAGAAAAAGAAGAATCTCTCCCTCTATCAGATGCTGAAACCTAAAGCTATGTAACTAAAAAAGAAATACCTTAAAAAAAAAAAAAAAGGAAAGAAAGAAAACCCAAACCAAAAGCATTTTATTGTTGTGGTTGCTAGGCATAGGTTTTCAAATTCACTTATGTTGAGACCAAACAGAAGTATGTTGTTCTTATTGAAGTTCTTCAGGATAGCTAAACTTCTACTGCATAAAAGTAGGAGGAAGTTTAAAAAGACTGAAAATATTTTCATTTCAAAAGAAGAATCTTCCCCAACCCAAAGGACTATTCAAACATCAGTCAGGTCTCTTAGAAAAAGCTCAATGATCTAGACAAGCCTTAGACAGAGGTGAAACTGACTCAGCAATTTAAATTCCCTTTAGTTCTTCCAGGTACAACTTTATTATTAGTGACTGTAAATGATGAATTAAGACTTATTTCATATTTTTATCAGCTATTCATTAGTTTAGCCATTTTTGTCCTAAACACAAAACTTTTTTACAGCTACATTTATTTAAAATAATATCATTTCAAGAGTTATAATATATACAAAGTAATTGAATAATGAATAGTTATGGTATATAGGACAGAAGTGTACAGGCTAAACTTAAATTCACTGATATTTCATTTAAGTGTTGTTGCAACATAGAGAACTGCTGAACAGATACTGATGGACAGGTTTATTGAAGCTCACAAAGAGAGCTGCAAGCTTCCTGTTCCTTTTTTTGACTGACCCCTGGCTCACAGTAAGTTTGTTCTGATTAAGAACATACTGTGTTACTGCTGGATGCTGTTGTTTTGAGTGTGTTGTACAAATTTCACTGTGGCAAGAGCTAAATGAAAGCCCATCTTCTCAAATTACTAAACAGCATAATGAATCTTAGCGTGGACATTTCAAAAAAGTTTATTTCTCATTGTGATGACTAATACAAGCTCTCCATAACAGATTCACAAAGGGATTAACAATTTTATGAGTTTAGCAAAAGTAACTGGCTCTCAGCATTAATTGTAGCCTTGAAAGTCTGTCCTAAACAAGACATCGTAATGCCTCAGATTCAAAAGAGAATCAGTTCTCTTCTTTACATGTAGACACTTAGATGGATGTAGCTTCTTCTAAATGAAAGTTAAAGCTGATATTTTGTTTTTAGAATGGGCTATATCTCACTGATTGAATAAATTATGAAATCAGACATTTCTGGGGTCAAGTTACCATGCGTGCCAAGGTCTACATTTCAAGTTCAGGACCTGGATGCAAGATCTGTACCCACACTCGTGAGGCACATAACTTTCCCTAAATACTTCCAGTGATCAGAGCAAGGCCAACTACTGCTTCTGTAATCTGAGTACAGTTTTTGTGTGCCTCAATTCCTTTGTGTGAAAACATGCTGGCGATACACTCCTTAATGTAGGAGTTAGGATGATAAACTGGTTATTGTTTGCTCAGTAATGGCATGTTGAAGTCTGCTTAGCTCACCTGCCTGAACTCAAGGATAGAACTATATGAATTCTGTCTTAAAGAACTTACAGTCTTTACTGCTTAACACTAAGACATCCACATGGCCTATCTAATCTGTGTATGTGTCCTGAGATCTATTTGAGCTAAGTCTGTGAATGGCTGGAGTTAAAGCAATGTAATACATTTCCACCAGGAACAGAATTAAGTATCTCCCTGATGTTTCATTTAATATTTATGCAAGCATACATGTGCTTATATATAGAATTTTCTAAATGGGGAACTAAAATAAAATGTTACATAGAAACAATACAAACTGCACTGTATTTGGGCTACAGAAATAAGGGAACGGTAATATGAAGGCTCTTTGCACAAATAAGTTACCTTAAACCTTGTAGGCAAACAGCACAACAAAATCTGTACAATTTCCAATTCAGCAAAAAAATATCCTTTCCTATTTCTGTTGCCTTACTAAATGAATGAGTACTACCAAGCCTGCTGGAGACATAGGTGGTGCATGCTCATCATGCTAACTAACATCCATACAGATACTGGGACACTTGCTGCCATTATATCAGGAAAAATCTGCGGTAGCAGGAGAACAAAGGAAATTCAAAGTCTCTTCAAAGATTATTATGCAAACTTAACAGATTTACTTGCACAGAATTACTCATACCACACCACCAAACAGTTGACAATGAGTGCTCCCAAAACTCTTCAGACAAACACTGTAGAAACAAGCTGTATCTATATATATTTTCCTGAGTTTAGGACTACACCTAGCTACAAATTTTGAAAGTAGGTTACAGAATATGCTGTACCTCAGACTTGATGGATTAAAAGAAATAATTATTAATGGATTTCTTTTTCAAAATAAGTAATTCCTAACTTGCAATATTTTGGAAATCAGTAAGAAAAAGAGCAGCTAAAAAGATCAGTATTATTCATAGACTTCGACAAGATGGAAAACAATTAGATCATCCATCCCATTTTCCTGCCAATTCAGTATTGTTCCCTGCAGAACATTTTCTAATGCTTAGTTTTTGAAGTCCCTTGAGAAGGGATACTCCAGCATTTCCTTTGGACACATACTGGCACACTGTCAGGCAGGTTTATCCTCCCTCTCTTCAATCAAGCATTTCCTGTCTCTTATTTCATCTTCCACTCAAGAATTCTTCCTCCTCCTTAGTGCCAGGGCCTTTCAGGAATCCAGAAGGGACACTGCCTACAGGAACAGATACTTCCAGAATAGGATATTCCACAGTATGAAAACCTGTAGCAGACAATTTTAGGAGAAGATCCCAGTAGGCTCCTTTTGCTGGCCCTTGTGCGCCAGCTGGGCAGGATGCATCTGAAAGGTACTTGGGCACCTTGGAACATTTTCAATTCTTCAGTATGAAATCTGGGGAGAGTATCTGTTAAAACCAAAGATTGAGTACCTCAGATCAGGTTAGGACTGCTGAATTAACATCCTGCAGTGGAAAACAAGTACTATGACACCAGTGATTTGTCCCTTTAAATAAGTGGACATAAGAAAGAGGCCTGAAGAAAGCAGAAAAATATGGAGAAAAATACTGGCCCAGCGGTGACTGAGTAAAAATCCATTTGTGCTCAGGATTGATGTGCTCAGGAGTATACTTGTTCTAGGTACAATATTCACACTCATGCTACAGACACAGTAGCCTACAGCAACTCATTCCAAGCAGCTCTGTTATTGACAGAGTAATTGTGGGAAAAGGTTTATTACCACTCAGCAGGCTGTGTGCAGACTCAGCATCGTGAAATCCTGATGCGTATTTGTGAAGAGATCCCTCTGTAGTTCCTGCAAAAGCTGGTGGTTCCTAAAGAACCCTGGGCCAAATATGGCCTAAGGGTTTCAGGCATCTGAAGAGTCAGGTCAAGACAGGAATTTAAGTGTGGCTTGCTGAGTGGAATGTTAAGCTTGTCAGATTGAGTAATACAGACTTTTAACGTGAGCAGTCCAAGTCTGCTACGTTGATGACAACATTGTACTACAGGTCATGATAAATGTCATTCTTGAACTAGAGGTTTAGCTTTGTCTTGAAAGAGCCTTGCCAGAGTACTCAGGGATATTTTTTGAGAACCACAAATGTTAAATATCTTTTTGTTCTTCAGATTTGAGCAGGTGGACTTCGTAGTCATTGGTCTTGCAAAACAGTTTGCACCGGGGAAGGATTAAGTTTCTGTTACCTAACTCGAAAGACAGGCCAAATATAAAACAAAAATGATGGAAGAATTTGGTTGCAATTTGGTCTGGGTTTTTGAAGGGATAGAAATATTCTTGGATGTGTCCTTTGTTTTGACACATTTATACCAATTACAAATCGAAGGGCAAAGTTGGAGTATTATTTCCTCCAAACTGTCTCAGCCACACTTTGTTCTAATGTCTCTTACAGAATCCCTTTGACAGTGAAGGGACTTTCTCTTTTAATGTAATTGTTCTTGAAGGTGTTTAAAGCATCCAAAAGAGAAAAGGAAATAGTTCTACAAGTAAGTTGTGGAAATCTGGAAAGTATCTATAATTTGTAACTTATACAAGGCAATGTATTTTTAATAAATCTTTTGCTGCTCATTTAGAAAAAAAAATAAGTAGAACCAGAAAAGCCACATCAGTACCTTATTTCAATTAAAATTCAGAGAGCTAAATCAGTGTATTTTCTTTTATAGTTTACTGAAACTGTCTTGGGTGCTGCTTACTTCAGCAGCATCAATTTCAGAAATGAAAGCTAATTAGTGAGAATAAAGACAAGCGTATCAGGAGTGAAAAAAACCAGGCTAAAAACTCGATCTTCTTTTGAAGAACTGTAAGAGCATTCAAAAAGGAGAAAAGGAGAACAAAAGTCCAGTGAAGTGCAAGATTTTTGTCTTGAACTACCAAAAACTGGATGATCATCAGCTGACATCCAATTTCTATTTTAAAAGATACTTCAGCCTTAAAATGTTTTTTTAAAAATTTTGATATGAGTCGTATATACTTGTTCCTTTGAAAAGAGGGGAGAAAATAGAGTGTTTTGCAGTGCTGAATTATTAATTAGCAACACAGTAATCATTGTTCCCACCAGCACATAATGCTTCCTGCTTCAGCGATGCAGTCCCTGTCTGTGCAGCTTCATTTGGTGGTAAATTTAGGTTTTCAATTAATTCTTTCCTAGTAAACTGTGGAAAGTTCATGGGAAGGCACTGGAGAACTTGGCCCGTTTTAGTGGGCAAGCTTCAGAATGTCACATGAATGCCACAGAATGTTTTTGACAGCAAATGATGAGGTATCCTAAACTAAATTTTAATCTGCGCCCTGACAGGAGGTGAAGTAAAGAACAAGCACCTACCTCTAGTGAAGTTATGTTTATGGACAGGATTGCAGCTTGGGCAAGCCTCCTCCTGTTAGGGCTCAAGGAAGTAGCTTCAGGCCAAAGACAGCACAGTGACACTGCAAAGACCTTAAGATCAACTCAGTATTCTTGAGATTAAAAAAAGAAAAAATACTTTCTATTGAATCAACAGTCATGGGAACTGTGAAAAAGAAGAAAAGGAACACCCTCTTCCTTAGAGCTATGCATGGAAGTTACCAGCTATTCAATCAAATGCATGGTTAGTTGTAAAACTTACTAGAAGAAGCACAAGTCCCCTGAAGAGTTAGAGGGAAGAGAAATTGGATTCACAGGCTTTTTCTCCTATATAAGCAGCAAAACAATCAGGTATTTGCCAGCACTTGTGCAAGGTATACAAAATTGAAAAGAGGAGTAATTTTAGGTACTTGCACTACTTCCACTGTCACCCACAAAAAGCAAAAGCTTCTTTTTTCCCTGATTCACAGAAATCAAAGAACTTGCATATCTACTAGTTAAGGAATTTATCTTTGGAAAAACAAGCTAAAAAGCAAAACTCAGCAGTCCAAATACCCCAGAAAAATACCCCAGACACCATACTATCTACCCCAGACCCCAAACACACTACTATCGGTTTGGTAAGTAGGCTAAACACTGGTTTAAATTTTAACCTAACTTTAACACTGATTAAAACTATTTGATTTGCACCCCAGCAAAATAGATGAAGTCTATTTAATAAGCCATCATCTTTTAGAACACAGGAGGAACATTTCCTTGGGGTACATTCCCTATTTTCCTCTCATTATTCTTTAGAATGGAGAGGGATGGTGCTTCCTTCTCTAGCTAGGACAGTTTATTCCACAGCTTGAGCTACTACTTGGATAAAAGCAAAGGGGAAAAAAAAGCTTTCTAAGTCCAAATGCCCATGAATAAACACATCAAGCATCTTCAAAAATAGTTCACAACACCTTCCAAGCTCAGTGATGGCATTGCCTTGAAACAGTCCAATGAAGAAGATGAAATCAAGTAAATACAACAAACTGTAATGTGTTTATAATATTTTTTTCTCATCTAAAGTAACTTCTTTAGAATGCAATTATGTCGTCCCTGGAAAGACTTGCTCCAGAGACAGATTACAAAGCTGGTTCATTCCCTGCTCCTGCAGGAGAGTCTCTGTTCACTGGACAGAACTGTTGTAAGGCAGGTGACTCCCAATCCAGTTGTGGGCTTATTGACTCGGTATCACTGCATGTGTGTGAACCACCTTCTTTAGGAAGCCTTGGGGATTTTACATTGAACAGAGCAGTTGAAAACTGTTTGTGGCGAAGCAGTTGTCAGTATAGGTCTTCCAACAGAAGCCAGTTTGACATAAATAATTTCCATTTAAGATTCAGTTGACATTCCATGCCATTTATTTCATGGGTGCTGCCTCATGCCAACGCTTTCAGCTGTACTACATCATGGAACCCAACCCACTAGAAGTGCAAGTTGTGGCAAGCAGTAGAGGCCATGAAAGCTGATGAGAAGCTCACTGCTGTTTGTGCTGTCCATTGCAGCACCAGCTCAGCACACAGAGCTTGGTCAGGTATTTTAGCAATGCTGTGAAAACCACAGCCCTCCCAGCTTTGTACACAGCCACACAAACCACTGTCGCTCTTTGGGTGTGAATGATTGCTAACAGCACCCAACTGTGAGGAATAGAGGGCAATTTTTGATTGTGGAGGTCACAGTCAAGTCCTCTAAGAAAAAATTCCAGTGACTTTAGCTCCCACACAAAGCAAACATACTGGCTAATAACACTTGGTCTCCCTTCTCTGTCAGATATGACACTTAAGCTCTGCCAGCCACCTAAGAGTTGCTAAAATAAATATGCAGGGCTACTAGCAGGTACTATTTCCACTTGTTTCACCCCCCATTCGTTCTGTCAAGACAGTCTCTGCAAAAGAAAAAGAAACCCTGGAGGTTTTGACAGGGAAGACCTCAAAATTGTATCTACTTCTTTTAATTTACCAAAGCTTACATATTATGTAGTAATATCTGTCCAGTGAGTTTGACACAAGTGACAGTATTTAGCTGAACACAATCAGTCTCTCCAGAATAATTTCCCCAGGTAGCAGTGTGCTTGATTGCATGATGTTCAGACTCCCTCTTCGTGTTGTCCAATACAAATACTGCACTCAAATCAGGGAGATATATTTTATCAGATACACTGCTTTCCCTTCTTTAAGGGTATCTTGAGATGGAAATTTTAAACAAAACTTACATAAAAAAACATATAGACCTGAACTCCAAGCTTGTTCTCACATAACTAAGTTGTTGTCTTTCTTTCCTTCCTTCCTTTTTAAACTATTTCGAGTTTATCCCATGTTTCCATCCAAATTCTACAATTGTTGTACTTTGGAGGTAGGTTCCTTAAAGCAGGTTCCTACTTCCACGGCAAGGTCTTTTGAACATTTCAAATTAAGTGTTTCTGTTAAGCTATATGTAAATTTGTATGTGATAGTTCACATTTGTTTTATTGGTTTAGTAGGGGAACTCAGATTATGCTTTTCTCATTGATATCTAATAGAAACGTGTTTCCTGTGCAGAAACACAGCTAAAGCAGCAATGAGGATGCTTTAATACTTTGTAATGTGTTTCTGCAGTTAATTCCTTAGTTGATACATCTGATTTTTGACTGATTTCACAGGTCACTGGAGTTGCCAACACATTTTTGTTCCGAGTCACTTCTTTGCCAGACCAAAGAGAAAGGAAACAAACTTGTCTTTCAACCTTTGCTGCTAAATACAAGACAGGGCAGGAAATAATTATGGAGACAACAAAAGGAGTACAAGTACTTTTACTTTCTGTGCATAAGCACACATGTACTCCTCCATGAAGGAAGTAATTTAATTCATAAAATTCTAGGAAATAGTTCAAACCCAACAATACTTGACTGTCTAGTCCTGAATCAATTCTTTATGGCACTTTAAATATATAGTAAGAAAGCAACCTCTGAACCAAAGGGCTTTATATTCCCAGCTAAATCCTCTAGTCCTCCACCAGAAGCCAGTTTCACAAACCTGCCAATGTAACAATCCACCCTTCAAAGTGAAGAAAAATCTGCATTTAAACCAGAACACCCTGTTACTAGATACTCAGATAATTTCCTATTATAAATGTAGCCAAAACATCACACTACAGCAAGTGCTCCCTGACAGAAGGCAAAAGTCTTCTTCATAATGTGATAGGGACAGATTACACAACAGTTTTCAGATCATTTGTTGGGACACCGTTCTCCATTTTCTATGGATATGAAACTTTAAAAATGTTAGAATTTATTTATTTATACCCAGAGTTCTGCGTGCTAAATGAAACAGACTGGTGTATTGGCATCTGTAAGACCTTAAATTTATTAAAGGATGAATCTATGGTAAGTTCAAATGCTAACTCAATTAGGGTGTTTACACGGGGTCTTTGCACAATGTTTATGAGATGAAGTTTGAAGTAAAACCCAGACATGTTCTGTTTCTGTTTTGTACCACAAAGATTGCAGTGCAGCTAGGAAACATACTTCAGTGAGTCACATCTTGGAAAAGAAAAAGATAAATGGATAAAAATGCAGTAATAGTAGGATATCTGGAAATAAACACTAACTGAACTAGCAGACTTTTTTGTAGTCCAGCTCACAGTCACTTCTAGTCCATGTTCCATGTTCAGGATGTTGCTTCTGCTACCCAACTTAAAAAAAAAAAAAAAAAAAGAGACAAACACTTCTCTTGATGATATTACATCTGTAAGGCAACAGAATTATTTGCTGTTTCTGTCCTGTATTCAGCTAAGTGAGGCTGTAGAGGTTGAGAGTCCAGGTATTTCCATTTCAGCTTCTAGCTTATCAGTAGCCCTTAACATTTAACTTCATTTCAGATCTCAGAGCTCCTTGCAAACAGTGCTTTAGCCTTGCACTGTCCAGCTTCCCTGCCATGAGACAGAATAGAAAGCAGGAATTGCATATGTACTTCAAGCAGCAGAAATGGAAGGCCAAGCACCAATAAGTCCCTTGGTATCATTATATACCTACAGGGGTTTTATTTGCATGGGGGCATTCATTACACATAAAAATCAAAGGAAAAAGGAGAAAAGGTTGCAGTAAATAATGAAAAACAATGTTAGAATTAAGGGCCTTGATGCATTTGAAATCTTTCCCTTGCAGTTCTAAGTTTTCACTTCATCCCTACTTTTTGGCCAGGGTGAGAACTGTGTAGGAAGTCACAGTCCAGTGCCTCTGTAAAGCAGAGGAGTAGGGTAGGTTCTACAAGTAATTTTCTGGCAGTGTTTGTCTCCTAATGTCTCTTCTTCACCTAAATATATTGCCCCAGTGGAAAGTTTTTGAGTTAGGCCTACACCCTTTGTCACAGGAAACTGCGCCTTGCTCATCTCCTCTGCCTCAAAGCAGGGCTTTCTTACACTGCAGAGGTTGAACCAGAAACAGGACCAAAGTAATCTTTAACCTGAAACAACCTTTTGTAAAAAATGTATTACAAGAACAGCTGCTTGCTGCCTGCATTGCGTTTGCAAGCATATATTGTCACCTTTTCCAAGTCGCTAGGAATTTATTTTGAAGCAGAAGCAAAGGGGAAAATATCCAACAAGTCATCTGATTTATTGCAGTAACCCTCATATACATGCAGTGTTAAAGTTATCATATGGTTGGCTGTAGAAATGCTATGTAATTCAGTTCAGTGGAAAGGTTTAAGGGATTAAGTGATACACATATGCTTTTGTAATTACATCAAGATGTTAAAAAAGCCAGTTTTTAAAAAAAGTGCTAAATCACTGTATAGGATATACAAGCTAAACCAAGAGCCTACTTTGGAGAGAAAAGTGAAAAGATTTATTTGCCAAGTTAGATAGCAAAAGTTTTGGCACCACTGAAGATCTGGAATGTGTCTACACGTAGGTGTGATTCAAAACAGTATACACACATTTCCAACAGCAAGATTCACAATTCCTCACCATCCTACCAAAATGCTAAAGGATTCTGATAGTCTGTGTACTACCTTGGCTGAGCTGCATGTTCACTGGTGCCAGATGCCATTCTGAGTGGTTTTAGACTCCAACATGGGTAGCAGGACTTAGTATCCAAGAAGTCCTTAATGCTGTGTTATTTGTGAGAAGGAAAACATGGGTGCTTACCTTTCTTTTTATTGTTTTGTTTCTTTGGGCTTGGCTTTTTGTTGTTTTTGTTTGTTTGTTCCCCTACTAAGTAATGTTTATCTAGTATGATGTTTCCTGATCTATCCATCAATTCCTTCTCTGAATAACTTTTGAAAAAGATTGCCAGGCAACTTGAAACTCATCCTGAAAGTGTAAAAGCAAACTACCCTTGCACAAGTTCCTGAAAGTCAGTGGGTGAGCAGTGGGTAGAGACACAACTTGGCATCTTCACAGACGGAAAGGCAGACAAGATTCATCTGTTAGTCATTCAGTTTGGCCTCAGGAAAGTAAAAAATGCAAATCCAGGAGCAATCAAAATTCATTGGTTTTGCTGCTAGCATAGCAGCTTGGAAAATCCAAATCTTGCTATCTTGGGTGATACATAAACAAACCATTAGGGATCCAATCCTGCTTCCTCACTATTTTTTGAGTAGGAAGGGAACATCAGAAGAAATACAGTGAGATGATATAGTTTAGGAACTTACTTCTGTGTTCCACTCCAACACCACATCTTCCAAACATCACCCTGTTTGGTTGGGTTCTTTTGTGGTGGCTTGTTTGTTTGCTTTAAAGTGTCATAGGACAGTTACATGTTCCAGAATAATAGATTTTTCATTAGGTAATACCTGTTTGATGAGTCTATTCCTCAAGGACCCAGTTTAAAGTAGTGATACTAAATAGCAGTGATAAACACATAATTCAGTTTTAGCCAGTGTTCTGCTTCAGGGTGATCTGCATGGCAGAAAACCAGAATTCATTACAACAATTTTCACTTGCATAACTTATCATGTAGAATCAGTCTAGGACTCCCTTAGAGGCTACTCAGACTACAGCTCTTGGGGTGTCATCTAAAGGTAACTTCCATTAACAAAGCAGATATTTTCCTGGTTAGGCTGTAGACTGAGCAAGGGAAAGAGAGGGATACGCTGGTCTTAAAGGAAAAAATCTCTAGAATAATTCATTGGGAAAAAAGCAGACAGAGATAGGAGGTAAACTCCATTTTGGAGTTACCTTTTGCTAACATTAGTGATTCACAAAAAAGGGATGAAGTTCTTAGCCACTTAGTGGATGTTACATTGGGTTTGAGCATGATGGAAGAATTTAACAACTTCAGTGCATTAGTTAACCTAGTTTTGACTTGGGTTCCCGTGAATAAAAATTACAGTGATCGACTGCAGCTTGTGTCCTGTGGGGAAAGAAGTGTTCAGAACTGCTTAAGTGATCTGAATGCTTCTTTCCAAAACTTTTTCTATAGATCTGTTTGGTTCTGTGTAAACCCTATGACAAAACATGAGTCCTGATCATAAAATGGCTTTTTTGCTTCATTTGCACTGAAGTGTTATCTTCTACTCTTAACAAAGTGTTTGTCATCAGTTTGTAATCAGAATTTTATTTACGTAGACTCAGACTTTAGCATCTGATATTTGATGTTCAAAATATGAGCTGTGTTTGTGGCACCCATATTTTTCAAAAATATTTTTTTTCTTGACTCAGTAAGGGAATGATCAGGCTCACATTTTAGGGCCAGAAGTTGCCAGTACAGATTTAAAAGCCCCCTTGCAAATGGATTCCGCTGCAACTGGCCACTACAAAGAACATGCTCAACAAACCCTTTTGCCATTTAGAACTTGAGAGAAGAAGCCTGTAGACAGTCAATGAATTGAGATGAATATTTCTGGATTTTGTTTTCTCGTGCTAGTATTTGCTCAGAGAGACAGACTTACCAGGGTAGCTGAAAAAGACAGGCTTACCAGGGAAGCTGAGTGAAAAAATAGGTTTCCATGTTAAAAACACCACTGACCATGGCATAGCCAACATACACACCAGACTGTTGCTATTATGCTGAAATAGCCACATTTCTGTCTAGCTTTCCTTCCCATGCCCTTCCTGCATCCAGCATCCTGCCTCAGTGGAATATGTGCCCCACTGAGTTGATTAGGAGGAATGAAAATTATTCAGATCTTCTAAATTATTTATTTTTCTGCAGTGCACATACTCGTGCCTGGTCCTTCCACTGCTCACTCACCTTCAGCAATGAGATTCAGCTAGTTTACCATATGCAAATTATTTTGAATATTGTCCTCATCATCACCATGGCAAATCAGGGACACATTACCTGGGTACAAGACCAATGCTAAGATAAACATAGAATTTATGGAAGAAGAACAGCCTGATGATCTATCTTTCTAAAACCAGAATGACTCCTTTCCACTGCTCATTTGTTTTTCCTCATGCAAAACCTTCCATTTGGCAACACATTTTAATCCAGAGGACAATTTAAAGCACTTCAAGGTTTGTCATGTAAAAGATGACAGAAAAACAGAGCAACCATCATTCTGATGTACACATGTCCCACAGGATGAAAAACAGATGCCAGTGTCCAGCAAGAGGACTGTGTGCTGAGTTTGCTTGAAAGAAAAGGTGAAGGAATTATTGCACTATTTAAAAAAAAAAACAAAACAAAAAAAACCAAACCTTGCCTGAAAAGTGCTGTACACATAGTAGAAACCTGAAAGTTCATCGTGTATTCTACTATGTTTACTACTATTGAAATACTAGATTCTATGTTTTGGGTTTTTTATCTAGTCCTACTCAATCTTAGGGATTAAGCAAAATGAGTTAGTAACAGAACACCTTAAAAAATAGTAAAACATCCTTTAAAATGTTAAAGTCTGCAAATTTAGAAATAAACATTTAATCACCAAAGAATGCGGTCAGACTGCAGAAAATAGATAAAGTGGTCATCATCAGCCTGTCGTAAGAAGTATTGCCTCTTACAGCAATACATACCTTTACTTTTAACACTCTGTCAGAGTCCCTTCTCTCTTACCTTCGTGGCTTAGAATCTTATCTGCATCCACTGCAGGCGTATTTCAAGCTTCACCATTTCCAAACATTTGCATTAAGTTCTTAAGCTTTTACTAAAATATGGAAACCATCCACATAAGTGCCCAGTTTAACACTTTGCCTTCAGGTAACCCTCTTACTTTATTGAAAACAGAGCTTTGCTTAGATGAGTCAGGTATAGGCACAGCTCACAATACCCACAATATCCAGTGCTTTCCCACCAGGGGTTATTTAGAATGAAAAATACAAACAGGAACGATGCTCTGTAAACTAACTCTTTAGAAACAGAGACATTGTAATTATGAATACCTTATTCCTCATCACAGTGTTTTATGTTATCAGACTCAGAAGGTAAAAGGAAGGACTTGGGTGGTGGCATCAAATCAAGGCTCTTCAAGAGCCTTTGGAGCAACATGGCTCTTCATGATATGTAAATGCACCTCTGTGGTCCAGAAGAACCATAGAAGTGGATTTACATTATTTCCCTTGAAACAGCAGATAGATGAGTCTGCCTATAGGCTGGTAGAAGACATCCCCCAGAGCAGGAACACCAGATACTTTCCCTCCCAGGCCTGGGAAGAGACAGACAAACACAAGTAAGCACAATAGGTTTAGCTCCCTGTGCTCCATTTTCTACAATCACCTGCTGAGGTACCCCTGATAGTTCTTGTGAGGTTGATATGCCATTAAAAAATACAAAGCTGTTGATTTTTTTCAAAAATGTTTCTTAACCTGTTCAAAACCTACTGCATTTGAGTTACATTTAATTCATATTTTTCAGGGTAATTTCAAGCCTTCCTGAAGTATGAGGTTCACAAGCAGATTTACAAAATAAGATGTAAAATTCTAATATAATCTCTCCCATTTCAGGAGAGCTAACCAACACCTTTATAACATCTCTGCCTTTATTTTATTAACAGATACAAGATGGAGGAGGTGTACGTGTGTATGGTATTGGGAATAGGGAAGTTGGCAAATTAATTCAGAAATTGTTAAATGCTCATCCCACCTTCCCTCCTTCCTTCCCTCCCCCAAAAGTACAAAACCAAACCACGACACTTTATAGATTGAAAGACTGAAAATCATTCCTCAGCTAGTGTTATTTTTTCAAAGTGTTATATAGCAGATATGTTATCAGCATGGATTTCAAAAACCATTTATATATATATAAAAATATGCACACTCATTATTACTTTTCCCCCAGAAGAATGACACTTAAAAAATATAAACCCACTTCAAAAGCCTTAGCATTTCATTCTGGTTCTGAAAGTCATATTCTCATTTTTACTGTCTCCTGAAGTGCGACAGAGAAAAACAAATACGAGTATTAAAACAGTACAGCAAGAGTCAAGAGCACTTACCACTTGGAATAAAGAGGTGTAGCAAGCTGCAGCCAGCTCCAAAATGGCCCTGCTAGGGCTGCAGGTTCTTGGCTCTACCAATAATGAGGAGAAAGCCACAAAAGAAGCACAGTGGGGAGAAAAAAAGTTCTTGTGCTGTCTTGCCAGTTTTCAGATATGGCATTTTTCATTAAGAGCTAGATGTCCTCAAGAGACTATATGATTTTTGCATTTAGAAACAAAAACAAAGACTCCAGAACTTTTTGATTAAAACATATTTACATAGAAATGCAAGCACAAAGTATCAAAACAACTCTGCTGCATCCAGCTTTTGAAGCACTCTAAGGACAGGGAGATGGCAATAACACACCACACAAACCGGCTGTGGGAAGGGTTAAGTGAGACCAGGTGTACCAAGGAGGAGTTAGCAGGTGTTTTCTATCATCACAATTCTACTGGTTTCTTCCTGCATCTTCGTTTTTCATGGTCTATTCTTGTTATTTATTCAGTATCAAGAATATTTTTTAGTGTTTTTCAAATGCTGTGCAAGTTCCAAGTCACTAAATATATGTAAAGCTAGTTAATAACTAAACAAGCTTCTATGGGCTCCTGGAAAGTAGCTGGAAATTTTCTCTTAAGACAAAACTGAGTAAAGTTAGGCCTAATTTCATGCACGAGTCAGGAGAGTTGCACATGGAGAAGTGACTGGTAGCCAGCTAGGAAATGAATTTCCAGTGCTTTGGCTAGTTTGTGATCCACCCATACATAAGCACTGTAATAAACATAAGATAAATTCTCTCTCTGCAAAATTAAGGAATAATTACCTCTGACTTTAATTTTGAAAACCAGGAGTGGATAGATCTTTCAGCGTTGTGAAAATGTGAACAATGTGAAAAAAAAAATCTCAGGTTATCTTACAGAAAGTTGTTAATTTGCCTGTTAGAGAATAAAATGATGCTTAAATGCATCACACGTACTTCTGACTGAAACTGTAACCCTAAAACCACCCCAGAGCTGCCACCTAAGCATGGGGGGACCTAAACTTCAAAGATGTCTTACTTCTAGAACTTTCTCCTGTTTTGGGGCCACTTAACTAGAAGAACATGGAAGACAAATACATTTATTAGGA